>VZSE01012611.1:2468091-2513519 GCA_013398275.1 Promerops cafer | reverse complement strand
GGGGCCGGAGCCCATTGAGCGGCGGCGGCGGCGGGCGGGCGCGCGGGGCTATTTTTGGGACACCCCCCTCGCGCCCCCCCCATCTGTGATCCGGCCAAACCAAATATAGACGCGGGCGGGTATTTATAGCGCCGGCGAGTTCCCATTGTCGTGGGGCCACGCCCCCGCCCGGCTTCCTCTGCGCAGGGGGTGGAGTGCGGGGCAGCGCACGGGGACCCCGGCGCGCACACCCATCCTCCCGGCAGCCCCGCCGGGGGGCGGCGGGGGAAAGCCGCAGCCGGACGCTGGCGGGGGGTGCCAGACCCGGCTTCCTCCTAAAAAAAGTCACTTGGTGGCCGTGGCTGAAGTTCCCCTCCGCGTGGTCTGCTCGGTGCGATTCCCTCGGTGCAGTGCGCTGCCTTCCCTCCCCATCGCATCGCACGCCATCCCTGCACGGCCCCCCGGCGAACCACTGTTGACATTCCCCAGCGCCCGCTGCGCGGCGGGAGTAGTGGTGCGGAGGCGGCGGAGGGGATGGAGGCAGGATCAACCCCCCGCTCCGCCGGCGAGGGACACGCGTGGCAGCGCGGGGTGTTTCCGCGGAGGGGATGCCCCGCTCGGTCGGCCGCGGCGGGGATACCCCCTGCCTGACGCAACGGAGCGGAGCAGGGGCGGCGGCGGGCACAGCGCATAGCGCCGCGGTGACCTCATGGCAGAAGCGGCGCTGGTTGGGAGTCCTCCCCCCGCCCCCCCTCCAAACCAGCCCTCCCTCCCCTCCCGCCTGTTGAGTAAGCGCCGGGAGAAGCGAAAATGCCATTACGGGCCGGTGCGCTCATCCCCGGTGCTGACACGGCGCGACAAGGGAGATTCCCTTTGATGCCGCTGCCGGCGTGGGCGGCTGAGGGCAAGGGAGGAGAGACAGAGAGAGGGTGGCACTTTCCGCCCACCCCTCACCCGGGGCACTGGCCCCGATAAAAATACTCCGCTTTCCATGCTGTCATTTCTCCTTTGCATCTCGGCCTCTGTGCTGGGAAAGGGACTCCGCGGAGCGCCGCCGCCCTCCTCCGGGCCCCTCGCCCCACTCCGGGCGGGCTACCCCCGAAAGGAGTGTAAAGTTCCAGAGTCATCCCGAAACTCGCAGCTCCGCACTGAAAGTGTGTGCAAGAACAAAACGTCGGTGCCAGGTGGACTGTCCTAGAAACCGTATTGCCCCCCCGCCCGCCTTTCCTCCCCCGAGTACTCCGTGCAACTTCGCAGCTTCCTCGAGCTGTTCCTGTCTCCCACGACGTGAAAATATCGTCATGCAAGAAGGCTAAAAAAAAACCCCAACCAACAAAACCCACTCCAAACCAAAACCGGCGGCAAGAGTGTTTTGAAAGCCTTTAAAATAATCTTTGAGGTGCTATTTAAAGACCAGGAAATGGGATGTTTGGAGAAAATGATTAGAAAGTGGCATTGAGTGTGCTATGTGCTTCAGGCAGATGCGGGTGTTGCACAGGGAGCCGGGCACTTGCTCACCGACCGACCCAAGGCACCAGTTCCCTCTAGGGAGAGCACGGTCTGCTGTCCTGCAGTTATTTATGACATGAGAGGTCACTCATTATGGGCTGTGTGCTTCCCATGAGGCGAAAAGGAAGTTCTTCGTGCAAGGAACTCCCAATCCATTAAGCATAAACACCGAGGCAGGGGGAGAGATAAGGGGGCAGGAACAACAGTAGGCAAATTGTCTAACTGGTGTGTACACAGCTTGATTCGCTGGAGGCGGCGGTGCAGGAGTGAGGGCCAGGAGAATGTAATTCCCAGGGCTTATTGGATAACTTGGAATAATAAAACCAGGCACTGCAACAACGGGAGGAAGCCTGCAGCACTATGAAGGAGGCCTTGGGTGAAAAAAGCTGCCAGAACTGGGGAGACTGAAGGTTACACTGGGAGCAGATGGTGTGGAGAGGCTGAGGGGTTCACTTCCAGTGCCCACCCATGTGTTTGCATTTATGGCCACATAACTTGATGACAACTTGTTATCAGAATTTGTTTGGCTTCCCTTAGACTAGAACCAATCTTTAGGCTGCAGATTTCTGGGGCCAAGGCAATGAAATGTCACTGTCTTTAGGGTCAGGATACCAAAGTCAAACTCCTGAAATCCTGACTGGCTGCCGTCTACCCAGAGGTAGCACCTAAATCGGACAGTGATAAGACAAGGGGGAATGGCCTTAAGCTGAAGAAGGGCAGGTTTAGATTTGATATTAGTAAGAAATTCTTTACTGTGAGGATGATGAGGCACTGGAATAGGTTGTGCAGAGGTGTTACGATTTCCCCATCCCTGGAGGTGTTTAAGACTAGGCTGGATGGGGCTTTGAGCAACCTGGTCTAGTGGAAGGTTCCCTGCCTATGACAGGGGGGTTGGAAATAGATGATCTTTGGGATCCATTTCAACCCAGGGCATTCTGTGATAGATTCAGTAGTACCATAGAAATGGCATCTAGCCTAACCTCCTATGCAAAGAGTATCCCCTGGCATTTTTTAAAAATAAAATTTCCTGTCTTCAGGTTGTAGAAAATGACTGTTCATTTGCCTAAATGCCAGATTCTACGGAAACCCCAAAGAGGAGTTGGCTGGTGCACCTTAATTACACAATAGCTCAGTAGTTTCAGCATTTGCACAGAAAACAGGACATTGAGATTCACCAAATTTGTCTGGGGCATGGAGGCAAGGGTGGGAATGGGGAAATTCAACCTACATTCCCCACCTCCTAGGAGATTGCTGTAATCCCTGCATCATTCTGGGTGGTATCTCAACCACCTGTTTGAAGTGGTGAAACCACTTTCAGGTTTGTGTGCAAGCACTGTAGTCTTGTGCTTCAGCCTGTCTGCCAGGATGGAGGAGATCTGCCTATCCTATCCATTCCTGCTCCAAGGATGGCTTGTGTTATTTTATATTACACACCTATAGTATAAAAATTCTGCCATGACCTTAAGAGAACTTTCTTGCCTGATTGAGCATGATTTCTATGTTAAAGTTCCTTTTTCCCTTCACACCTTCCTAGACAACCAACAACCTGGTGATGAGGCCGTTCTTTCAGATAAAGGTCAGTGTGGATTTTAGTCTTCTTAAGATAAGAAAGGAGCTGAATCACAGATCTTCTGTTTCTAGGGAGTGCTGTAATTGTCAGAGCTACAGAAAGTAGCACCTGTCTCCTTCCAGCTGTGTCTTTGAAAAATCTCATAGGTGAGGTAGGGTTCTACTAGCCTAAGACTTCCTGCTGTCCTAAGCTACATGTCCTTGCTCTGGAGGGGTGGGATTTGGGATACAGCCCTTATCATCGTGTTGAAGTTGGTCTGTTTTGTACCCTTTCCTCACCCTGTAATTATGTTCAGGGTTAGATGATTAATTTGTATTTCTGAATTTGTGGGCATGGAGAACTAGAAAAAACACTGCAGTTTTTAATCTTGTCATCTAAAACATCATCTATAGGTCTGAGTCAGAATCCTGCCCTTCAGAGGTATTCTGTCATTCAGAAAATAAATGTAACACCTTCTGGTGCTGATCAAGGTGACTAAAGTCTTGAAAATAGGGTCTGATCCTGGTCAAAATAACACTTTGCATTTTGACAGACTAGAACAGCAGCTCTGCCTCGGCTGCCTTATAACATTAGGCCAGCACATTTCTAGATGAGAGGTAGCATGCTACAAAAGGTTGTCAGGACACCCAGTTTATCGCTGCTGTGTTTCCAAACTGAAAGAGGAACTCATTCCGCCTCCTTTGCTTGAAAGGAGCCTTTGTCATAGAGAGGTCATGATGAGGAAGAGGGGAAGGCCTATCTTAGTCTTTGGTGGTGTATTTGGCAGGCTGTGCCCTGCTAAAACTGAGTCCTAGTCATGAGTAAATGAAGTCCCAATATAATCCAGCCTGCTGTCATACTTTTACAGTCAAACATTTATCTTTTCTTTTCACAACTAGTTAAAGACATAGTTGCATGGTTTATGCTCAGATTTTCCAAATGACTGTAATTCGATCATGGCCATGCATTGGAAATTTTTGCCCCAAAGGAAGAAATTTTGAGAAAGATTCAAATGATTCAAACCCAGTCTTTTATGAATGTTAGAAATATGCACAGTATGCTTTGTTCACAATAGCTCTGTTTTCCCAGACAGAAGCTCCACCAACTGGTGGAATTGCCTTGGAATTCTGCAATACCACAGATGGGGAGGCTTGAATATTCCTGGACTGACTCAGCCTGTTCACTTTGCCTGGCTTGTAAGACAATAGACGATTCTTCCTTGGTTGTGGGGATCCAAAATTAAAAGTAAGGGAGGTCACATATTAACAAATGGAACAACTACCTTTTAGACAAGCCCACAGACAGTGAACTGTGATCATATTGAGCAGAGGGGCTGTTGAGAGTATAATTCCCACTGCCAATATAAGAGCTGATTAGGAATGGGAGAAGCCAGGACCAGACATGGTTCAGACATGCAAGCACAGCAGATTATTAAATAAGGAGATGAAGGAACATTCAGAGGGATCTTAAATTAAGTACATTAATTATGTAATAATGAAGCAGCTTTAAACTGGACTTATAATGGATACAAAAGAACTACATTTTGCATTGGCCTTGATACTTTCAAAAGGACAATCTTACTTGATTGTGCTCACTTGAAGAAAAATGAGAGAGTGGGGAAGAAAAGAAAAAGGCTCAAGCTCAACTTATCCTAGGCAAAGATCTCACAGCCTGTAATGTTTATTACAGAGAGATGGATTTTAATAAAGGATCAAGGCCATGGGACTGGTTTACAACCCCCAAAATTTATTTCTTTTTCCTCTATCTCATAATTAATAAAATTATAGCAATTATAATTATTAATTTTTAAGTTATTTTTATGGCGTCCTTTTGGGCCTTTCATTCCTACATTTAATTCTTGGCTGGATTGTCAATCTTTATTTCTAAGAAGGAGTCTATTTACTTACCACATGAAGTACTAAACAAATACAATTCTGTAGTTGTATAAAAAATAGTAGTTTATACCAGATAATCGTTTAGGCTTGTTCAGCAGGCACTGCCTTTTTGGCAGACTTTCTATTTGTGTTGATAAAGGATAGCTCCTCAAAAGCAACAACTTGTTATTTACTTTTTCTAAGATCTTTTAAATTTCATCTGCTTTTTATTACAATGACTTTCTGGTTACCCTGTTTGTTTTGCTCCTAATGATTTCCAAACCTATGGATCTTCCTATGTTATTAAGCATTGCATTTAATTTACTATCTCTCTTACCTCTCCTTGGACTGCATTTTCTCTGTTTCCTACTGTTTCCCTGTCTGTTTCTTTGTCTTTCCACTACTGTGCTATCTGGACTGCCCATTCCCAAGACCCAAGGGGTAGCAGTTCTTCAGCTGCAGTAGGATGAGGGGTTTGAGGAGAGAAGTGAGAGATCCCAGCTGCCAGGGCAACTGCCTGTCCAGGTTTGCTTTTTGCTTCATCTCTGTCCTGGCGTGTGCCTTTGCACAATTTCATTTACCTCTGCCTGCTCTGCTTCCCCATCTGTAAAATTACAACAGAGTGTTTAGGAAATAAAGGCACAGAAATGAAAACTAATTACTATTATTGTTTATTTCTTACTAATGCACAAGGCCTCAAGCCCCTCAATGGCAGTAATTCCTTTTTTTTCCTCTTACATAAAGAAATGAATCATTTACCTGACAGGATCTGGACTATTTCTTTCAAGCTTATCATATCTTAAAGATCAGAAGTGGGCACTAGTATCACGTCACAGGTTAAGAGAGTTTAAGCATCAGCTTTCTTCAATCATGTCTAAACCTTCTGGCATCTCTGAATCAGCTGAAATACCCTGCTAGAATGAGCTGATAAAATCAGTTCCATTTCCACCCCCCTGCACTATATCTGAAAGACCAAATCGTGGTGTATGCACCTGAACTTACAGCCCCAACTCCAGGAGTAGGGTGATGAGCTCAGAGTCCAGTCTTTGGGGTTGTGAAAATCATCTTGAAATCCAAACTTGAATGAAACTGGCAAGTTGAGGCTGCTGCAGCCCACAGTGGGCTGGGAATGCCATGCCTGGAGCTGTGTTACATTGTGCAGCCCTCTGAAGATAGTGGGAATGAGGAATGCCAAAACAAACTTAGGAACAAAAGGAGCAAAGTGCACTGAGTGCAGGTGTGCTGCTTAGATGTCGTGGTTTAACCTGGCGGGTAGCTAAGCACCACACAGCCACTCACTCACATGCCCCCCACAGCAGGATGGAGGAGAGAATTGGGGAAAAAAAAAAGTAAAATTAAGGGGTTGGCATAAAGACAGTTTCATACAACAGAAATGGAAGGGAAAGGCTTACTCCTACTACTACTACCACTACCACCACTAGTTAGAATATACAAAACAATGTGCAGTGCAACTGCTCACCACCTGCTGACCAATGCCCAGCCTGTTCCCAAGCTTTCCCCCAGCTTTATGTGCTCAGCATGATGTTATATGGTATGGAATGTCCCTTGGGTCAGTTGAGATCAGCTGTCCTGGCTATGTCCCCTCACAACTTCTGCATGCCAAGTCCACTCACTGGTGGGTTGATGTGAGAAACTGAAAAGTCCTTAACTTAGTGTAAGCCCTGCTCAGCAAGAAGCACAACATCAGTGTGTTACCAAAAAACTACCCAAAAACTTACAGGTGGAATGCTGTATGAGATGATGATGTGGTTCAAATAGCAAAAAATTTGAAATATCGCAACAAGAAGTGGAAGTCAGACGCATCTAAATGGTTCTAGAGAACAATCATCACTGCTTCTGGGGCACGTAGAGCAGAGATCCAGTCACAGAAAGGCTGTGTCTCAATGACGGAGATGAGGGGGAGAATGGCAGCAAAGAGACTCTATACCTTGTCTTCTGCTTGCTTAAGAAATCCTCCTCTGAGTGTTTGAGCTTCACAAAGGCAAATGGGAAGCACCAAGTGGAACTGAAAATCAGTGGAGGTGCTCATTGCTGCACAGATGCGCCATCCCTGAGCAGTGTTCGAAGCCAGATTGGATAGGGCCCTGATCAACCTGATGTAGTGGAAGCCTTATCATGGCTGGGGGGTTGAAACTAGATGATCTTTAAGGTCCCTTCCAACCCAAACCATTCTATGATTCTATGTGCTTCTCTAGTAAAAGGACCTTTGCATTTTCCAAAGCAAGAAGACCAGTGAATGTCTTTGCAAAGACCTTGTCCTGCATAGTTTCAGCCAATCTCAATACTCTGCCTTACAGGAAGAGAGCAGAATGCTGCACAGCAAGAGAATTAATGTTTGAACAGTCTTCTGTTTTTTACTAGGACACGTTTTGTGTTTTTATAAGAAATTTGTTGTGGATGATGAGGCAAAAGCTTTGTCATGTTGTAGTTAAAATTGGCAATAGAAACTAATTAGAAGTTCTGGGCAATTTAAAAAGCAAATTTCATTCCCATTTTCTCTTCCCTTCACCAAAGCTTTCATGTGCTGAGTGCAAGAATAACTGTGGTGTTTTCACCCTACCAAAAATCCCCACTGATCATTCTGCACAGTTGTGGTTCCATGCAAGGGGGAAAAAAGCTTCCTGCCATCTGTTCTAAATTAGATATCTTTTCCTATTATATTTCCCTGGTTTATTATTTTTGCTGCTGATGAAGTAGTAAGTTAAAATTTCAGTATTTCTACCCTTAAGAGTTTAGGCAACTCCCTTTATTTTCCATGCTTCTGCTCTTATATTAAGCCATAGTATCATCCTTTCAACACAGAGCTAACATCACTGAGCTTTACAATTTTATCATTCATTATACCTGTTCCTAGCATGGTCTTTAAATAATGACAAGAACCTCAAACCCCCAGTTGGGTCCTTTCTAACGCTGGAGGCCTTTGGATTTCCTCTTTTCCATCTCCTATAGCATCATCAACCTAGTAACAAGATTGTCTCACCAACAAACTCCTTGACTATTTACTACTTCTCAACCTAGGCATGAATGGATCTTCTTTTGTCTATATGCACGTATCTCCTGATGCCCGAGAATGTCCTTCTCTGTCGAAGGTTGGACTGGATGATCGTGGAGGTCCTTTCCAACCTTGATGATTCTGTGGTTCATAAATAGGCTTTTAATAAAAATTGTACCATTTCACGATTCCTTTCTTTCTAGCTGTCCAACTGGCTCTTTAATCGCTTTGCCGTATTACAGACATTTCTGGAGGGCTCCACGTTACCTGCAGGATTTGTGTCACACCAGCCCACTCCACGAAACTCCCTTAGTCCCTCATTTCTGCTCGCGCGCTGCTTTCGGGTTTGTTTTTAAACCTTCACCGGCGGAGCCGCCGCCGCTTCCCCACCTCCCCGAAGAGTTTGCTGCCATTTGCCATGCCGTGGGGTGGAACCCAGCCAGGATTAAGTTAAGCGGTTGTTCCCAGGCAAAGCAGCCGCAGGACGCCAGCTGGGACTATTTGCTTTAACCCCTTTTCCCCACCGTTTACCGGGGGCCGCCTCGGAGGGGGGGAACCTTCAGTTTCCCCGTTTCCTCGGGGCTGTCCCGCTCGCCCGCCCTGTCCCCCGCGGGGCGCGGGCAGGTGACAGCGGTGGCACGCGCGCCCGGTCCCGTGACGCGCGCGCCCGGCTGAGCGCCGCGTGATGGCGACGGCGGCGCCAACAGGTGTCCCCGCGCCGCTTCCCGGGACACCCGGGGCGCCCCCGGGCTGGAAGGGAGCGCTGGAGATCAACTAGTCCAAAGCCCCTGCCAAGGCAGGGTCACCTAGAGGAGGTTACACTGGAACGCGTCCAGGTGGGTTTGGAATGTCTCCAGAGAAGGAGACTCCACGATGTCCCCGGGCAGCCTGTTCCAGTGCTCCGCCACCCTCAATGTAAAGAAGTTGTTCCTCATGTTGATGTGAAACTTACTGTGATTTAGTTTATGGCCATTGCTTCTTATCCTGTTGATGGGCACCGCTGAAAAAAGTCTGGCCCCACGCTCTTGGCACCCGCCCTGGAGATATTTACATGCATTAATGAGCCCCTCTTCAGTCTTCTCCGCACTAAACAGGTCCAGCTCCCACAGGCTCTCCTCGTAAGAGAGAAACTCCAGATCCCTTTCGGGTCTGTTCTCGGGGCGGGGAAAAACTCCGAGAAGCCTCTTTGCAACTTTCAGTAGCTGGGAAGGGGACGGGACTGTCAGCGAGAACAGCTCCGGCTCCGGGGAACGGCGCATCCCCAGCACGGGATCTGCTCAGGTCCCTTCTCACAGGGGGCTCGCTGACCCCGCGGGGGAGCCCCGTTCCCGCCACGCTGGGACACGGCGGTGGGAGGAAGGCGTTTGGAAGCTGCCGTGGGGCTGCTCGTCCCACGCAGGCGGCGAGAGGGGCGCCGGCTCCAGCGGCTGCGGAGCGGCACCGCCAGACCCGAGCGGGCGCAGCTCCGCTTCCCGGAAACCCGAGCACCGCCACTTTTACAATCTTTATTTTCCATGGAGGGGGGAAGGGCTGGTTTCCCCGGGTGGGGGGAGAGGGAGGAGGGGGAATCCCCCCGCGCGCGCCGCCAGCTCGCGCCCGCCGCCTCCCCGCCCCCGTCACGCGCGGCTCCCCCCGCTCCCGGCCCTGTCACCTGACCGCGCCCACGCCCTCCCCCCACCAGCGCGTGCGGACGGCGAACAAACGGCCCTTTCCTTTCTTTCCTCTTTTTTTTCTTTTTAATTTTTTTTCCCCTTTCCCCTCTCCGCCTTCTCCCGACTATAAATAGCTCCTGCGCGCCGTGCGTGTGTCACGTTCCCATTACGTGCGCCTTACGCTGACGCACGGGGGCGGTGCGCTCCGTGACGTCAGCGCGTATCCGGGCCAAGCTATAAATAATCTTCCGGCGGCCGGTGCCAGTGGCGGGGGCGCGCTGCCCCCGCCGNGCGCGCGCTGCCGCTGCTGTTCCCGGTGCCGCTTCCCTCGGGAGCCACCGGCCCCGGTGGCCCCGCTCCCTCGAGGGGCTCTGGGCTGCGTGCGGACGGGCCCGCCCCGGGCAGGCACATCACTCCTCTGCGAGGGCCGTACTGCGCTCGGGCAGCAGGTGCTGCTGTCTCTGCCTCCCCCTTTCGCCCGGCGGCGTAAGGGGCCCTGAGCGGTGGCAGTTCACAGCCTGTTCACAGTTCAACATCATGAAATGTTAAAGGGGTTGGAAGAGACCTTAAAGATCAACTAGGTCCAACCCCCCCTGCCATGGGCAGGCACATCTCCCACCGGACCAGGCCAGTGAATGCCACATCCAACCTGGCCTTGAACACGGCCGTGGATGGGGCATCCGTGTCTGCCCTGGGCAGCTTGTTTCAATCTCTCCCAACCTCATAGTAAAGAATTTGTTTCATATATCTAACTCAAGAACCCCCTTTTTTCAGTTTGAACCCATTACTTCTTGTCCTATCACTGCAGCTCCTGATAAAAATTTCTTCTCTGGCTTCCATGTAGGCCCACTTCAGGTACTGGAAGGTTGCAGTGAGGTCTCCATACAACCTTCTTCTCTCCTCCAGGCTGAACAGCCACAATGTTCCTAGCATGTGTTCACAGACATACAAATCATTATGTGCCCAAGTGTTGGCTGTGGGTTAGTAATTCAGGAGTCGCTCTGCAGTCAGCCTGAGTCCATGTGCAGCTGAGATGGGAGTACAGAGCAGAAGCAGTAACTTCAGTGCTGCTGTTCTCTATCTAGTCTCAGATCCCAGACAGGGTTACAGGGAATCTCTGTGTATTTTAGCTGGTTGTTATAAACACAGGCAAAGTATTCCCACTTATACAGTGGGTGTCTCAATAGGCTTCGCTGCAGCCATCTCCCAAGAAGTAGGCAATGGATTTTTGGATCCCTTTAGGATCAGGAGAGAAGTCAATGTTCTCACAGCCTAGGCAAGTGCTTTAGCTGGTGGTCTGCTGTGTAGAACTGGCTGTGATGGCTGGTCTCTGTGTGTCAGCAGGCATTGGGCCCCTTGGGGCTAGGAGTGTATGTAGCAAGATAACTCATTTTGCAAGCAGCTGTGCTGGCTGAAGATGCAACTCTCCCCCAGCGATTTGCTGCCTTTCCTCTGCCAGAGTTACCGCCCCCACAGCTCTTGAGTTGATGTTGGATAAGCGAGCAGCTGGATGAACTGTGCAAATACTGCCTGAGGCGCCCTAAGGAGGATTCCTGGGATCTCTCTTGCTGACAGAGGTTTGGACTTGGTTGTCTATGGCTGTCTGTGATGGCGCACTGCATGGCAATAATACCTATTGCAGTGATACTCAAAAGAAGATGCCTGCCTGTCACTTTAGGCATTGGGACAACTTTCCTGTGAGTATGTGGGGTACCTGGGGTTCAGGGTGGATACCTAAATCCTCAGGTCAGCCTGGTTGGTAACACCTCTGGGTCTGTTCACAGCAGGGCTGTATGCCAGGTACTCTCTTTGGGTGAGAGTGTAGGCATGGGCAGCGTGTTTGGCTTTCCTGTCTGGCCATCTCATTTTCATCCTAAGTGTGTAGGGCTAGGTTCAAAGATAGGCTTGTCTGAAGAATCTAATGGAAAACAGTTCTGTAAAAAGAAATTAAATTCTAATGCTTTGACTATTGCTAAATAGTGTTAAAATTAAATCATTATCTAGTTTTGATTGTAAGCTTTCTGGGTACAGGAGCATCACAGTTATCTCTCATACCCCTTACTGTTAGCACCAAGGTGTGTGTTTCTTCCAGAGAGTCTTTGCAAAGCAGTAACAAAGAAAATTTAAATAGAAGATTTATTTAATAGAACTCTTCTCGTGCCTGGGGTTTCAGGAAATCCAGCCATTTTAGTGGCTTTCTAAAAGTGTGTGGTTTGTTGGCCTTCTTTGTGCTTCATTTTGTAGGTTAACATCTAAAACTTGATTGGTTTGCTTTAATTACAAAGTACTTGATGTTACGTTTTTCTTGTCTTGTGCTTTTATATCAGTGGAGTTCAGAAAAGCAACTTCTCTCACTCAGGGAATTAGCCAGTTTGGTGATTTAAGGCTTCCACCGAGTTCTGTGCATTTGGGGAGTTTTGTATGCGTTTTTTAGCCCTGGTAGAGTAGACAAATTCATTTCTGTCTGCAGATAAAGTGAAAATTTTACACCTAATAGTGTGTTGAATAGTGATACTTGTAATTTCTAATTGCTAGTCAGCTTTCTAGGGCATATTTGACATAGTAATTTCTTGGACAAGTGTGAACATTTTTAAATCTCACAGTGTTTTGGATGTATGCCCTCCTCTGAGGTACGTGGTCTGTTAGAACATCATGCAGAGACTACGTCAGCCTCCTACCATCATCTCTGATGCTGATATCAGCTTCAGTTCTCAAGCAAAATTGTTTACTTCAGTAATTGCATTCATGGAGAGAAACTCAGTGGTTTTGCAGTTACTTCATCTGTAAGGAAGAGAATTTTCCTACACTGAGATGGCTGCACAGGTGAGCTGAAACTAGGAACAACTCACTTATCTGTGACAGATTTCTTTTGGTGTATTTTACCATTGCAATAGGAGATATTACCTGTGACGTCATCAGTGGGATAGATGGTATCATTGCCATTACCTAGTCATCCCCAAATTATGAATACCAAGCCACTGACAGCTGTCTAGAGGCAAGGGAAAAAGATGAAAGGATCTAGTTCTGAACAAGCTCTCAACCAACCTTTCTGAAAATGCTGGAGTCAAGTCACAGCACTTTCTGTCCGGGAAATGTTGGCTTAGGATCTATGTCCTGTGAAATTTCAAAGAGAACTTTGGTGAGAGCTGTTGTACAGTGTACCACTGGTGGGTGAAATGTAATCTTTAGATGTATTTGACCAATTAAGACCAATTTGACTCTTAGCAAGCTTCCATTAAACTCATCTTGAGCTTTTTGTTTGAGGTTCAAGGGTTTTACTGGTTGGTGATTTAAGGATTTTTGATAGCAAAAGCATTTAGGTGTGCAGTAAACTCTCTTCCTGTGGAAAGTCTAGAGTTGAGACACTTGAGAGCGGGCCAAGAAAAGCTAACTTTAACACCATGTCATTTCTTGATGGTGGGTCCCAAGGCCTTGAATTAAGGAGGAAGGAAAAAGTGGGAAGTCAGAGGTGATCTTGTTGGGGCTCAGCCAACACCGAAAAAAATAGCAACTCTCTCAGTTCATGTGCATGGACAAGAATTCTATCAGTGTAGTGATTCATTTGAATAGAAGAGAAATTAAACCAGAACAAAGATAGAGCTTAGGGAAAAGCAAAGAAAGATGAGTATGACACAAAGGCATACTTTGTAGGGTAATAAAGCAAAAAGCTTGTCTCCTTTATAGCTGTCTCCTCTGGCTTGGATGCCTCAACGCTCAGTGTTGAGGGTAAACAATCCCCTACGGTGATGCTGTCTGTGATCAGGCTAATGAGAAGTGTTTCTGTCATTGCAAATGGTAAACAGTAAAAATATATTCGCAGCAACAATTGGTCACAAGAAAATCAGATATTAATGTGACAATATTGTACATTCTTTGAGTACTTCAAATGAAATTCTTGGTAGGTTGTTTTGTTTTGATTTGGTTTGGGTTTTTTTAATATCTATTCTTTCTAAAGGTTTGATCTCTAACTTCAGGTAGACTGGGATACTTGTCAGTGAAGTCACTCCAGTCTGTTTTATAGAATTCAATGTGTCAGATACATTTTCTAAATACAAAAAAGAAAGGCATTCTATTCCTTCTGTGATATATGTCTAGGAGCAGATTTGCAAAGTTTTATTTTGAGCAAATTCCTGTTGATTTTTTTCCAGAAATGTTTCATTTGTAGAAGTGAAGAAAATTAATTTAGAAAAACATGTTTGGATGGAATACAACAGCATGCATGATTGTATTAAAATGCAGTTTGGTATCTGAATTACAAACAAGTGTGGCTTGGTACAGTTCTTGAATATTATTGTAACAAGACTGTATGCAAGGGTTCCATGTTCTAAAAAAGATTTAAGTGGCATTGTTTTCCTTCTTCCCTTGTTTTGCATTTAATGAGAAGCAAAAATGGGATTGAGTGGGAAGTCATAAGCAGACGAGCACAAGATAATGTGGTTTGTTAATGTCAGCCTTCAGCTTACGTCTATGGTCACACGTTAAAATGCCCTTCTCAGTTTCTATGCTTTCTGTTCTTCTTTTTACTCTAATCTCTCTTCTGCCTTGTACCTGTAGAGTTTCCAGTCTCTGTTTTGGGTCTCCTTGCTTCCACAGTAGGCCAGTTCTGGACTTTCCTGCTTCACTTATCCCTAATAGACTGATTTTTTTTCATTTATGTAGTAAAATTAAGAAGTGATTTCATGTTAACTTTCTAGGGTTTTAATAACTCTTATTTACCTTTTTTTGCCAAGCTAGTCTCCTTGTGGGATAGGTGCTAATGAAACCTGCTGATGTCTAAAGCATGTGTGGCTTTTTCTTTTCTATATTCAGTGTTTTTCTAAACATTTTTTGGCATTTGTCTTTCATTATGCAGTCTCCTACTGACTTTGTTGTTCAGAACTGACTTCAGTCATGAATTGAAACTAGTAAGGAGTTCTGTTCTGGGATCTGGCATGTGAGGGAGACAGAGCGACTTATGTATGATGAGATCTGTGCATGCATTTATGTATCATGGCCTTTTCTGCTAGGGAGTAGATATTCCCCACTTATTTGGTCTGCAACTTGCTTACTCTTCCATGGCAAAGCCAAGACTTCTGCACTGGGAAGAAGACTCAAGCTTGAGGTGTGATATTCTTAAGGCTTTTAGAGCTGAAGAGCAGCAAGTAGTCATGGAGGACTGGGGACTGCTTTCCATTTCCCATTCCTCCAAGCTGATTTGGAGAAGGACTAATCCCCGCTATGTGAGGAGAGGCAGTGTGCTCTTTCTTCTCGTGAAGGGCACTGGTTGCTATCATGCTGGCCCTTTTAATTCTGTGTGTCAAAGTGGTTTGATATTGTATGCATTCTGAGTAATTTATTTACAGAAATATGCTTGGGTAAGTTTATTGCTTGCTTGAAATTAATTTGATACTTAAAAAGTGCATGATACTCTTAATTAACTGCTTGCACTTAGTTGTGGAAAAAGTTCTACAAAAATAATGGAAGGTAGAAGTAACCAGTGCAGTCATCTGCAGGTTGTTCTAATTTCATTTTAATTACCTCAGTCAATGGTGACGGAAAAGCTAGAAAGTGGGTGGTTGAGGATATAAGTGATTGGTCTTGGCTGTGATCATTTGGACATTGGGCTGATTATTGATGGCCATGGTTGGGCAAGGGAAGGTGGATGTACAAGAGAAATTATTTGAGAATCGTTGTTGATAGAACTTGGTAGGAGCGATAAAACAGGAAGAATAGAAGGAAAGAAGTCTTGGTAATACTGGGCAGGATCTCTTAAAAGTTGTAAGAACTGGAGTAAGTGCATTGGGAGAACCAGAGTTAGGGTTCTTCCAGAAGAAAAATATGGGAAATATCACACTGAAGTTCTACAAATCCAATAAAGATTTTGGTTGATTTAGAGCTTGTTTTTTGCAAAATTTTATAATGTAGACAAAACCTGATAGTTAACTACTACTTCAGAATGATGCTTGAATTGCCCTCGTAAAATCAGTTTGTGCATCCTGGTGTAATAATTGTATAGATTTGAGCTTTGATGTACACTTTCATATGAACAGTAAATGTTTCCTTTTTGGAAACTCTCCTAATTGTTTTTTAAAACTTAAGAAAGGAGTTAAATGCTAAGCTAAAGTAAGTTCCTGGCAGAACAGTGTGTGGGATTCAGTAGATTCACGGATGTGTAATTGTACTGATAGGAGGAATGGGTGTCTATGTCCTTACATACAAATGACCTGAGAAGAAGGATCTGAAAGAATGGACATGGGGCTAGATGGTGTAGGGAAGATACGTAGTAATAGGATTGGGAAGGCTCTACCTTCCTAGTACCTCAGCCAATAAGGAGAGGAGGAGGGCAACCGGCGGTCAGGAGTTTAGGATAAAAGGAGGCTGTGTCCTCCAAGAACTCAAGAGACCCTCCAGGGGTATGGCTGAGTGGACTCTCCCATTATTTGAATAAAGTTGGTTTCTGCAGGGTTCCTCTGTCTCCTTTGCGGACACAGGCCTTTGGCAGCGTGATTTTCCACACAGTACGGATTTATTTATATTTAAGCAGTTTCCTGAATTCAGATTGTGCCTCTCACTTGTATAAGTACTGAACCACTCCCTCCCCTCATAATTTCACTACAACTTTAGAAACTACAAATCCTTGTGCTCGGGTTGGCCACTGACTTTTAGTAGCCAGTCATATGGTATAGATTTGCAAAGCTGACGCAAAATGGAGCCATTCATCTCCTCCCTATTACAGGCTGCTGAAAGCATATTGCCCTGAAGTTCTGCTTATTTCACTGTAACCCCGCTGAGCACTAAGGCAAGTTCAAGGTTTTGGTTTTGGTCTTAGACTTTACAATGCTTGATGGCAGCGGCCCAGGCTGCCTGAGGGAGCACCTTCTGCAGTCACGGCTGCTCATGACAGCTGCATTCCTCTGGAACAATGGCATTGTTGGTGAAATGGGGAATGAATGGGAGAGACAAACTGCTTCTGCAGCTAGCCCACAACTGAGGGATTGATTCCTGGAACACATCAGAGCAACTATAAACCTCCCTGTCCTCGGAATTAAGTGAAAATTCACTTGCTTCAACCTCGACTTTCCATAATGACCAGGGAAAAAAATCCCTAGGGCATAGACAAGGATGATTTCCGTTTCTTTTTTAAAAGCACAAATAACAATGTATATGAAAGTATAGGGTAAGAATAGGGTAAATTTTGTCCACTCTCCTGTACAGTTTTTGGTAGTCTACCTCATAGCTCCTGCCCTCACAACTTTCACTTTGCTGGCCAGCAGTAAAAGTGTTATTTAGGCTTGGGTTTTTTTGGGTGAGGAAAAATCCCAATCAAGGAGGAGACAATAGAAAGTCAAGCAGGAAGGCAAGTCAGAAGAATGTTTCTAAAAATTTTAGCTTAATTTTTTCTGCTTCCCTCTTTCCTCTGCACATATATTCTTAATATACTTAAAATTTGCAATGTGTTATATATTGTTGAAATGCAAGAGTCTAATTTATTAAGTGTTTGCAGCAGTGTTGCAACTGCTCTTGGGACAAGAACCTCACTGATCTGTTGCAGCATGCATTTAAATTATAGATCAAATATCAAGCAGAAAATACTTGGTACAATTTTTTCCAGAAAAGCACTGGACAATGTTGATAGCCCATCTGACTGTTGTTGTCCTTTTGCTTGACAGTTCAGTTTTGAGCCTGAGCCTAGAGAAACTCTGAATCAGTTCACAAATAGCTAACAAATGGCACTGTCTTCAAAAACAGAAGTCCACCAAATAATGGGTGTCATTAGAGGGTGACTAGAGCCCGAGTATGTGTGTTTCCAAAGGAAGCTGGTGGGTGTCACATTAAGAACAAGAGGAGGTGGTTCTTTGTGCAGTGTGTCGTTAAGCTCTGACATTCTGCACTCCATGACATGACAAACACTAGAAGTTTCTCTGGGTCCAAGGAGACAGCAGTGGGGAAAACCAAGCCAAAACTATAAACACAGCATGCAAACTCAGGAGTAGTCAAGAGTGGTAGGTGTTCCAGGGTTGTGTTCTGATGTTATTGCCTAAGCTTCTTTAGTTTTAGTCAATATTGCACAGAATGCTTGGGGGATCACTGATCTGGCACAATGCAGTCATCTGTATTTTTATTTTTAAAGGAAGTATTTTGAACTTCTTTTAAGAGGAGAGTGAGGGGAATGACAAAGCTTACAGAGACATCAAACCTAAAGCTGGCTGTAAAGCAGTGCAGAAAATCTTGCAGTTCTTGGATGACTGAGTGAGAAAATGGCAGAGGAAATTCAGAACTGATAAATGTAAAATAGTGTGTGTGCACTAATTGTATGGACGCAGTGATGTGCTCTGTTTTGCCTGTTAACACTCAGAAATTATCCTGGACTCACTGTGAATAGTTATGTGAAAATGTCAGCTTGATACTCAATAGGGGTCAGAAAGTCAAGCAGAGCCATTTTAGGAAGAGGTAGAAAGAGCAAAAAGTAAAAAAAAAGTGGAAAAAAGGAGAAAATTCCATCAAATTGGTATATGAGTCCATGGAGATCTTCAACACTGCATGCATTGTGAGCCACCTTATCAAAAGGAAGGTATAATAGAAATTAGGAAAAAAAAAACCAACCTCAGCAAAGAAACAAGAATCATTAAAATAGTTTTCATATAAGGACAGAAAAGTTTTTTGCCTTAAATAATGGATTTCAGGGGAGAGGGGTTGATAGCTCTTTACAGAGAGATAAATAGTGGACAGAGGACACACATAAAATAATTTCTTTCTCTGTAATAAACCATAAATTAAATTTAAGTCTTCAGGATGAAAGCTTAAAACTGAGCAAGAGGAGGTACTTCTAAAGGGAGAAAAACCACAAACAAATGTTAAAAATGGGAACGGACTCCCGGTTTTAGTGATTTTCAGCTTTTATTTATTGGCCTAAAGCAAGGGGGTCTCGGGTGCAGAGCAGGAGCAGTCTAGGTCAGCGTCGAGGTGCTGCAGAGCCGACTCTGGATCTTCTTCTTGGGCAGGAGCTGGTCCCTGGATGTCCCTTTTGTAGCAGCATGGCTATAGGCCAGCTTGGGCCCTCTTTTATACAGTTTTTTGTACATTTGGATTGGTCGCTTTTTGGGTCCTTTATTTGAATGAAAGGTGAAACACTGATTGGTTCTTAAAAAGTCTTATTCAGGTAGGCAGGCAGGCTCATCTGCCCAGGGGATACCCTCCACCCAGGCTATTCAGGTGGGCAGGCTTGTTTGCCTTTCCCCCAACTCACAACTACACTTTTAACACAATAACAAAACTCTGTAACAGTACATGCGTTATCAATATAACAGTTATTAATTATCTAACAATATTGCTATTAACAGTATAACAGTTTCTAACCTATTTTTAACACAAAGGTGGTGATGTCACTTCTGGTTCAGAAAGATTTTAAACTGGATCTGGCTAAAGGGGAATGGTGGTATGCTTTCCCCAAAGTAGCCAGTGTTGGCCACTGTCAGGGGTGGCAGAGTCGGTGAAATTGCAGCCTGTTGTGGGGAACTCAGCCCTGACATCAGGAGAAGTTGCTGTGATGCTCCCCAGCGTGACCTGTAGTGGAGGTGGCATCTTGTGCACAGGATGTGGTGTGTGCCTCTAACAGTTGAGAGAAGGAATGCTTTGTTTCTAAATATAAAGAAATGGAAATGAATCAAATTCAGTGTAAAATGATACAGAAGAGTATGGCCAGTTTCTTACCTGCCACACCTTGGTTTGATGGGTGATTATAATATCAAAATATTTATAAGCTTTCCGTAGGCTGTGGAAGATGATCAGCGGGATGATCCACAGCCACATAGCCTCAGGTGCATCTTATTGTCAGTGTAACCATTTTTATCCCTAAGCCTTTAAGAAACAAGACAGGAATGAAAAGGGTTTTTTTTACTGACCTTCTGGGTATGTTAACTTCATGGACTCAGGGGAAAACCTGGCAACAAAGACAGTCTTGTGAATAGATGTCTGTACAGTGTGTCAGATGCATTTGCTGGACCACAGGCTAATCATAAAAAGAGAAAATGAAACTTATAAAGTTATTGTTTATTGTCTGCAAGATTTAATCACAGTGGAAGTAACTTTACTCTTACCAATGTGTTCTTGTTCCTCTTTTTTTTAAAGAATGCCGGTATGAAGTAAGCAAGATAATGCTGAAATACGTGTTTTCTAGTCCCTACCTGCTCAGCACTTGTTAGAAAATACCAGGAAGTTGTCCCCATGGAAAGTGTCTCCTGAATCAGACCGAAGGCAATATGAGAGAGTCTGTGGTTAAAACTTCTGCCTACAGCCAAGTTTTGAGAATTGGTGTTGCGACTCCCATCTTCAAAAAAAGCACAATAATTAGATAATGAGGACAATAGTCCGTATACAAGGAACAAAGATGCTTCATGGAAGTATACCATTTTTTACCATGAATAGACAATGATAAGTGGTTTTTAAGTCTTAAAATAATAATAAAAAATATCTGGTATATGTGTGCTGGTGTGAGTAATTTCTTTCTTCAAGTTACTGGACTGAATTTATATTTTCTTTAAACATAATGTCACAGTTATCTCCTGTAGCTAGGTCTTTGCTGAGGCCTTTACATGTCAATTTTTTTCAGACAACTGATTTTCAATTCTTCAGTTGGAACGCCCAGAAAAATGTGCAGTGGTAGAAGGAAGAGCAAATTTAAACCTGTGAGAGTTCTCTTGGTGATTTTGTGGTACTTGAGTCCACCAATGCTTTGAGGGTCTCTGGAATTTGAAACAGCTTCTTTAGATTCTTAATGCTTATGAAATAAATAAATGAAACTTCCAAACCCCTTCTCTGCACGGACACTAACAATTTATCCCAAGTACGTTGCTGACTTTGCCAGTAGCTTGCTTGGCATATTTATTCATGCATTTACTAGAGATTTTCTTTCAAGTAACTTGCTGGCATATATGTGACTGGCGATGAAAGATGGTCTGGCCATGTGTGAGTCTTCACCCCACAGACATACCTCTTCTCTCTTGTGATAGTCTCCGATGGGCACTGTGATTTGTCCTAAGACAAGATACCAGGAGGAACTCTCATAAGGATGCTCTCATAAGGAATATATTCACTTTTAGACAGGTGAGTAAAACTGCTAAGATATGGTCAGGTGGAAATAAAATCATAAAGTAGCTCTATATGTGCTTTGTGATTGTGTGTTCTGCAAGGCCAAAGACTGCAAACCTGTAAATTTCTAGCTCAACCTGCTTATTTTGTAACCCTTTAGACCTGCTTATATTCTATACTTCATTGTCAATATTTAGATATTGTATTAGCAATAAATCTAATCACAATCATCCATGTAATCAGTGGTGTATTTCTGGTGCCTGACTGAGATAGTTCTCTTGTACTGCTCTGTTACAATATATTAAGTCAAATTTAATTATTCTGGACCAATAGAATATGTTTAAGTTTTTATTTCTGCAATACTAAGGAAGTTATGAACTGGTAAGAAAGCTGCTGTTCTGTTCAAATATTACTGTCTTGGTTTAAAAAGACAGGTGTCTGCTGAGGAAGGCAGGAGCCTCTCTTGAAATGGAAAATGTAAACCCCCTCCCTCTGAATTATTATAATTTTGAAATTATGGGGGTCTCAGGCAAAGATATGGGAGTAGAAATAACAGTTCTTTATTAGGAATAATGAAAAAATAAAAATGAAAATGCAGTAATGCAACAGAGTCAGAATACCACCTGACACCCTGTTGGTCAGGGTGTTGGTAGCAGTCTGATTAAATGGTGGCTGCAGTCCTCTTGGAGTGACAAATGTGGTTGTATTGAAGCAGTTATCCTGTAGAAAGGTGTAGTTTTCCTCTGAAGGTCCAGCAGTGATGTAGCCTGGTCTTCCTCTGGGAATCCAGTGGAAAAGAAAGCTGCTCCTCTGGGAATCCAGTGGGGAAAGGCTGACTGTGGGGTTCAAAATCTCGGATTATATCCAGGTAGGAATGCTTGGCTCCTCCCCTTGGGCAGAGCATCTCACAATGGGATGATGTAATCAGTCATGCAGTGAGACTCAATGGCCCATTAACAGAAGATATCGCTCTGGAGGGAGGATTGATTGTGGAAGAGATGAAGAAAACTGCCCCACTTGGATTTGACTGGTGGCCCAATTAACAGGAGATAACTGCCCCACCTCTAACAGATGGCAATAGAATACACACCCCCGGCCACATCTTGCACTTGCAACCTAAGACAATTACTCTGTGAATTCTTTATTATTAAAACAAATTACCTATTCCTGTATGCTATTTTCCCCTTTCTCTTTCTCTTTTTCAGAATTTAGTCAATTACTAGAGGCCTTTACTGCTTTGGTCAGTGGATCAGACACAATGGTCTTTGGTTTCTAGGATCCTTCTTCAACTCATTAAAAATCTTTTATGTTCAGTATCTGTCATTTCCAGAGGCTGAAACAGACTGAAGTTGTGTGACAGACATGATAGTTTATGATTTGGGGAAAAGTACCTTCACATCTTTGGTTTTATCCTAACCTGTCACAATACAGGGTTCAGCTGACTCCAGATTTTTGGCCTAGTGTTCAAACTCCACTGGCCTTATAAAGAGCCTCATTCATCCCTGATAGCAGTGACTTCCAACAATGTAACTGCATTACATTGTAATGAAAACAGTGTAAAACCCCCACAGCTTAAACCAACCACAATAAATCCAAAAGGTAGGGAGGGCATGAGAAAAGACCGAGATTCCTTTTCCCAAAGTTCATTCTGGTAGACAGTCTAGTCTGTTGAAGAAGGAGAATGCTTATTAACCTCACAGCATTTTGAACTTCTCTGTAAAATGTCTTCTTTAGTAAGAGTTGTCTCTGCTTGTCCATTTTATAGAACTCTTTCACTGTTTTGTTTTTTTTTTTTTTTTTTTTTTTTTTTTTTTACTCTGAATCACAAAGGGCTATGAAGTTGCTGGGTCCTTTTTACAGGGGCAGAGGATTAAAGCTGTGATGTGCACTTGGATGTAGGCACTTAGCATCCATGTTTCTAACACTTTCTCTCTCTTTGGTCTGCTTGCTCCTTTGCTTTTTCTCTCCATTCTGAGTGGGAGCCAAGAGAATGGTAAAGGTAGAGGAGGAGTGTGTTCGGCAGATTATTTTCCCCCGATACTCTCCTATACAGGATCTCTGGAAAAGGGGCCTTCTGCTTCAGGACTTTCATGCATTATTAGTGTGATGTTCTGACTCTGCATTTGGAGAGTACCCATTTGGCTTTGTGGTTTCTTCAGGGAGATTTGTGTGGTAACAACTTGCCCGGTCAAGTAGGCTCACCATGTGTGAAAATAAACTGGGCCAAATTGAGGAATTTTGCCAGCTAGGTGGAGCTCCCCCACTAAGTTTCTTCCTGTCTTGGTTTGTACAACCTTAATCACTATTGCTGAATCTGTGAGTTCATTTAAAAGATGGCCACTTTATACAGACTAAAATCAAAATGTGAGACAAGCTCTCTCTTTGCCACAGGTGAAGTGAGCACACAGTAATCCAAGGATGTATGGATCTGCATTGTTGTTGAGCCTCTATCTCTCAGTGGTGTTTTCATTCAGTGCAGTTGTGGAAGTGCTGGTGACACTTTGAGTAGTTTTCTTTGTGGATAATAGAATTTTAAAAATACTTTTCAGTTACTACAACATAGTCTGTAGGTTGCCGCAAGATAAACTTACCACTTTGCTGTAACAAACACCTGCTCATAGCAAAACTTACTCTTCCCCCTGTAACCAAAAAGGGATTCTCTAAGCTAGGCATCTTCTGAGTCCATACTTGCTGGGTCTCTAGAGAGCACCAAATCAGGGGATTTCTGTCTATGTGCGAGGAGGATGAGACTTCTTACTGCAGCCTGAGATCTGAGGATCAGATGAAATTCACCACACGTTTCTATTCTGTCTCCACAGTAAAAAAATTGCAGAACATTTAGGCATTGATCTACACTGAACCACATAATTTTTCTATAGGCCTTTAGTGGTGCTGAAGACATTTAGTCTTCAGTAATTTTCAGTAGATACATGAAGTGAACCTCAGTATATGGTTTTGCTGACAGTTCAGGAAGAAATGCAGAATCTAGACTGCAGTCTTACAGTAAATTTTTATTTTTGAAAAAGACAACTGCATTGTTGGGGCTGTGAGAAGAGCATAGTATATATTTTCACCAGTGTTCAAAATAATGGATCTGATTTTGTTAAAAGCACGTGTGGGGTCAGTTACTGCTGCTCAGCTGCTGAGCAGTAATTGTTATATTCCAGTAATATGTTTGTTGTTTGCTGTGATATCCATATGGTGGAGTAAAAAGTTATGGTTCTGGATTTGAAATGTAATAAAATAGAGCTAGTAAGAAGCTAATTTCTTTTTCCACAGAGCTACTTTTCATAGTACGTTTGAAGTTTTAAGGACCATGTTGAAGTATAATTAAATAAAGCTTTTTGGGAAAAAATGAAATAGTGAACAAAAAACTCTCTGTGCCAATAATCAAAGACATTTGTTTGAAACCGAATTTCTCCAACAGAAATTGATGTATATATGTTTCTACTGTAATATGACAGTAGACTGTAGCCTTGTGTGTGATATATATGAAATATATTGAACCACTTGCAGTCATTGTTTCAATTCACCAAATAACCAATTAAAAGGAGAAAAACAGTATCATGTTGTAGCATTAAAATTGGCAAGTCCTTTTTTCTTTTTCCTGAGGATATGCATACATTAGTGTAATGTTGAAATCACTTTAATTCCACCCGCATTGTGTGGGAAAAGTTTAAAGAGTTTGAAGAATCCCTTTAGTTCAGATGAAGGCAGTCTCTGAGATACCTGCTGACTGATTTCCGAAGAACAGTGCTCTGGGGAGTAGCAACCTTCTATTAGTTAATGTCTCGCATTTTAATCAATAATGGTGGCACATTAACACATTTTGTCACAACTTGGATATAACATGGTAGATGAAACACCAGAAGGAGAAGGCAGGAATTTGGAGAAAACTTCAGCAAGTCATTTTCACATGCCTGATTTGGAATGGTAACTACATTTATGAAGTTGGGGAAAGAAGGATATTTCAATGCAATGCTAATTTAATTTTATAAATATAGAATTGTTTTATCATGAAACCAAAATCTACTTTATATATTTGTCGTTCCATAACATTGGAAAAATTGTTGACCCTAAAGCATATGCAGTTGTTGAAACTTAGCAGCCTGTGGATTTATTTACAATTGCAATTCCAATTACTTATTAACTGAAGATTTTTTAACATTGTGTGTAGAATGATCTCATGTATTTTATGCATTATGCATTATGTGCCTTCTCATCACAATGTAGACCTAAGCTGTGCAATGATGACTTTTTCTTGTCTCTGTGAGCACATTTAAATTTTGGAGGAAGATGAGGGTTTGGGGCCTTGGTTTCAAGGAACAGATTCAATCTTCTCTGCAATATAAGTGCAGTCTTTCATCTGATGATTTTGAGCTAAGGAGTGACCTGATGTTCATTGAGTACCATTGACTGTTGGTTCAAGGCAAACATTCAAAGCATTATCTGCATCAGTGACTAAGGATTTATGTCAGTACCAGTTCATTCAACATCAAGATTATTACTTAAAATAAAAAAAAAATTTGTCTTCTTCAGCAGAGCTGTGCAAAAAGATCTTCATGCTCTGCACAAAGTCACCAGAATATGTCAGTGCAAGTATTCCACTTTTCATGGAATCATGGAATTACAGAACTATAGAGCAATATGAGTTGGAAGGGACTTTTAAAGAGCATCTAGTCCAACCCCCTCTCCCACAGGCAGGTATATGCTTCAATAGATCAGGTTGTTTAAAGCCCTGTCCCACCTGACTTTGAACACTTCCAGGGATGGGCAATCCACAGCTTCTCTGGGCAACCTGTCCCAGTGCCTCACCACAGTCATCATCAAAATATTTATTCCTTACTTCCAGTCGAAATTTACCTTGTTTCAGTCACTTGCTTTGTTACTCCAGGATTTGGTAAAAAGTATCTCTTTTAACTCAAAGTATGAGGCCTTGCAGTGCAGTGTTTCATTATTCTCTAAAACACTCTCAAAAGCTCCCAATGAGATTGGCCATCAATGGTAATGACTGCTGTGATATGACCGTGCCTAGGAGGAGAGTCATTAGTTTAAAAACACAATGGCAAAGATGTAAAATCAGTGTATCAGAGCAACTTATATGAAAAAAGTTTTACTTAATGAACTTCTCCACTTCTGGAGCTGACACTTCAGTGTTAGTGATTTTCTATTTCTCTAGACACACAGCAGAGAATTTAAATGATATGATATAAGCTACTAACGTTTCAAACCTAACAACAGGGCTGTACATTTGACTGGAGAAGAAGTTTGAGTAAATATTTTTTGGAAACCTTGAAAACCGAAGATGATGGAAATTTTGCCTTTAGGTAAAGGCATCACTGATGTAACTGAATGATTTCTTACCTGTTGGCATATGACATCACTTTCCTCCTGGGCTGCCATAATCAAATTGCACAATAATGGAATAGTCAAGCTTTCACTGGCACCCTCTTATATTTCAGACCATTACCTGAGGACATGAGGGTGTGTTTCAGTCCTCTAAGAAGATGGAGCCAATGTTGGAGTCAGAAGCCAGATTTCCATCAGTGATGCAAACAGTGATTTATATGTATCTGTATATTTATGGTGGGGGATATTACCTATCCTTGAGAAAGTATGTAGGTATGAGATTATCAGTCACTATCTTCAGACCTTAAAGGTTCACTGTGGAGGGGAAGCCTTGAAGGCTGAACAGGGCTAAATGCTAGATCCCTCCAGGCACTGTTTTCTTCTGAGTCACAGTCACTTTGCAAGGTGTTGGCAGCTGCTGACTTTACAAATAGCTGGACTGGCTGAGGATGTTAAAATACCATCTCTTCATTCAATACCCACCTTGCTGCTGAAGAGTATCACCCTGGTAAATCTTGTAATGGAAATAAGCATGCTTATGTTATCTACCACAGGCCCATCTAGAAGGTTTGATTAAAACAGCTGATAGCCTGCAGACTGGACTGATGTGAGTGATGTAAGGCTCCGAAGGTCTCTCTAGACAGCGAGGCTCTGAAAATGGTAACCTGCACCGGATGGGCTGTGAGGAGCAACCAGGAGTGGTAGCAACTTCATTCTATGCAGCTAGATCTAAAAGAGGATGCATGCATGCAGAAGAGCTCGTTCTTACTCAGAGCGCTACAGCTTCAATTTAGGTTGGTAGAGGAGAATGAACACAACTTCCCCTTCTCCAAACACAATTATTACTAGTTCAATGTTGTATTTTAGCTATAAGCTGTGCCAGTGTAATGCCAGATTGGTATCTCAGTGCCTCCTAACAGTTTTGGTTAAGACATCATGGCCTTTACTGAAATCTTCAGGTGTCTACAAAAAAAAAAAAAAGTTCTGTAGTTGAGTATTTTTGTGGTTTCTCAGTAATGCTGCTCTGGACAGGTAAATAATTTAAAATGTTAAGTCAGAGGGATTTTTTAATGATGTAGACTGCTCATAATAAATGTATTAGAATAAAAAGGGCAGGTATTTGTTTTTACTTGTTGAGTACAAATATTTAAAAGGCGTCTTAATCCTTGTTTGACTGTGTATTGGTTTTGTTTTGCAATTTGTAAAGAGAGACTCAGAGAAGGAAGTGAGAAGTATTTTACAACTTGAATTAGTTGTAACCTCCAACAGACTTGTTGCAACATCTGTGGCAAGAAGCTGTGGGGAACATGAATATTCTGAAAAGGAAAGCTTCATACCTACTTAAAGACAATTGTATATCTACTTGTATAGCAGCAGCAAATGGAGTGGCCTTGGCACTTCAAGGCTCTTGACTAGGAGAATGGTGTACTTCAGAATGACTGTAGTTTACAGACTATTTTTCTTACTTCTGCGCACTGTTTGATTCAGTAATACTTATTTTTTTTCTTTTCAAAATACATTGCAAAACCATCATGAGATATACATAAATACATATATCTTGCATAACACATGCTGAAAAGATTATACCTCATTGGGGATAGAAGGGGATTTCAGAATAATTTTAATATAAACAGACTATTTTGAATCACATCATCTTATTTCAAATGTATTAGTACAATGGAAACTGTTGATGTCTTTGTGTCACATATTTAAATTAACTCCACAGCCATAAATGAAAGGCTATTAAGGTAGCAAACAACAAAACAAAGAAAAAACTGTAGTTTATTATTTATCAGGTAAGGAAAAAGGAGAAGTACTATGATGATGAGATTAGTGTGGTTTGATGTGGATAGGTTTATTAGTGTCATGTGCTGTGCAAGTTGAAGGGGATTTTGAAGCAATGAGGAGCTACCAACAGGTGTAGCTTTGATTTGTGATGATGGGTCTGGTAAGTGAAGAAAAATACACACACGGCATAGTTTCTCTGATATTGACCATGCTGTGCTTGCTTGCAGTTAGAGATTGTCCTGCACTTTTGGTTACAGCTATCATATCATCCAGATTAAAAAAAAATTATGTACATGTTTCTCCCCAGTTTTTACAACACAGATGCAACTGCCTCTGCTTCTCTGCTCTCTACTGTTGTCTGCACTGATGAACACTTCTAATGTGACTAATATCTCCAAAACAGTAGTGATAGGACTCCCTGTGCTGTGTTAGGGAAAGAGGCTGTTTCAAAGGGTGTTCAGGACCTCCAATGGAGTAGTTTTCCAACAGTGACATTCTTTGAAATTATTGGCAATTCACAGAATATAGGGCAAGTACTTCACATTGTTCTTGCTTCTTGATGACAGTTTTCCTGCCTGTGTCTGCAAAGAAATGTCCTGGTGAGTACAGGAAAAGGCAGAAAGGTGACTATAGTAGTGCCAAACACAGGAAAAGGATAGGAAACTCTAACTGTTAAGAAAAGCTAAAACTTTTTGATGTTTCAAACCCCATTCAATGATTTATCTTCTCAATACATGATCTGTCCCTAGTTTTCCTAGTTTGTTAAGTTTCTAATGTGTCCCTGATCATATTTCAAGAGTACCAGGGCAAAATTTCTAATGACTGAGGAAGTGTAGTAGATAGCAAGTCTAATCTTAGGTATGATGGTAATTCTCAGAGAAGTAGCAAAACAAATTCTAATACTAACTTGAGGAGCGGCTTTGCTTTGTTCTGCTTCTAAACAGAATATACTTGGAGATATGTTCAAGGTCAGATTTAAGTGTTGTATTGACTGAGAAGACATTAGAAGGTGATATGTTCTCCATCTGCACATAGAGAAGGGAGTTTTAGAAAGTTACTTTTTTTAGAGATGTTAATGACATGTATTATGGAATTTGTAAAACCATGAGACAGGCATCAAACTTACATCTAAATTTGATGGTAGCTGTTGCACAAAAAATATAACCTACAGTATCTCAATCTCAAAAAATACCCACAATGAACAACAAAGATCCTATATATCCTGTCAGACAACTCACATGGCATTTGTAATTCCATAGTCACATTTTTTCTTTTGAAGAGTAATCAACTATGTAAAGATTCCCCATATTGGCTGCAGTACAGAAATGGGTAGAAAATAACAGCAGCATGTGGTAGGAAGAAATATAACCTTTATGGGAGTAGTTTTTGGGCTTGTCCATAAGTGAAGGTTGGGTTGAGAGCAGAGGTCAGAGTAATACCAACTGTGAGATGTACCCTCAAGCCTGAGCACCATCTGCTGAATGACACTGCATTTCTGTGACCTACCTGTGTCATAATTACTGGCTGATCCAAATTTGTAGAAACACTTCTTCTATCCTAAATCCACAACGAATGTGTCTTGGAAAGGCATATTTTCTCTTTTGGTACTTGGAAGGAATAGCCATGATTAAGAGCAGTTTCTTAGGTAATGATCCAGGCATTGCGGAAACCACAGTGTGGTTTCAAGCACAGAATATCCTGGTCACTCCTTCCTGGAGGGAGCAGCCTGGTGAGAGAGGGGAGGACAGACATTTGTAGCAACATTGTTTGGTGTGAGCTCCTCTTGGTTAAAGGACAGTCACATAGGCCAGCATGCTGCATAGTCAGCAGCAGGGAACACCACCACTTTAATTTCAAGTGCCCTCTTGTAAATAACAGGAGACTTGTAGGTGTCAAAAATCCATCATTCTCTTTCTTAACCACAGAAATCTTACGCAAGATGACATCAGGCAATCTAGTGGTAATAAAACTAAGTAGGGAAAATGTTGGGCAATACCTGTTGACATCACTATCTCTAGACAGCCTGTATGTGACTGCCTTCAACTGAAGTATGTAAACTTCACTGAGCTGTGGTGTGCTGCCAAGGCTAAGGTTACTCATGCTGGAGCCCTAGCAAAATGTCTCTTAAAGGAAGCCCACTTCGGTGACTTTTGATACCCAAAAGAACTGAAAAGGCAGTGTTTTTCTCTAGACAGAGATGCCCACATCAGCAGGGTGGTCATCAAGCTGAGCATTGGTGTGGCTCTGGAATCTGCTGCTCCTCAGAAGAGCCAGAGACTTGGTGGAGAAGGGGAATCCTGGTAAGAGTGTGCACATGCTGGGGCTTTAAATCTGTAGAGGTGTAGCAGGCAGAAGGAGTCTGAAAAACCTGCCAGAAGTAGGAGGACGGGGGAAAAGTGGTTTAGGTTGGTAGTTGCCAAGATTTCTGATGGATGGATGCTTGTTAGCTTCATTCTTTCTCTGGTACCACCACTGGGCTGTCTCATCAAACCTTTAAAAGAGACACTGTTGAAAGCAGTCTTTTCATAGACTTTTCCCAGCCAGCCTTAGAGCATTTAGCCTGGCCTCCTGCACCATACTTTGGGAATGCCTTCTTAAGGGGAATTCTAGTCTACTTATTGTAATAAACTTCTTAATTCATTGTCAGAAGACTGAAACTCTTTTGGGGATTCTGCACTATTGTCATTTGACATGGTGGTTGTTGGGGATTGTGGATGGTTTAGAGGCTTATGGGGGGTATTGGCCTATCACAGATTCCCTGGAAGCTGCTGTGTGCCATGGGGAGTCTATTCTGTCTTGCAGAAGGAGCATGCTCTACCACCCCCAAGGAACAATAACTTTCAGACAAAGAACATTTTTTCCAGATCTCTTTTGCAAACATGGAGCTGAGTGTAGAACCCTTTCTGAGCTGAGAGGTAGCTGAGGAATTCTGTGCATCTGCTCAGCTATGAAGCCAGGATGAATATTGGACAGAAGCTTCTTCAGAGGATGATGTTTTGGGACTGTTTAAGTGCAGATGGTTCTTGTTACTCTAAGACCAGAAAAAGAGCTTCTGAACCCTAGACAGAAGGTTTTCTGTCCTTGTTATTGAAAACAGATTCACTGAATTATGGAGTAAATGCCAAAACACCTAGAAAAGCAAAACTGAGTGCTCTGAAGCCATAGGAGAAAGTCTGATTCCTGAGTAAATAAGCTACTTTTGGTGGAATTCCAGGATAGCTAGTGCATCACTGAGATAAATTGTGGATCTAGACTAGGTGTGGAATGTGTTGGACAAAGACACAGATACATCTGCTCAAGCAGTATCTTTTTAGGGGATGAGACAGAATGAGCAGGCACAGCAGCTCACCACTACCAAAAAGATGAGATCCTCTACCCTTCTGTCCCTTTCTTTTTCCATCATATACTTAGTGCTTTCTCTGACACTTGTAGTTCTTAAGGAGCTTATTTAATTCACTGAAATGGAAGACCCATTTGTGTAATCTACATTGTCTTCTACAGTCTTCTGAAATTTCAGCTGTAAAATGTGACAGTTGACTATGTTGGCTTTCAGAAGGGGATGAGAAAGACAGGAGCTGGGGCACAGAAGGAGAAAAGGAGGAAAAGAAGAAAAGGGCAGACAGACTTCATATTTTCAGCTGCAAGGAGATATTTATTGGCTTTATCTACCCATTGAACTTATGCTGTGGCTTTATGCCACTTAAAACAATTTTTCCAGTTAAAATTGAAGTTTCCCTTACTAAAATTTGCTAATGCCATTTTTCCTTTTTTTTCACTTGCATGAGGAACTGATAGATAAACTGCATTTTTAGCTCTTCACATGCCTGAATTTTTCTGAACTTGCTGAATTCCATGACCTAGATGTTGGTCTTCTCTTGTTTCATGAGGTATGTTCCATGTCTTCTGTTTTTTTTTTTTTTTAATGAATTACTTAACATCTAATAAAATCTCCAGCTAAGGGAAAAATAGATAAGTAGATAGATAGATAAGTAATAGATAAGTAAAGAGCAACAAAATACTGAATGTCAAGCATTTGGAACTCTGATTTAAAATGTAGAGTAAGCTTCACTGCTTTATCCTGTGCTTTGTTCCTGTGGACATTCAGATTAGAGCAAGAAGAGATGGGCCATAAATACAATGGTCCTTAGAAGCAATGACTAATAGGGAAAGACAGGTCAAATATCAACCAACAATTTAGCCTGAGACTCATTAGGATTATACACTAACAGTTAAATATAGGATCATTCTCCTAAATTCAGACAAAATAATTAAGGACAGAGAGAATTTTATGTGGTTCAGGGCCCACTAGGAAGAGCAAAGTCAACGAATATATTTTCATAAGTCTGAATTCTTGTTTTCAGTTAACAAACTGACTTGAATGACTGACAACTTCAACACTCAGTTGGCCAGAACAAACCTGTCCCTTTCACTGATGACTGTAGAATTTTCTTTACCAATGAAGATCTTTCTCTCTGTAATAGAAACTTGGGAAAAACTAGACTTTACATTTAGGAGTATTAGACTACCCTAGGTACTTTGTTCTTTAAAAAAATGTGTTAGTTGAATAAAAAGAAAAAGCAGAAACAATTAGACCTCTTTTTAGCAGTATGAGTAGTAGCAGTATAAGCATTAGTGATTCAAGGATGCTACATTTAGACTTTAGAACATCTGTCTGGGAGTGGTTCTGTCTATTATGACATTAAGTAAAAAAAGAGATATTTATAAGAATAACAGAATAACATCTTTGCAGCCAGCTCAGACCCTTGGGCATGCACCTTCACCTTGGCCCTAGGTAGTGTTTTGTGTACAACTTTGATGCAGGTATTTCAGGGTTCCTTTTCCCCCTACATGCCAACTCAAAACTGTGCTTACTCTTTGGATGGGACTTGACTTTGGAGTTTTTGTCTTTAAATTGTTACTAATAATTACCAGTGGGCACTGCAGCAGCTGTCAGCAAGAAGGGACGAGGGGCAGGCAGCCCCACTGGCAGGGGAAGGTCTACAACACTTGGACTTGGGGGCAGTGAATGTGTGCTCTGCAGAGTCAAAGACCCTCATTTCAGGAACAGGGGAGCAAAGATGGGGCCACACAGAACACTAACTGAGGATGAAGAATGGGAAAAGCGGAGTATAAGGTGCACATGGAAAATGAGGAGCGTGAGAAAAAGGGGGGAATGTGAATGTGATGTGTTACAGCAGTTCTGCTGCTTTAGTCTGTCGGTGTGGTGTGACAGAATGAATGGGATCCACATTTCTGCTGTTCCTTACACATTCTTGTCATGTTGGCTGGTTTGCAGGCATGTATCAGAGAATTCATTTAAATTTTTTATTTATATCCGAAGTCTGCTCTAGAGGAATTTGTAGGTCCTTTGCCATGGATGTTTTTATCCTTTGTCTTCGTAAAAGCAAAGATCAACCCACAGACTTTCATATTTCTTTACTAATTTAGTATTGAGATGTTTATTACGTCTCTCCTGCCTGGGGAAAATCCCATTTGTCTCGAGCACACAGTAGTTTCTTCTGTTTCCTGTGAAAAGCTGTTGTTCTCAGTAAGCTGTGCCTCAAAGATACTTGCTCTAAAAGGCAGGCTCAACAAAAGCCACGAAGTTTGCTGGATGCTATCTGCTTTAAGCAATCGCACAGCAAGACCTTCTCCTAATACAAACAAACAGTGCATTCTGAAACCTGAGTATCTTTGAAAAGGTGTTGATGGAGAAGTGTAAATGAAAAGAAATCAAGTTGACAATATTTTTTAACCTACTTTTAAAGCTTGCTTTAAACTTAAACTTGGAGTAAGTAGAAGGGTTGGAAAGGAGTGGGGGGTGGGGGGAGGAAAAGTCTTTCTTTCTTTCTTTCTTTCTTTCTTTCTTTCTTTCTTCCTTCCTTCCTTCCTTCCTTCCTTCCTTCCTTTTCTTTCCTCTTTCTTTCTCCCTTTCCCCCTTTCTCCCTTTCTTTCTCCCTTTCTTTCTCCCTTTCCCCCTTTCTCCCTTTCTTTCTCCCTTTGTTTACTCTGTCCATGTGCCAGCACAGTGTGGATATTCAGTTTCACTCTTTTCGTAAGAGTTTTATACAGACATGCACTGAATCCTTTTAATTTCTATGGTTATGGAATGTGGGGGATGTGAAACCTGTTAAAAAAAGTAGAGGTTCAATACTACAAAGCCACAGAAAATATCCCATGAGGTTTAAGGACAGATGTGGGATTTGCCCTGTTTCATACCACGTTTCGAGTGCTTAGATTTCACCGTGGTGTAAAGGCTTTGAAGAGGTGGTTGCTACAGACTGTATGTCTATGGACTGCTCTAAGGGTGACCCCAGGGCATGGTAAACTACTTTTGGCTGCTACTAGGAGCAAGTTTACAACTTTTAGCTGCAGCAGCATCCTCCCCCTTCTTGTCATGTATGCTGGGTAATATATGACAGGGGAACAGTGTAATGGTTCCCTAGATATCCGATCAGTCACAGGAAATATCTGGCACACAGTCTTGCTAATCTTTATTCTGAGTTTGCCTGCATGGGAGAATTTTCTTGCTTCTTCTCTCCATGGTTATAATCTACCTTGAGTTTTTTTAGTCTAGATAATATCTGATAAGAGATTAAGGACGTGGTAAGTAGCTGTTTTATATGAAATTTAAGAGGCCATTAACATTCCACTGAATTGTAAAATTGTCAAGCTAAAACCAGCTCTCCTGGCGTTCTCCACAGATGCAATAGCAAATCACTGAGTCACAGGAAATGATTCAGTCAACATTTCTAAACTTTCAATGTGTGTTTTATGGAAGAAACTTGATGTAAATGTTTAGACAGTTATGGTTTTGGAGATAAATATTGCAATTTTATGTAGTTTGGGTTTTGACGTTCCAGAACTGTGGTGCACAGTTGTCAATTTACTGAACATCTAAAGCTGTTCCATCATTGTATTCGATTCCAGTGTGGGATGTATTTTCTGTGGCTAATGAAATGTGGTGTTATATTTGGGCATAACAGATTACACATCAGAATATCAAAGAAAAACTATCTTTTAATGACCTGGGATTCCCTCTGCACTGCTGGAAGACAACTTGCATGGGCTGCCACACTGTTTTCCTTAACTGCTTGTCTCCTCATCCTGTAAATACAGTGCTTTAGTGATATGACCTCTCATGGCAGGTTATCCTCTGCCCTAAATGATCTCACTGGGTTAAACTGCTTTAGAAGGTTAAGTTAAAATATTTCCTTGCTTCTCATTTTAATTTTATTAATTAAAACAGACAGAGTGCTGACAATGCAAAATTCACCTTTGCTTATGTTAGTTGCTTGTAGTTAAAGTGTTTCATGTGTTTTTCAAATTATTTTTTCCAGTAAGATTTAAAAAATGTTCTACTTGATAAGTAAATGGACCTCCAGTGGGCTGTGCTTCAAGGACATTACATCAGTGTTATGGTTCCTGTACAAAACTCTTATTCTTAAGTATACGTCTGTGAAGAAGGCTTGCTACCAGCAGCATGATAGACAAATTCTGCCTTCAACAGTAAAATTTCCATGTGCCTAACTTGTCTGTACAGGAAAATAATCCCAGGAGACAGCTTCTGCTGGTGTGTGGGAATCAGTATTTGAACCTGAGACAGTGGAAGAGCTGGGTGTTGAATGTTTCTGGCTGTAACAGGTGAGGACAGACGTGTCAAGTCTGGTAACGTCTTTATGGTTCTAGATTTCTCCCTAGAGGTGGGCTACACTGGAAAGATGGAAAAAGAGACCCCTCTGAATGACCAGGATGTATCAGCCACCCTATGAACCGTAGGGCACCAGAGAGTGACCAGAGAGTTTGGTTCTGTCTGGGCTGTGCTGTACTGGGTGTGGGTGCCCAGGTGCTGGCAGGGGATGCTGCAGGGATCTCTGTGACAAGCAGCCAAGGCTGCCCTTTGCTGGCCACTGCCCATTCCAGATGAATCCAGTGGCCCCACCACATCCCTTGGCTGAGCCCTTGGCAGCCGAGGTGGTGGTGCTTCAGAAATAATGTGTGTAAGAAAGGGCAAAATGCTGCCTGGCAGTGAGGGGTGAGGGAAAAAATAGCGGGAAACAGCCCTGAGACCCCTGAGGCAAGAGCAGCAGGAGGGGAGGAGGTGCTCCAGGTGTCCCTGCAGAGACTGCCTTTCAATTCTTAGAGAAAACCGTGGTGGTGGAGGCTGACCCCCTGCAGCCCACGGTGGAGCAGAAATCCACACTGCAGCTCAGGGAGGAGCCCAGGCTGCAGCAGCCTTATCCTGAAGGAACTGCAGCACAGGTGAAGGGCCCAAACTGGAGCAGTCCATGAAGATCTGCAGCCCATGGAGAGGACCCAGGCTGGAGCAGGAAACAGCATGAGGAGGAAGGAGCAGCAGAGAGGAGCTGTTCTGGACTGACCACAGACCCCATTCCCCATCCCTTAACACTGTTTGGAGAGGAGAGGGTAAAGGAGGCAGGGGTCAAGGTAACCCTGGGAAGAAGGTAAAAGTGAGGAGTAGATGGTTTTACTTTTCTCTTTTTTTCTCAACATCTTATTCTAGCCTGTTTTTCCTGTGTCAGTAACTGATGGCTGACCTCCTTGTCTTTATCCTTTCTAATTTTCTCCCCCTGTCCTGCTGAGTGAAGGGAGTAAGACAGCTGCTGGGTGGGCATCTGGCAACAGAGCAAGTTCAGCCCACCATAAATGCATTTTGTTATATGTGGGGACTATGAATATTCGAATTAAACCAAATACCTGCTGTATAATTCCTAATGATGAAGTCTTTGATGTTTAATTGTTTTTGAGGGAGATGTAAAGAAAAGGTGAGCAGGGAAGCAGACCTAATATTCAATAGATACTCAAAGAGCCTAACGAACACAGGTAGCTTTCACTGAAAATTGTCTTAATTTTCTTGTAAGATTTGTAATGACAGTTTCTTGATTTTATTTTTATCTCCAGGTTGAATTTCTTAAGTAAAAGGCAATAAATAGTAAAAAAGAAAAGAAGAAAAAAATCACAATGCGAGTGATATGTAGCAAAAAACCCCAACGAAACCCCCAAAGCTTTAAAAATGAAAATGTATCCTTTGTTCAACAGCCTGTGATAACTAGCTGTGACAATTCAATCCTGAAGCTTTTGCATTTCTTTTTAAAAAGTTTAAACTAAGTATTGATATGGCCACTTGGTAGTTTTCTTGAAAGGACAGAGAAAAGCATCCTTGTAGGGCTTATACCCTGTATTCAGTTTTGTAATTTATAGCATCTTTTTTTTTTAAAGTGCAGTGAAATTTCACAGGCAGCAGATGGCCAGAAATAAATTATTTTTACAACAAAACAAAAAATTCCTTTTGTATCACTGATACATGCAGTTAATTGAAACTTAAAGAAACTACTGTTAATTAACTTGTCAAACTTGCATCCCTCACCTATAAATCCTTTTCAATGTATCTGTTGCCAACTAATGTTCACTTTTCCTGCAGAGTACTTACTACTTTTAATATGAAATTGTCTTAAAGTAAATAACATAGTGATTATCATAGCAAAGGTTTAATATTGGAATTGTTGAAAGTGTATGTGCATAGGAAGTACTGTGACTCATGGCTTATCAGACTAGCTCAAGAAACAAAAAGTTAGGGCTTTTTTTAGTAAAATGCTTCTGTAATTCTTCTGGGTCTGTCAAAGCCAAAGTAGTTACAACAGCAAATGTAAAATATACATGTCAAGTGGAACACAGTGAAAAAGAAATTCTGCATGACAGACTTCTTTATCTCCCTTTTTGAACAGATTTTACATTTATCCTGACTTATGTGATCCTTCTCTTTCAGCTAAATTGTAGTAAAATGAGTCTGCAGTAGTACAGTAAAACAGAAAGGAGGAAAATATTAAGCTTCTGTTTAAGAATCATTCATGGAATTATCTGTCATAATGAAGTTAATAGAAGTTCATCAGGGACAAATGCCAAACCCTGTGCCAGGGAAGGAGGGACCCCATGAGGACCACAGGTTGGTGACAGAGTGAGTAGCTCTGTGGAAGGGGCCTGGAAGGCTCATGGACATCAGGTTGAGCAGGATCCAGCAATCTGTCCTGGCAGCAAGAGAGGCCAACAGCATCCTGGGCTATAGCAAGGGGAGTGCAGGGAGTAGCTGGAGGGAAGTGATTGTTCCCACCTGCTCAGCACCTGTTAGACCACATCTGGATACTGTGTTCAGTTTGGGGCCCTTGCAAACAAGAAGGACTGTGGTGAACTGGTTTAGTGGAGGACCACAATCAGGGGCTAGAGTGCTTGCCCAGGGGAGAGATTCTGTGAGTGTAGGGTTTGTTTGGCCTAAGAGGGGGGAGAATGTGTTGGGGGCCCCTAATAGCAGCATTCCCCTACATGGGACAAGGTCACAAAGACAGAGCCTGGCACATCTCAGTGGCACCGTGTGGGGGAGTGACAGTCAACAAACAGAAGCTGAAACAAGAGAGGTTCCCAGTATGGCTGAGAAGAAACATTTTCAAATCAAAGAAACTCAAGATATTGGAACATGTTTTCCAGAGGAGGTTATCTACTCCCCATTCTTGAGGATTTTGAAGTCAGATTGAATGGACCCATGAGGCTTGTCCTGCTTTAAGCAAGATATTGGACTTAAGATCTCTAACTTGAATTACCCTGTGATTCTATGTGATGATAATATTATTGGAGGAGAGACTTTGACAAGTTAGGGAGCTGGGCAATCACCAACTGTATGAAGTTCAGCAAGGGAAAGTGCCAGATTCTGCACCTGGAGTGGGACAACCCTGGATGTACAGACTAAGGAATGAGGTGCTGGAAAGCAGCCCTGTGGAAAGGGACCTGGGGGTTGTGGTCGATGGCAAGTGGAACCTGAGTCAGCAGTGCCCTGGCAGCCAGGAGGGCCAAAGGTGTCCTGAGGGGCAGCAGGCACAGCATCACCAGCTGGGCAAGGGAGGGGATTGTCCTGCTCTGCTCTGAGCTGGGGCAGCCTCACCTCAAGTGCTGGGGGCAGTTTTGGATGACACAATATAATATATTAAACTATGAAAGAGTGTCCAAAGAAGGGCAACAAAGGTGGTGAAGGGCCTCGAGGGGAAGCCGTGTGAGGAGTGGCTGAGGCCACCTCAGGTGACTTCAGGTCTGTTCAGCCTGGAGGAGACTGAGGGGAGACCTCATTGCAGTTACAGCTTTCTCATGAGGGGAAGAGGAGGGGCAGGCACTGATCTCTTCTCTGTGGTGTCCAGTGACAGGACCTGAGGGAATGGCTTGGAGTTGTGTCAGGGGAGGTTTAGGTTGGAAATGAGGAAAAGGATCTTCACCCAGAGGGTGTTTGAGCACTGGAACAGACTCCCCAGGGAAGTGGTCACAGCAGCAGCCTGACAGAGTTCAGGAGGGGTTTGGACAGTGCTCTGGGGCACATGGGGTGACTCTTGGGGTGTCCTGTGCAGGGCCAGGACTTGGACTTGATGATCCTGATTGGTCCCTTCCTACTTAAAATATTTTTTGATGATGATGATGATGATGATTGTATTTTAAAATTGTTTTCTGTGAGAGGTTGAAAGGCTGTTGTAAAAACAGTTTCCTGAGTTTACATCCAGTCTAATTTCAAAAGTACTTAAGTACTTTTCATTTGTGCTGAATATGATTTGATATAGATGAAACAAATGGTGTCTGACACAGAAGACTTCAGAGCTTTTAATTCTGTAATCTCAAGATGTTTAGATAATTACATATTTTTCCTCAAATAAAAATAATTCTCTGCTCATTTTGGCAAATATTTATTCATCTCCCCTCTTTTAATTGGCAATTAAATGAATGGAGCATGACTTCTTTATCAAATAAATACTTACTTTAGAAATTAAGGGTATAATTTGAAAATAAAATGCAATCTTTGAGTTGAACAGATTGCTAATATTCAACAACTATTCATTATCTATTTTCACTTTATATCATGGCTGTTTAAAAGGATTTAGGAATATAATCCTAAACTCAGCATTAGATGCAGGAGCTACATTTTCTGTTTGGAAGTTCTTGAATAGACCTTACAATAGGCTCAAGTGAGCTAAAAATAACCTTCTAGCAGTTCATATTAACTGGGTAATAACAGGCAACAGCAAAAAGCAGTATCCAGCTATGATGAAAACAGGAAGCACATTACACAATCTGCCCTTTCCAGATAGGTATGAATTCTTAAAGGCTTAACTAAAATAATAATCCCTCAAAGTTTTTAATAAAAGCAGAGAGTTTTCTATTGTTCATAGCTGAGTGGAGACAAAAAACACGCACCCCAGTACATTGTGAAAGATCTGCTGTGTCCTGGGAAACAACACTATTTCCATCTAGTTCTTGGTAACCCTGATTCAATTTTAAGTGATGGATTTGATCCTGCAAAGGGCTGAGCATCTGAGCCTTATCCAGCAAAGCTGCATGATGCTGTTAAGCCTGGGAGCACTGTGAGACAGAAACCCAGAGACTCGGGTGAGAAGAGAGTGCTGAGCTCCTGTCATTGATGCTGAAGGTATCTGTGCTCCAGCATCTCCCAGGAAACCATGTTCCCTCTCTGAAGCAGTAGCATCCTCTTCACCTTTTCTCAGCAGGTAGAGGTGGCAACAGGGTCCTTTCCTTAGAAGTGAAGAGGGAAGCACTAGCTAGATCCAGACCAGCCCAAGAGGGGTTTTGGTTCAGACACACTACTCATTTTATTTCTGCGGTCAGGCCGGTAAAATAAAAAACACCCCTGCTGCCAACGCAAGGTATCTACAAAAAATCCAAGTTTTCTCAGGCCCTTTTTCTGCCTGTGAGGTTGTAAAAAGTAGTGAAAAGTAGTCATATGCAGAACCAAATACCTGGTGTATCCAAATTCCTGTTATATTAAGTCTGAGGCCGTTCTGAGTACCTAAGTGTTTTGGAGGAAGGACCATCTTGTTTGCGTTTTTTGGGGTTAACACTTTTTCTGATATGTTAATGGGACAAATTACAGCATCTTAAGCATGAAGTGTTTCAGAAGTGCCCCTTGCTTGGGTCAGGACCCAGCCAGACTGCAGTAACAGAGGGTGTCCTTCCCAAGAAGGGCATTCCTCAGCCTAGCTATGGCCTTCTTCTGTCCTGGAGTGCTGGCTGATCTGTGCTGTGCTTTTGCCACTGTTGTCCCTGCATCACTGGGATGCCTCCTCAGGGAAGCTCTTACCCAACTTTTGGGAGACTGACCTTTCACACTGTGGCTCTGCCTCTGTAATAGCCCTGTGATAGGAGTCTCTGTGTACATGGTAAACATAATACAACACAGCTTTCTTCACCCTGTGTGTTCAGGATGCATTTGCATGGCAAAGATATGTCACTGTGTATTTCTCATACCAAACAAAATCATGTTAGACCTTTAGGTTTGCTCTGATTTGGGTGTTTTTTATTTAATGCTGCCCATTTGATAAATTGACCTCTGAAATTTAGATGTTGGAAAGTCAGAATTGACTATTTCCACCCGGCAGGATGGAATGCAGCCATATTATTTAATAATGACAATGTTGATTTACTGTTATCAAATTCTTCATAGAAGCTAAATACACTAAACAGTCTGTGCAGATAACACTGGTATAAACCCAGACCATGGATGAACTATTGCCGTTTTGATCTTATCCTTATCATACAACTTTGGTACCTTGCTACACTGGAAAAAGGTGGTACTTTGTGCATTCATTAAACGATTGTATGGTCTGCAAATGGTCCTTATCATATTTCAGAAGTACATAGCCAAAATGATTCTTATGCTATACAACAGCAGAAAGCTTCTTTGTAAACTAGAGATAAGGTTTCCTGTGGAATCTCCTCAGGTTTAAAAATTGGAAGCCGCGTCATTGCCTACTTAATTTATTTATGTTTAGTTCATGGATTACAATAAGTGTTTCCATTTTTAACCGTGTCTTGCTCCAACATATTTCTTTTTTGCTGCTTGTTGTGGTTTGGCCCTGGCTAGATGCCAAGTGCCCAACAAGAAGGGAGAAAGAAATAAAGCCTAAGAGAAACAAGGAATGATGCACAGTACAATTGCTCACTAACAATGTGATGCCCAGTCTGTCCCTGCCAGTGACTGGTGCCTCCCAGCTAACTCCCCCTAGTTTATATCCCTTTGCCTAGTTTGGATCAGCAATCCTGGGAGTGCCCCCCTCCTGCTTCTTGTGCGCCTGCTTGCTGGCAGAGCATGGGACACTGAGAAGTCCCTGACTTAGGGTAAGCATGATGGGTTGAGGTAACAACAAATCTGACCAGAACATGCTAGAACAAGTTGGTTTTATTGGTTTAATGATAACATTGATTAATTGTCTCTCAAAAATTGGTCTGCTTGTTCTTAAAAGTTGCATTATGTGATGCCTTACTTGCAGTAGGCATTCCACACAGTGCTGTTTGTCATCCATGGGAATTGGGCCAAGGTTATCATGTTGTACTTTGTAGTTCTGGTTTATGATATGGTAGAATTGCTGGCTCTGAAATGGATCTGGTATTTGCGCTCAGTCTTGCCATCATCTCTGTACTTTGGAAGAATCTATCAGAAACTATTAATAGTTGTACCTTTTACCTTTCCTTCTTAGAGACCCAATCCATGGTGGAGATACCTCCCTTCATCTTACCCTTCTCCTCCAGGCTAATTACAACAGCTCTTGAGAATTTTGAATATATTTGGGATGTTGAAACCAGCATGTTTGTATTGCTATGTGTCCTGAGTGTGTTCCAGGTCTTGTTTAAGAATAAACAACTGTTTAAGGAAAAAGAAAAAATCTGAAGCCAGATAGTTATCGGTGGCAGGGTGTGTGGGAGAGTATGGGCAAGTGCCAAAGATTGTGGGCACTTCCAGTGTTTCGGAACTTCATCCCTGAACAAGTGCAGAATCTGGAAAAGCTGGTAAAATATTTGGAAAAAGTGTGCTCTCACCCTGGCAGTTTCAGAGAGACAAAAATCACTGCAAAGTGCTGGGCCATGGCTGAGGCCTTCCAAGCCCTGTTCGACCATATTCGTTACCCTCAAGGGGAGAAAAAGGTCTCTGGATCAGACAACAAAACAACATCCTGATCCAACCCCTGTGACAGGCACTCCAGCTGTACCAGAGAGCCACAGGAAGAAATGGAGCCACTGCTTTTAGTAAAGGAGGACTGAGCAGAACCACCGCAAGAACATGAGGAAGAGACGGAAAAGGAGGTGACCACTCGATCCCTATCCCTGAGTGAGCTGCAGGATATGCAAAGTATTTTAGCTGTCAATTAGACAAGCACATCTGGCTGCCTTGGTGATGGGATGATGAGGCTATTAGCCTGGAATTAGAGAGGAAGAAAGCCAAACAGCTGGGATCATTTTCTAGGGAAGGGGGCATTGGCAAGGCACTTGGAAAAGGGATGCAAGTTCTCAGCCTCTGGCAGCAACTCCTGTCAAGGGTGAAGGAAATGTATCCCTTCAAGGAAGATATTTATGTCACTCAGGAAAATGGACTACCATGAAGAGAAGTATCCAGTACCTGAGGGAATTAGCCATGCTAGAGAGATTTATTATGGCCTGAACAATATGCAGCCACCCACAGATCCAGAAGTCCAATTCACATGTCCCCTGTGGCACAATCTGTGTGCATATAGCAAAACACAGGAAAAGTGATGGTGTATTGGAAAGTGTGGGACTTGAGCATGACATAAACGGAATAGAATAAGGGGTGGGTACTGTCCTGGTGTCAGCTGAGATAGGGGTAACTTTCTTCCTAGTACTTGGTGCAGTGCTGTATTTTGGATTTAGTGTGACAGTAATGTTGATAGCATGGTGATGTTTTAGTTGTTGCTAAGAAGTGCTTACCCTAAGTCAAGGAGTTTTCAGTTTCTCATGCTCTGACAACAGAGAGGTGCACAAGAAGCCTGGAGGGAACATGGCCACGACAGTGCTGTTTAGCCTAAGAGTGTATGGGGATACAGCTGCTGAAAGCTTCTCTGAAGAAGCTTTTTTGAATCCTGAGGAAGCTGGGATGTGACTGGCAAAGGAACTTAACTTTACTAGGTCTCTTTACCTTCATTTTGCCTTCTTGTGAAAGACTCCCTCTCGAAATTGTGGTGGGGTTTTGAAGGCTTGGAGAGTTCTCCACCATCTGCTGTCAAAAAACCATAATTAAGCTGCAAGACTTAAGGACTGACACTAAGATGGCACAGTCTCAGTGGTTTTGACAGATGAACATGGAGACATGCCAAATTATGAGAATTGTGGGTGAGGCCCTGCCTCTGAAGAGCTGTTTTATTGTCTCCTGCTGACAGAATACTGAGGAGGGAGAGAGGCAAGGAGACCTTTCTGACTGTAGTTGCTTATCTCTTGCAGAGTGCCTGTTGCAAGTGCTGCTGCAATGGATTGTGGTCAAAAAATGCCCCTCAGCTGCTTCTTGGAGGGAATGGGCAACAAAAGAAAGGTAAGTGACTAAAGAAAGGCATGGGACAAGGAGGGAGCACATCTGGAAGAAGACATCTAGAAAAAAAGTTGTAACTGCAAATGTGACAGAATTTGGACATGTTAGGGCAGAGGTGAAGAAGTACTTATTATTTTCCAAGATAGTTTTTGAAAGGATTGAAACAATTTTTTATACAGTTTTCTGTACACTCTATATATACACCCCTTGCTATACTTTACACCCCACCCCCCAAAATTCTTAAAATAATGCAATCTGAAATGCCAACAAAGATAAAAGAATTTAATAAAATGGCCATTTACTGAAAAAATTACCAACTTGGTTTGAATTTTTTTTTCCAAATTGCTGATCAGAAACCCTTGCCTTGAAACTTCTTACTATATTCCCTGGTTTTCCTACTGCAGTGCAGGATCATTCCCAAATTTTTGTCAATGCTACTGTTTATCTAATCTACTGTTATGCCTATTAATTGAGTTTCAGAGACCAATTAAAGGTTTTTCCTAGTGTTGAACTTCAATGCTCATAAATTTATTTATCATTGATATTTGTGTAATACCCTCTTGTGTCTCTCAAAATGATTCTGCTTACAAACCAGTGTAGAGTTTGCACATTTTAAATATTTGTTGTAGATGTAATTGTAACTTGATGTCATTTAATCAACACTCTACATGTATTTTCTCTTAGTTTTGTCTCCCCTAATTATTTTTGCAGCTTTTCTTTGAACTTAATCCAATTTGTCTATGCTTTTCTGGTAATTAGGTGCTGATAGCAGAAGAGCATTTGGACAAATTCCACCTGTCATGTGAAGAATCATCTCCTTTTATTTCTTCAGACCTGTGTCTTACTAGCTCTCATTAATGCCCCTAATTCTTCTGTTTGGAAAACCAGGAGCTATTTGATTTCTAGCCACCTTCCCTAGTTAGATAGTGTGATCATTTTGCATTCTGTAACCCCTTCATGGTTCATTTATTTTGACTTCCCAAATCGCTTGCCTTATTATTTTTGTGTAGAAAATAAGTTAGGTTTGTTCTGCATGGTTTCCAGAGCAGTGTGGTTTTCTTTCCTCATCAATAGAACTGTCTCTGTTTTTCTCTAAACTTCTACTATTTATTTAGTTATAGAGTCATTCCCTAACAACTTTGGCAGTTGTTGATGCTTGACATTTATCTATGCTTATGCAAACAGTTGACCTGTTAAAATAGTGTTAGTGTGTCAAAGTGAAGATTTTAAAGGAAAAACAGAGTTACAGTTTCCTGGGCAATACTAATTT
>VZSE01012611.1:2419167-2468080 GCA_013398275.1 Promerops cafer | reverse complement strand
AATGCAAGAATAGGTAACACCAAGCAACAAAAAAACTTTCACATCTCTTCTTTAGCCTTTAGGTGTATCATCTTTATTTTAGAGACAAGGCAAATATGTCAGAGAGGACTTTTTATGAGATAACAATTTTACTAACAATTAGGATAAAGTCTGTCAGTGTGGAAAGTCCCAGCACTGCTCTGGTCTTCAGAGCTGGCCATGAGCATGCCTGGAAATGCACACTTGAGAAAGTGCATGGTCATATCGCACCCCTGAAAGTCAGCACTTCAAGCAAGACATGCCAAAACTGAGGACTGAAAAATATTTCTATCTTGCAGGCAGGGAGGGAAATCTGGAAATTTCTGTGAAGTCTATGGAGGAGTCAGTCATGGAAGTGAGTTCACCTGTCTGAATTTCTGCTTCCTAAACTTTACATCTGCTCTCAGCCTGCAGTCCCTCTGCCAGGCTCCTGTAATGCATGAAGCCATGTAGAAAATGAGGCAGGGACAGAATCAAGACTATTGGTTGCTGTGGTCTGTGTGTACATACCCTTCTTTCTGTGAGCTGTGTCAGACCTAGGGGAGTATCAGAAAAATCAGGATTTGAATAGTAATTTAAACCAAATTGTTCTCCTTGTGGATAGTGGACATTATTCTTGCTTGGGCAAGAGTCTTAATTCTGGACTTCTGCAGCCTTGAGTGCTAGGTCCTAAAAATTATTCTTCAAATGTTAGTTTAAGGAAAGAAGGAAGGAAACAAGCAAAATTCATCAATTCATTAGAAGGTGGAAATTGGGCTTCTTCTCATTGCTTTTATGTGTAATTCTAACACTGGTTTCTGGAAATCTTTTTAGTCAAACAAAGGTTAAAAGCTCCAGAATCTACTCTTTGTAGACTAAACAGGGGAAGACGATGAGGCCTGTGACACACTGAAACCTTGTGATATGCATTATACAAACTCAGTAACTTTTATTCTATTGATTCTAAGGGTCATCCTGAGATTGTCTACAAAACCAGCTCTGGTCTCTGTTGGCAATGAGCTTGCAAGGGAGGCTTGAAGTGAGGCCAGCTTCTGCCAAGCATGATGGGCAGATCTCTCTGACATGAGTGTGTGTTGGACTGGCAGCATGTTCCTTCCTTCCTTCCTTCCTTCCTTCCTGGAATCCTGGAATCCTGGAATCCTGGAATCCTTCCCTCTTAAAAAAACCACCCCAACCTTTCTCCTTCTTATCAAGACAAACATTATTGTGCGTTGGACAATGTTACGATGTGAGATACATTTTGTTATTTTCTTTTCCCCCACCAGACATTTCATTTCTCATGCTGCCATTCTGTGATGATTATATGCTGTCTGTGCATGACTTTGCATATGCCTACACATTTTTACGGCTCCCCCTTGCCTGTAAACCAGTGCCTAGTAAGTGCTGCATCCCCCCTTGCCTGCCTTCCCTGAGTGTCTGTAGAGCTGGGTCCAAACTGCTGGAAGGAGCTGTGCTGCAAGAGGAACAGGGAAGGGCAAAAGAAGTCAGTAGATGAGTATCAGCCAGTGCAACAATCAAGGAGACTGTCTATGTAAGTCATGTAGTTGGTTTTGTTCAGTATTTTTTCAAAAGAAGAAGACACCACAGTAGCAGAATGGACAAATTTGTAGATAAAACCTGTATCAGTTCAGAGTACAGAGTAATGTACAGAGTAATTCCCTGAGGTGGTAGGGATTTCCTTCATCTCACAGTGGATTATTGTATAATAGCCAATTATGTACAATTGTAAACTGCATAATATTTTATCAAATGTCAGACAAGCGCCTTAAAGCTTTGCTCTCAATGAAAGATTATCAAGGTTCTGGCCAAAGGGAGAAAAATTAGCAGGTGGTTTGAAAGGATTTAGAAATCAGATGTTGAGGACTGGTCTCTCACAGAATAGTTGGACGAAGAAACAAAACCTGCTACTACTATAGACTATCACAAGTGTTCTGTGTTATCATTTAAAGTGAGATAGTTAAAGGAAGTATCTGAGGAAGATTATTCATTCCAGATCGTAGCCATAGAAGGATGACAGGACAACTGAGGAAATGTTGTATTCAATGAGGTTTGTAAAAACAAAGTAAAAACCAGGACTCTTTCTCTGTTTTGTGAACTTTTCATTAACAAGTAATTGTGAACACTGGGTGGGGGGGTTCTGCAGATTATTTTTAGCAAGGTAGATTTTTGGCCATCATTAATAGTTCCACTAACACATTTATTTGTTCATTGCTCAAGGTTCTGCTATGATAAAAGAACTCAATCTTTTGGCATCCATTAATATTTTTGCTTTAATCCTGTAACCAAATGATGCTTGCCACAAAATTATTTTAATTTTGTCATTATTTCACATGGTATACTTATTATTCAGTTTGGTTTTGGCACACACAGCATGGAAACTTAACCCAAATAACCAGTAATATCTTTGCAATAATGTCAAGCAATATTTGGCAATTATTTCACTGTATGTTTTTGGAAGGTGTTTGACACTGACCTGATTTCAAACGGGAACAATTGTGAGTTTATGAAACCAAGCATGGAAATATAAACTAAACAGCCAGTCATCTCCAGCAGGAACACAGCAATTATACTCTTCCAATAATATTTAGATTCAACTGGAAATAAATACACAAGAAGTAAGAGGTGAATAGGAGGCCAAATAATTCCTACTAAAGAGGCTAAGAAGGTGGCTAGGCAGGACTTTGTTTTGACCTTTATATTTCATCTTTGTTCTGTTTCATGCTAGAGTACTAAACTGGATTTTACAATATCCTTGAAGTCAGTCATTCAGCCTGCTGTAGAATAATTAAAAGAATGTTGATTGATGTGTGTTGCTGTATTGGAAGCTACTGATATACTGTTTGTACAAGGAGTGTTGCAGAGGGAGTTATATACAAACCTTGAGTTTTATATCACAACGAATTTTTAAAACCAATTTTTGATCTCGCTAAATGAAGAAAAGAGAGATTATTCCAAAACATAGGCATCTTACAAGTACAGATGAGTCTAATAGGTAGGGTAAGAAAGCAATACATTGTTTATGGAAAGGATAATTGTTACTACCTGACTGAGGGCACAGTCTAGGAAAAAGATTTATGAAGTAATATGGTATCAGTCTTGATAGGACATCTGTAATTGTTATTATTGACATGTAAGAGTTAGGAAAGTTTGGGACAGAATCAGTTAAAGATACTTGGCAAGGAGCAAGATAGTTCAGGGGTTTTAGTCTGGTTAGATTGGATTTCAAATCTCAAATTCTTATTTAATTTTAGAACTAATTTACATGTCTTCATCAGCCAGGTAATATTACCCATTTTTCAGAATTTAAACATAGAACTAAAAAGATTCATAATACCAACATCAACCAGGTGACAGGTTTTGAGTCATGAATGTTGTGGTAGATGATGGTATTATTGTTATTGTTATCATCCTCATCATTTCAGATTTTCACAAGATCTCCAGTCAAACTTGTTTTATCTGGATTTAGGTGATAATACTTTCTGCCAGCTCCTAGTAATTAAGCATAGTGGGGATAGGTACATAAACTACATCTCAGTCGCATTTTCTTATGGATACTTGAAGTTTTATTTCACATAGGATAGTCCCAAATCTGCCAAGATATAAGTATTGTTAGGTAATTTTCTGTTTCCTGTTGAATTCTGTGATAACCTGAGAAGAAGTTGCCTGGTCTGTGTTCTTTTCATATCACTAAAACTCAGAAGTGGAGTGGCAGTTCCACAAATAAATACGCATCTTCAACATAAAAGAAACTCTCTGAAAAGTCTGAAAAACCATTTGCCAGAGATGAAGTATTGGATGGTAGAAGTGCTGCTTTGATTTTGTTGCACAAGTCCAGGTCTGTTTCAGGTGCAAGAAGAGTTCAATTTTAACAGGATAGTTCCAACCATGAAACCAAATGCTGTCTATGAATTATTGGTTAGTTTAAGATAACATATATGATAAACCTTTATGTCTGTCCAGAGATATTTAAAATTAATTACAAATAGCTGTTATTAAAAAGTTTTCCAAAAGAATGGACATTTCTGGTTTGCACTGTAGAGGAAGATGCCATCATATTACCCAGTAAAACCCTTACCAACCATAACTACTACTGACTGCCCTAACTGCTCAGTTTTACTTGGCAAAAAGAAAACACGGAGTGTTGTTCCTGTTACTCTTTCCCTTGCCCCTGAATCTCCACAAGAATGTCTAGCTGAGGTGGCTACATGACATTTTGGTATAAACAGCACCACATTTTCTCCTGCCAAATCCAGATGGTTCATACATGCAGGTGAAATTTGGCTCTCACTGTTTTTTGGGATACTGTTCTCAGACTCCTATCAGCCACATATATTAGGGAAGTGGGAAGAACTTGAACTGTCATTCTCAACAGGAACAGATATTTATTGGTGAAACCCCCTAAAATATTGATTTTCTGGCTTGCAATGTGAAAGACACTACTTTTACTTTGACATTTAACTCAACACTCCAAAACTGTGGCCACTGCTTTCTAAGAGATGAATCCTAAAGAGGAATTATGAACAAGTTAAAATCTACTGTAGTTTCTCTCCAAGCATTCATTGTGTGTAGGAGGCATGGATAAACAATTTTCACTAATAATCTGAATCACATAAAAAATATTATTTATAATGAATTCTTAAAAAAAATATTCTATGTAGTTTTTATTCGTAACTGCCATTCTTTGTCATGAAAAAGCACTTTTGACATATACTTAGGGCCAATTCAGTCTTGGCTTTTTGTTAGCTCAAAACTTGCCTTTGAATGTGGAGAAAATGCAATAGGTAGAAACTTCCTAGCACTGCAAATTACTTCAAATTTGTTTTGACCAGCTTTTACAATAGCTAAAATTCTTTTATTAATATCTACTGGTTATTATTTAAATTGCAGACACTGAATATCACAGAGTTTTATGGTGAAGGGACAAGGGAACACATGTATTGCTGGAAGAGAGTAGACTCTATAAGGACCTTCCTATTTAAATATATACTTAAATACTTATAGTTTTGAATGTTTTAATTTCCATATCACAGAAGCACATTAATTATGTTAAAATACAGTAAGAGGGGTAAAACCAATCTACTTTCCCTAACTCTGAAGAGCAGAAATTGATGGCTGTCTTGGTGGCCTTTTGCTTTCTTCAGAGTCTCCCAGAAGATGTTGCCATTGTTAAAAGTGGGAATTGCTTATATCAGAACTGATAAAGGAAATGATTTATGAATCAAAGGCATTGCTGGACAGTGTCAACAAATGGCCTGTCACTTTTGTAAGACCTATTGTTAATGACTGTATTGAGTTCTTAAATGGGACTTTGCCACAAAAAAACTTTTGGGGTAGGTAGTCTTCTGCAAAATGGTGAATATCATTCTCCATTTCCTCCTTAAATTTTCTAGGATTGTTTTGTTTCCTCCTTCATGCTTTGTAAGGCTCAGGGTGGCGAATGCAGTATTCAGCTATTCTGACATCCAAACATTTCAAACAGTATGCCTCAGAAAGTCTTATTTTTAAGTGAAGTGTTCTTTTATTGATACCTTGTTTAATATAATCCTACCATTCAAATTCAAGTTGATGAATATTCCGAAAATATTTGCACAGAAACACTTCCATTTTTATCCCGTCCTGGTGAAGAAATCCTTGCATTAAGCAAATCTATTTTCTTTCAACCCTCCTCCAGTCTGCTGGAAGTCAATGGGCTGATGATAACTGCAGCAAGTGCTGCTCTTGCTGCCAGGCTGAGGAAAGGTCTGTCACAAAAGCCCTCTCCTGTCTACAGTTATGTGCACGTGCTCTCCTCTCTCTTTCTCTCTGAGCTGAGAGAAGCTTCTTCAGAAAAGGGATCCAGGTTGGCCACCTGGCAGTCTCTAAAAATGCCCATTGCTGAGATGTATTCAGGCTCTGTTCACATTGCTTGCTTGGATGTTGTGGCTAGCCTTACTTGCAGCAGGAAGTTTTCAAAATGTATTTGGTAATCCAGTCAGAACTTGAAGCTTAGGGTGTGGAATTTATTAGTTGCTGGTCTAATTAAAATTGCTGCATCAAAAAACTCCTTGTGAGCAACCATAGTTGTTTGATGAATGCTAAAACTTTTCTTTTTGAAAAGTCTGTCGTACAAGACCTGAAATAAAACCCTCTAGTCAAAAAGCATGTGTTACAGATATTTATAATTTGGCTCAGTTAAAAAAAAATATTAAATTGCTACATTTTGAATGTAAAGATTTGGAAAAGCCAAGATAAATTCTTAAATGAGGTAGACTGATTCCCCCAAGGGACTACCTGCATTGTGTTAGCTCCACTGTGGTAACTTTTAAGTGTTATTTTTATGTGGTACACAAAATATTTTATAAAATCTTTTCCCCAGCATATTTCAATAGAAGGATCAGTTGTCTGGAAAGGTACAGTTGGGCTTCTTTTTTCAGTACTTTTGATAGGTATTTCTCATAAATCTAGGCTCTGATGCCAGTCCTAAAGAATGGAAAGGAAACATGCCATTGTTAAATGAGAGGTGTTAAAAACCAAAGCAATTAGCTGTGAGCATTAGGCATCCAATTCAGCTTTTTTATGTACATACTTTATGTAATCTTCAAGAACAGTTTTTCTTAGATGCGAAACTGCTGTTATAGTATTTGTCTATGATGTGTAAGCTTGACAGACAGAAGAACTAAAAATGTCCCTTGTGTTGTGTGAAAACACTTGGAGAATACTTGGAAAGATGTACACTTGCAAAACAATTGCTTCTTTGTTTCTTGCAAACTTCAGTAAACTTGAAATTCCCCAAATGTCAAATAACTAAATCATTTATTACTTAGAATTCAGTCTCCTTGCCTTCTTAAGCTTTTTGGTTTTTTTTTTTTCATTTCAAGAAATGTTAAATCACGTGACGAATATTAACTGACAGTTTGGAAATATTTATACAAGATTATCTGGATTCCATGGTCTAGTAGTGATAATCAGAAAGATGACTCCTGTGCTCAAAGATAGAGAAATGTTATAGAGAAATTAATTTGTTCTTGCTAAATAACGTGATTTTACAAGACAAAGAAGATGCTGAAGTTTATGGAAAATTCTTATATCTGCCAAGAGGCTTGAGATTTCACGAGATTTAATTTTTTTTTAATAAGTAAATAAGAAATTCTGGAATCACACCACAGTAAAAATTGTAATTACTTTTATGACATTCAAATCTCTGGCAGTAATTCTAGTTGAATGGACTGCTTAAAAGAAATTATTTTTTACGCTGACTTCAAGGTTTTTGGAAGAGACTTATGCTGTGGTATTGTCTGTCCATCTGCCATTTTGACACTACTATCTTTCTTTTAAGTTATATGAAAAATTCGGGGGTGCATGGAGGAAAGAGGCTCAGATTTGTGTGCTGCTGAGGAAAGGCTGGGCAGAAAGCAAACACTCCATTCTTCACTAGGCAGTAATGGGCAAAGTCTAACTTTGGGCTATCCACATTGCATACTCTCTCTTGCCTCATTTCTGGGTTGAAGGGGACAATTTTTCATTAGTTCTACTTATCACAGAAGAGCTCATTTGAATGGCATTGCTATAGCTACCTGAGCTCCAAAAGATAGGATTTTGAAAACCAATATCATATGCTTTATTAAATTCAAGTCTTAAGTAAGGCTATATATAATCATTTTAATTTCTGAGGTTTCACAAGTAATCCTGCTTAAATATATAGAGAAGATTTATCATAAGTTGTTAGAGCCATTTTTCTTGATTATCACTTACTGAGGCTTCAAAGTACTCACTTCGAAGTGCTTAAAAGCCAAATTTGTTTTTTTTTCTTGCCACAGCATCCAGTAACCTAATAAAAGACAGATTATACTGATTTACTGTGAAGTACAAGGGATAACTAAAATATTAGGGTTGTTTTTACATGTTTGCCCCATAGGTTTGTGACTTATTCCAGTACTACAGGCAATGTAGAAAATTTTATATTACAGGTACAGAACATTCATGATTTTTAAAAATCATAATTGACTTTAGTATGACAAAGGGCATGACAGAAAGGGAGCTTTTGGTCTTGAAGCCACAGGGTCTCATGGTCATTTGGCACTTCTGCTAGAGGAATCTGTCTGAAGACAGAGTCCCTGGGGAAGCACTGTCCTGCATGGCTTTTGGCAGGAGACCATGAGGATGCTGCCTCAGAAGGCAATGCTGTCTCACAGGCAATGTGCAGCTGGCCACTCTGGCTGTGCCTGGTGTGCCAGCAGGCTGCCTTAGGCCACTCTAAGCCCCTGGGCATGCTTGGATGCATGCCTGCTGTCCCCCTTGCAGTTCTTCTCTAGGGACAGATCCTTCTCCAGGCATCCTTCAGAAGTCAGTCAAGACCTTTTCCTTGGCTTGCTGGCATGCTTTAGGTCGCTACTGAGGCTGAGGATCTCACTCTTTGAGAAAGTTTCAGTGTCAAATGATTTTCCTTCTGGTGAGAACTTAAGAGCCCATGGAGGGCTCTGAAAGGAAAAGCAGAATCATTTCACTGTGGTTTCACCTGGCAGTCACTCTGATGGGTGCTGGGTGACTGGTGTGGCTGAAAGAGTTGGGCTGGTGCACTTTGAACTCGCTGAAGCAAGTCAGGCATCAGATAAAATTGGCAAAGCTGTTCTTGCAGTGGCCAAACCTGGCGGCGACGCTTACAAGAAAGAACTTTAATTAAATCCAATGAGGATGGGACAGAAAGGTTACAGAGTGACTGAAATGATAGGAAACACTCTGCTATGTAGTATTCTGATTTCAGTAGCACAGCTGCACCATTTTGCACCCTTAAATTCTTTCTTGCTTCTTAGCAAGCATTAGAAATCACACAGTTCTCTCAGTTACTCTGGAGTCGTGGAAATAATGATGGGATCTCAACATACCAAGAGTCAAAACCTTAATTTAGGAAAGTTATTAGCAACCAAAAATAATGTAAGAATTGTATCAGACTAGACTGATAGTACATAAGGATAATCCTAACATATATATATATATGTATATATATGTAATACTTGGATTGCTGCAATGACTTAGATCCACACTCTTCAAAATACTTCATATTATGATTTTGAATACATCTATGAGATATTATTTCTGTTATTTCTTTTATGGACCTCTTACATCTCAATGACCCTGGAAAAACAAAAGCTCTCCTCCAGACACAGTGGGAGGAATGGGTGAATGATGAAGACACCATGCAGTCCCGCTCTGTTTTTCCAAAGAAAATGATGCATAGGTAAGTTAAGTAATTGCTGGTGCAGATACCTGAGGCAAAATTTGGAATGAAACTCAGGTATCCTGAGTTCTGGTTCTCACTATCATTGCTAGGTATTATATACAGCACATTTACAGGTCTACTATGTGATATTACTTATAAAATGCAGTGGATAGAAATTCTGGTGATGTTTAATACTTCACCTCTAATACCCTGATGGTTTGGAAGGCTATGTTAAGTTTTCTGGAGCAAATCTGCAGAACTGTATGGAAATGCAATGTTTGTGAACAAACCAGTGCTGTGTGGTGGATGTTGTAGTCTGCCATCAGTATCTTCTGCTGCAATGTTTCTTCCTTGCTGTGTGACCTCACATGACTGCTAACTCCCCAGCATGTGACAAATCCCACATGGATGGTCCACAAGATTCCAGGAATGGTTCAGTGCTCCAGAGAAGTTTGGGAACTTTGATTTATCCTGCAGATAGAAGGGGATTATCAAAGTTTTCTACTGTTTTACTCTCCTGTTAATTGCTGGCAATGTTTGTGGAAGAATAGGATCACTGTCTTTTCTGTTTCTGTGAATCAAATGCTTCTGCAGCTGGTGACAAGTCTAAAGGGTGGAAAGGAATGAAACAGCAGCCCCCCCTTTTTCCCCCTTTCTTTTAGCAGTGTATTTTAATTTGCAATTCATTTTTCAACTTAATAAAGAAAGCTGGGATTGGATCTGTGAAAAATCTTCACAACTTTCTTCCTTTTCCTGCAAAGTTAAGATTGTATCTATGCTCAGAAGAAAACTTGAGGGCTTAGTTATATCTCATGGTATTGTTTTCTGGTTTTATGATACTTCCTTTCCCCTGGTGATGTTGAGAAATTTGTATTTAACTTTAGGAAATAATAAATGTTCTGTTGTATGTTTAATAGACTAGACATGCTAGTCCTTGTCTTGGCATGTTGTGGAGGGAATAATATGATGTCAACCACGGAAAATCGAAATACACTCACTTGGAGGCATTTCTAAATCTTCAAACCAAGGGCACTGTAACAAATAAGGCAAATAGCCCGGAACTGTGGACCAAAGCCCTCCTTCAGAAAGTTCTCTCTTGCAAAGCCCTTTTCATCTCATAGATTCTGTATTGTGCCAGTGGGCAGTCAGCAGTGTTTCAGCAGTCAGCAGTATTGCTTTGAACACACAGGTTTGAAAGGCCTCATAGAGACTGTTTATTTCACTGTCTTGGTGATGAATCTATCATCATGGATTAGTGGATTAGTTTTGTGCTTGAAAATGATCAATTTTATGCAGTGAGAAGCTCAGTGATGGATGGTGTTTTATTTTTACTCTGCTGCTGAAATGTTTTGGTCCCTCACAAAAAGAGTGTGATGGATTCAAGCGGAGACCTGTGGAGAAAGGGGAAAGTCTCTCCTGGAGATCATCTTGAGGGTGTTGGAGGAGAAAAAAGCTTTTATACACATTGGTTGGGCAGAGAGGGATGTCTGAGACTGAAAGCTGTCCAAGGAGCAGGGAAATGGCTACAGAGAATGGGGAGCAAACACATAACTAGGCCTAAGTGATTCTCAGGACTGGGGGGGCACTGCACAGAACTGAGCTCCAACCTCAAGAAAATAGATTGTTGGGCTGCAAAAAAGCCTAGAAGAAAGGATGTACTTCAGGAAAATAAGATAATCACTGGACCTTTGTTGCAAACCATTTTAAAATTTAATTTCTGTCTTACCTAAGGACTTGATTTATATCCATTATTAAGAAGTTAAGTGTTCTTGTTTGCATTTTACTAGAACCTGGCTTTTCACTTGAAAAGTCTTTCAATGTTTTTAGGAGCAAGGGAAGTTCTTCCTGCAAACTTTCAGCAAATCTGTCTCACAGTTCCTATCCAACTGGAAGTTTAGTCTTGGCTCATCTGAAAAGTGATTTTCAGAAACTGCTTCTAACTTTAATTTTTCTAACCACATGTTGACTGCATCATGACAGTGCAGGTTTCATTTGGAGGCTTAATAATGGAATACAAAATCTGTTGGTTTCTTCTGGGGGGGAAGATGACGATCTTTTCTGTCCTTTAAAGGAAATTCCGTATTCCATTAGTTTGTCACATGAATCAAACATTTGCAGAGCGATGCTAAAACATATGCTGTTGAGTAAAATTTCTTTTAAGTGTGGAACTTTTCCTGTAGAAATACTGGTACTATATAGAGCCATTCATATGTGACACAAAATTTGGAACGTCTTCTCTTCCAAGATTTCTCCACCAGTAATACTTCTTGGTAGAACTACAGCTTTGTGTACATGATAATAATGCATTCTCTTTCAGATGAGAAAAAATTAAATCAATTAAGTTGGAAAGGGTATATACTTTCTTTCTGGCCACAATCTCAAACTGGGAAAATATCAATGTGTCTGCTAGCTATTCATTAATACAACTTCAAGAGGGCAAACAACCTCTGTCTATTGATTAACTAAAAAAGAAGTACTGGACCTGTATTTGGAATAACTGCAACTGGGAAAAGTACAGTGCATTACAAGTATTTGTCTTTTGAAAACATATAATAATTTATACTCATAAATCTAACACTGACTTTGAAGAAACACTGGTAGGTTCCTGATCCCCTTGCACAGCAAAGTATGCTGTACATAAGTTATTACTGAGATTAAAAAGAAAAGTGCAATCATGTTTATAGTAACCTTTCTTCAATGGCCAAAAGATTTCCAGAGTTGCAGGAGATATTTCATCAGCATTGAATATTTGGAACTACTGATGCATAACTCCACAAAAATATTATCTCTGCTGTCAATTTAAGATAAATGTGTTAACTGTGCAGTTGAAGGGATCTTGAAAAGTTTCCTTACTATTAGAAGTTAGTTTTCTATGTTAGGCGAAGATTGCTTAATTGCAACTTCTAATTTCTATAAGGATGAAGAGGATGGGAGTAAAGCTTTCAATGACTAAATAACTACTTAAAAGGTTTTTTAAATGACACACTTAAAAATCATAACAACCTGCTCTTCTGTGCGCTGAAGTTAATGATGTCATACTTTTTCTGAAGGGTAATCTAGGAAAAGAATTGACAACTGATTCATGCATCACAGTCTAATTCTTAAATACACTTCACATGAAGGCAGAAAAAACAGCCAGCATTTCATTCACCTTTCAAATACCAGAATTTGTATGAAAGCCACGACAAACAAAATGAAATTTAAACTGTGCCAGTTGCTTCCTCTGGAAAAAGCATTGTCCTTTCAGGAAATCACAGATGTTTGAGGCAGGATGAGCTTCCAAGTCTGGATAAGGAACCTTTGGCTGAAGCGTTTTGTGGAAGGAAAACATGTCAATAATACACCTGTGGCACGAGCCTTGTGTAAGGAAATTGTCTATGGCTCTATCTTTAAGCTCTTGTTCTCTCTATTTTTCTAAATTCATTGACGTTAATATACCCTCTGCTGACTTGAGTGCACACTCTGGAGAATATTTTCCTTTTAAAAACAGATGGTATGGAAAGTTTTAAAATACTGCTTCTGTTAAGCCCAAGCTATATATTAATGTTAACTTGAGCTGAACAAGTGAAAAGATGTGCAAATTGATTTAAAAAAATACCTTAAGAACTTATATATATATAAAGGTATTCACCAGTGGATTTATCTCAATAAATTTAATATGATAGTATAATACTGAAGGCAACAAGAATGCTGAATGAGTGCAAATTGGAATGGAAACAGTATTTCCCTTCTCTATTATGTCTTCACTCATGAAAGATGATGAGCCAATTTCCAAGGCAATTAAAAGCTATGTTGTCAGGAATATGGCATCCCATATGGATCTCTGGTAACTGTACTGCTGGTCTGCCCTTTAATGATGAAAAACCTCATCTTTTTAAGATGCACCTTGCATATAGGTATCCATATTAAATGGCAGTAGTTTCAAGCTTGTTATATTAGATTTTTGCTCTTTATAAAGCTTCTACTCATAAACAAATTGCATTTATTTGTTCTGGTCTTGTCTTTGTTATATTGGCATTCACAGAGACTTCATTTAGGTGTGCAGGGACAACTGAATATATCTAGATGAACTTCATAGGTTATATTTTCTAATTGATTATTTTTGCTTATTTTTGAGGGATTCTTTTTCATAATCAGCCTCTAGAGCTGTGGTACTCAAATCCACTTCTTTATTGCAATTAAGGCCTAGTCACTGCTGTCTAGACTGCAGTAATGACGTTGGTTATTTTCCTGTAATAACCCTACTGATAGGCCTCAAAATAGGCCTATCCTATAGTCCTTTTTTTCGAAGAGCTGACGTTTGCTGACTGTACAAATAATGGACTAGCAGCCATTGTAGTCTGTTTTTTTGCCACAATGCGAAACTGCATTAAAGATAAAAATCATCCTGTAAGTAAAGGGAAGGCTTTAGGCGTGAAGACGCGTTTCAGCCCTGCTTTGGGAAACTGTCATTCAAGCTCTCCTCATCAGGGTTGTGTCGCTCTAGGGAGTGATAGCTCCTGTTCTTAGTCCCTCGAGGCAAAAGGGTGAAGGCGACGGCCGGGGTCTAATGAATTGCAGGCTGAGGGCAAATTCACCTTCCTGTGAAAACTGTGGTTTAATCCTTTTTCAACAAATTGGACATCAGCCTGCACCTTACCGTGTTATTTCTTGCTGTTTTACAGAAGGCCATCTTAGTTAGCTGAAGGACCAAAAAGAGCTGTTTCTGGGCACTGAGAGTCATGTATCTCTGCTAAGAGTTGGACTGGCGTGATGGAAGGTTTTAAGTGCCTTGTCCGGCACTTAAATGTCTGAGGAGGAAGTTCCAGAGGGTATTTTGGCATGGCAAGAAGAATTTCTGCAGTAGCCCTCCATGGTGTAACATGTTCACACTTTTCTTCAATTTGGAAATTTCCAAATCACTTTAGTCTGAACAGTAGTCTTAAGCTAAGGGCAGGAAAGTACAATTGAACAAAGCTGTCACAGGGGAAGCCATCCAGCATTGCTCATTGCCTTGGGGTCTGCGGTGAGTATTTTTGCATGTGAATCACTCTCTCTTTTGTATAATTTTGTTATTAATATTGTTGCTGTTACTGTTTATTCCTTATCTCATTATTGTTTCCAGTAAATTGCTCTTGTCTCAGCCCGTGATCTTCATCTTCTGTGCTTCCAATTCTCAACTCCATTCTGCTGCAGCAGAAGGGGCCGGGGAAGGGGGAGTGAGAGGGTGGCGGGTGGTTTGGGAGAGTCTCAGTGAGGGCACTGAATTGGGGAGTACCATTCTTAAACCATGACAACTGCACAAAAATCCTTTGCACATGTATCTTTGGCTGTGAGAGGGATTTATTTTCCATTTACTTGTTATTGGGTTTTTTTCCCCATTAGTATTCATGAGTTAATAAAGCAATAGACCACAGTATATATGTATCTTGAATTGCAGTACTTGTTACAGCTAAGGAATCCACACAGAATCACATGAGAGGAAGAAAGGGATGTGACCAGCTTTGAATGTGTAATTCCCACACAACTGAAACCCACAAATATGTGCAATTGATGAGCCTCTAAATCAAGTGCTTTGTTGGTCACTGTATTGGCTTCACATAAGGTGCTCTGCTTGACTGGCACTCAAGAACTCGGAGTCTGAATTTGTTTTGGACCTTCCAGGGTGCTTGGGACAGTAATCCCACAAAGGAGGAGACACCAGTCCTAGGGAATGGGACTATTATGTCAGACTGAATGAAAGCACGTAGGCTTGAGTTGACTTCTGCTGGCTCATGGGCACATCGGGCCCTGTGACAGAAATCAGTACACTCCTCCTGACTCTGCCAATGATCTTCTGGTGTTTCCTGGCAAATCACTTTATCTTTCCCTGTAGCTTCAAACAAGGAATAATGTTGTCCTGGGGAAAAGTATAACCTAGAAGAACCAGAAAGCTCATCATAACAGATAAGTTTGTGCCTGTGATGTTGTTATAGAAATTACCATAAGCTTGTTGTAAAAAAAAGGTTCCTTGTCTCTAAACCATCTATTTCATTTATGCTTTTACATGGTGGTTGATCACAGATTCAAGCTGTTCAATTTTAAAACAAGAGAGGACTGAGTGGCTTCCATGAAGATGCATTCAGTCAGAGACACAAGTAGATAGAAGTGGTGCACAATGCAACTGTGTTTCTAAGAGTATTCTCGGTAGGATCAGTTTTTGCTATCAAGGAATCACTAAAAATAGATCAGGATATGTAAATCTATTCTTATTGATGAGATTTGTGCAAATATAAGATTGTGGGGGTTTTTTTTGGTTTGTTTGGTTTTTTGTTTGTTTGTTTGTTTAGTAAAATTGGTATTGCTCCAGGGAGAGCAATTATGTTTAGCTGTCTTGGTAAGAAACTGACTATGTCCTGGCCTGAGCTTAGGCTAACAGGAGAGAGATTACTGGGCTTCAAATTAGAAATTCCTGAACATGATGCAATAAAGCAAGAAGCTGGCAAAAGTTGCAGTTGATACTGTCAGGAATGGCAGAATCACCTGGATTAGAGTATCAAACTATTTATGTAACAACACTGGGGCCTGTGGGAAGAACAGTAAGCAGGGGTGGTTGGTGTTTATTTGGGAGAGAATGAGAATGGTGAAATAAATGAGAGTGAGAAGGAGAAAAGGGAATATAATAGGTAGCAGGCAGTGATTAGTGCTGTCTGGGGACACCTGTTGGGAAGTCTTGTACTTTATCACTGTGGCCTAAACTAGGGCCATAAACCAAACTTCTTGTCCTGACCTTAGCACATGCAGCAAACCTGCTTCCCTAAAGAGGAGGAACAGGGGGAGCAGCATGCTTTCCTTAGGCTGCCAGGGAACACCTGAGTCAGATCAGGCATCAAGGTATGACTAAGCCTGTGCCAGGCCTGAGGGCACTGGCATCCTCCTGAAGACTTCCTGCCAACATCCACAGATGCCAGTGTAAACTTTGTGCAGTGAAACCCAGTAGCGGCTCTTGAGCCTGTTTCCCCATGCTGCTGGTAGAATGAACTTCAGGAAATATATTAGATGGTGGGAAGGACCTCTGATCACTCTCTGTTCCTCAGTTTGGCTAAATATAATTTCCCTAAAATGAAGACCGTTCATTAATGTGCCATGTTTGGGAAGCCCTGGTTCATCAAAAGAGCTCTGCAAATACTTCTGATAGGAGTGAGACTTAGAAAAGTATGAGTAGAAGAATCAGCTTTGCATTGTTAAAATAAATCTATTGCTTTCTTTCTTTAATCTAGTTTATTGTTAAGAGTGGTCTCAGAAGCCATTGCAATAATCAATAGTGTAGATGCAAATAAAACCTTTTGTAATCTGAAGCCCAGGCAAATTTAGTCGTCTCTGTATTTTCCTCCCAACAAGCCAAAAGGCACCATTTGAGAGCCAATGGCCCCAACAAACAGAGCTGTTCTGGTGGGGGATAAGTAATAGAGAGGCAGCCCTTCACTTTGGAACACTCTAGATTATCACCAGTAACTGTAAAAGATTTCTTCTTCAGCATTGTTTTGATTTTTGCTATGTGACTCACCATGTCTTTTGGATGCGGAAGTGTCTATAATGGTAACAGGTGTCATAAACATGCACTTGACACCTCCTGATGAGCTGTGCACCTGTCCAGATGGTAAAGTAGTGAGACAGAACTGTCAGCTATAAATTAAAAAATCTCACTGCTAACAAGGCACTTTTCACCTGTCTGGAAATGATGGTAAAGATGGGGTGCAGCTGGGTGAAACTCCTGTTTGCCATGTGGCAACACTGTCCTGGCAGACCCTGCTAAACTTTTGGGAGGAAAGCTGGAAATTGTGGTGGCAGTGAGACAAAGTGAGGCAGAAACTGCTTTTGGGATCTCAAATGGTTAATATTGCCAGAGATATCTCTGTCCTGGTTTACTCAAAACTAGGCAGCATAACAAGATTTTAGAGTTTGAGATGGATCATTTGAAAATTAGTGCTTCTCCTCTGTGGATGAAGCAGAATGATGTTTTTTCCCCCTCCAAAGGACCTGGTTTGCAATTATCAAACAGCCCTGTCTGCAGTCACCTGTGGGTTCATAAATGCTGTTTACAATCAGTAGCCTTGTTGGCTAACAGAAACATTTTTCAAGACTTGGAAGATACTACTACTTGCCCACACCCACATTGACTATGCTTGCTGATAAGCCTAGATGCATGGAAAATTTATAAACTTTCACCATCCAGAATTCTGCCACCTCTGGCAAAAACTTGCTGAAATTAATTTTTTAAAAAAATGTTTAACGTGAGTTTTGATTTGTGTTCAGTTTTAACAAAGTTCTTAGCTTTCCCTTTCTGCAACATTTTAAAATCAATTACAGAACTTCTCAAAATTTCACTAAGTTAAAGAACTTGACAGTTTTGTGGAGGAATTCTCCCTCCTCCTGTCTTGTTTTGTCACTGTTGTGACAGACTGTAATGGCTTGTAGAATGGTGGGAGGCAACTTGGAAGAGCAGTGAACTCCGGAATATTGTGCTTATCCTCTGTGAGCTCTCAAATGATGTCCCAGTAGACTGATGGAATAGTGCTTCTTGAGAGCAAACATTTTCTCTTTTGAAGGTCAGTGTATCCAAAAGGCTCCATAGTGATTTGTGCAGGAGCAGGTTTTGCTGGCCAGAAGGGAGAGCTACAAACTGGTTTATGCATTTCCATCTGAGAAGAATCCACTGGTCAACAGATGGGAACTGTGCCAGAGAATATTTGGAGCTGACAGCTTGGGGTCTGGGGGCTAACTGGTGGATTTAACTGTGGAGGCTTAAGGGATTGCTGGTCCCCAGCTGTATCAGTTCCCAGGGATTATTGCTTCTGCTGCAAAGGTAGCAAAGCAGGATTCACATGAGTTCCTTGGCTGCTCCAGGTCACTGTCTAGTATTTATAAAACTATGTTAGGTAGTGGACTGACAGGCAGACCCATGTACTCCACCACTGCCTGCTCTGTTGGGGTAGCAATCTGTGGCAGGGAGGTACAGAAAAGAAGCATTCAACAAGCTACAGTGATATTTTTGACTCAGCTAAATAAATCTTCCAGAGTTTGTCTGCCACTCATCTTGGAAGAGGTAGAATCAAGGGAGAGCCTGGTAGTGAGCGGGGGCCAGCTGGAAACCACTTCTGCCTTCTCCTGTACCACTGGCACACTTCAGAGTATGAATTTCCTAAAATAGATACAGGGTGTTCTTGAACATCCCTACCACGCTGACCTGCATACTCTGAGAAACTTCTGCCTGAGTTTGGTTGTTGGTGTGAAGTTCTTTTTTTACTCTGGCAATACATATTCTTGTATCATAAATGCTTTTTTTACCCATGTGCATTCATTTTTGCAGGTGAGACTCTGTCACATCCCTTCAGATGAAGGACAATTTTTAGCTCCTAAATTTTGATGGTCAGTGATTGAAATAGAAAACATTTGAGTCAAGGATTGAAGTTTTTTTTTTAGAACAAACCATTCTGGCTGTCTTGTCTTTAAATGTATGGGTTAAAAGAAAATGATCAGAGACAGAAAAGAAAATGCATATAAATGGAGAAGCACAGGGAAAAAAACATTGGAGACAGATAAGACGCTCTAATGAACAGGTTGGGTTAGAAAAAAATGGTTGGTTTGGAAGCTGTGTTTCAGGAGAAGGATGTGATCTGATCAGAAATTCCAAAAGAACAGAGCTCAAAGGAAGGCTCTGATAGGATGGTGAAAAGGAGAAAGGCCTTGTTCTTTTATAGATCCATGTATTTATTGTGGCATGAAGTAAGTGGTGGCGGAATCTTAATGATCTTTGTCCATAAGCCTGACGTGTTTTTTGTTTACTTAGCTCCACTGAGTGCTTGTAGAATGCTGCATGGTGTAGTGGAGAGCTTGTACTTCAGGAGTTCTGTGAGATAATATATTTCAACCCTGAGGACCAGCCTTAAATCCTGTGGGGACAGAAACTGATTCCATCTTTTGGATGCCAAGGAGAGGATACAGAAGCTGAAAACTAGAGATATCAGGTGAGTAATTGCGCTGATCCTTCTCACATTCCAGAAATTTTAGATTGGAGGGAGGTCACTGGCTGGATCTTGCCCTGTTTGGCCATGCACAGCTGTGTGGCAATAAAGTCTTGCTCTGTTCTGTGTCTTCCTCTAAAAATGTAAAGTAGACCTATTTCCACCAACTCCTTTTATGCAAGACACTCCATGTTTATTCCTTATGGCTTTCTTTCCCACATCTTACTTGTTCTGGCAAGGGCATGAGGCTGTTCCCAGGATCTCAGTACGTTTGCATTAACAAACCTGTGTTCCAGAAGAAAAGTCTTAGCTAGGAAAATGAGATATGGATGAGGGAGGTTTGAAAGGCTACTGATAAAATGCCAAAGCACGGCCAGATATTGCCTGCACATGTGTGTGTGTGTATAAAGTACTGGGAAAACCTAGGACAGGAGTCCTCTACTTGCCATACAGTGGAGGGAAAGGGTGGCTTGAACTGTGGTTTTACTGTCACAGAGCATCCAAAATAACCTGAAGCTTTAAGCGCTGGCCCTGTAAATTCCTTATCCCTCTCTAAAAATACTCAGCGGTCCTTAGGATGGCTCCTGCTGGTGCAGGCATGTCCACTTAACCCCGATGTCTGAACCACAGTTTTCCAGGAACCTTCCTGCCTTTAGGGTGGTTTCTTGGGACTAGAGTGTAGTTTCATTTCCCAGAAGCAGTAGAGACCCTTCTCTGAGTGAATTGACTTCTGTGGCCTACTCATGCTCACAGAAGCATAAAACTGCAAGGGAATGGCAGTTTTGATAAAAAAAGCAGCATGCTGGTGAGCACTGAGCAAAGAGGAGCTTGCTTATGGCTGCAGGGCTGCCTTCAGGAGGAAACAGTTAATTGTCATCTGGCCTAAGTTAAATGGATGACCTCATGAACAATAGTGTGTTTAATCACAAAGCCACTAGAAACATCTTGACATGAGATGGAATTGCTTTGTCAGAATTTGTTCTAAAGGGATTGGGAACAGAAGCAGTGAGGATATAACATGCCATCAGTACAGAATAAACCTTGGTGTGTCTCTCTCCTTCCTCACTGGTGTTTTGTGAAACTGTGGGACAAATGTGCTGCCATCTGAAAGGTACAACCTGCCTTGAAAATTTAGGTCAGTCTGAGTGTAAAGAAATTGTGTGGTGGCTGGAACTCTGAATTAATTTAAGAACCTAGTGATTATCTCCAGTAAAGAACAAAAAAGGGGAGAGATGGGAAGAGAAGAGAAGGAAAAAGGAAAGGAAAAAGGAAAGGGAAAGGAAATACAGTCTTCACAAATCTGTCAAAGAAACTATCATTTTCTTTCTATTATTCTCTTGGAAGAACTCTTGAGTGGCTAAGTTAAATAACACAAGCAAAAGATGATGATTCATGCTGCTTTTCCTGATAGTTTCTAGTGTTCAAAAGCCAGTATCACAGCTGCAGCTTTGAATAAATGCGTGGGGAAAGGAATAAAATTATAGTAGGTATGTTAGCGTAATGTTCCCAATGTGCAGCCTGTGTATGTGATTACCTAATATTCCTTACCAGCTGTTTCTTAACATTAGTCATAGTGATCTAAAACAACCACCCTCTCTTCATTTATCTCAGTAAACATTGTTCTTTTTTGAAGAGGTAAGCTGTTCAGGAACAAAAGTTGTTCTCTCCTCCCCTTCAGCTTTTTCGTCTGCATGTCGTAATTGTCTTGAATTGGAAACAGCTATAGCTGACCATGTAAGTAATAAACAGTGAGGAAATATTTAAATATGGTAATAGCTATATTTGAGTACCATTATGAATGTGTTTCCTAGTAGTGTCTAGAAAATGCAAGGCTCTGTTCTCATGCCAGGACAAAACTAAGATAAGAGGAGGAAATACTTTAATTTTCTTGTTTAACACTACACTTCTGTCTTTCCAAAGGGAATCAAGATACCCTCTGTAATTCAGTGTTTATCTTCTCATTTGAAGGGGCTTGTACTGTGCAAACATTTTAGTTTTATTTGAAATGTGCTTTGTCAGAATTCATAACCTGTTCCTGCAAGCACTTTCATAAGTGTCTGTCCTACTTACTGATGGTGAGCAGTGCTTTATTACTGCAAAACTCCCACGAAACTCAGGGGAACATATGTTTCCAAATGCACTGGGACACATTCAATGGAGACAAGTGCTGCTCGGGGTGAAGAGAATCTGCTCAAGGTCTGTCTGAAGAGGAAATGACAGGAGTGCTTGTGAGACTGAGGAGAGGCAGCAAGTGGATCTCCTCACTCTGTGGCGTCAAGTACGCTCTCTAGGCAGAGTGGAGACCTTCAGTGACAAGGCAAGCTGCAAACCAAAACCTCTCTGTAGCTGAAACCACAAGACTCGTTCCTTTCTCCAGAAGGAGGCCAGAATCAAGACATGAAATGATTATGGGTCATAAGCTGATCATAAGCAACCTGTGTTGGACCATGTGATCTCTAAGAGAGCTTCTTTGTTTTTGTATTGCATCAGTGTGAGCAAGGCTGCAATTCTGTCCAGCTCTTAAAAGCAATTATTTCTCAATGGTTTGTCTAAGCAAAGATCATATTCGTCTATATTCTAGTACGTGTATGGTATTGAAGTGAAAGCTGAAATTTCCTACCTGATCTTGAGCACAGGAATTCTTTCTTGTCAGCTGTCAGCAACAAGAAACCTTTGTGCTCATCTGCAAAAATAGAGCATTCATGAAACAGAAATAAATTCTATCTGAAAAAGTTTGTTAATAAGTATTTAGAAGAGGCTTTTTAAAACCCTGAACTAAAAGAAACTCAAAGGACTAACCAATTTGGAGAAATAATCAAACTGAGCATATATGGAGGGAAAACATACCCTATTTGCAAGTTTGAAAGCTAGTATAGATATCAAGGAAGAGTGTAGAGAAGGGCTCAGCTGGGGTTTGATTAAAGATCAGTGAGGAGGTCTCATTAACATGTAATGTGCAGTACACATACGTCTTTGTAAACATGTATCTGGTGCAAAATCAAGGTTGATTTCTGCAAAAAAACCCCACATTTTTTCTTTTATCTTTCTGCTAGCCTACTCAAACTGTGTCTTTTTCTTTTTCTGTTAGCACCATGTTCCTGATCAAACTGATGGACAACACAGAAGAGGAGTCTTCTAATCTCAGATTATGTTTGTTCTTTTTTTTTTTTTTTAAGAAAAATCAACAGCTAAGAGAAATACAAGTTATTTTTTTTTTCAGTACTGGCTGCTATGTAGAGGGTAGCCAAAACTCTATAGAAAGAAGTGTTGAAAATGAAGTCCCAGAAAATGAAGTGTGCCATTCATAGACAGTAAAGAAGCCTTCTAAACTGGACCCCATTGATCAGTGCCACACATTCTGCCCTTAAAGTTGTTTAATATATGTGGAACACCAGCGTGAAGCATGTACAGGCATTGTTTCTCTTTGTATTTCCATTTATGTGTTGGCTGCAGCACCAGAAAGAGATGTGTCAGCTGAAGCGTATGTTGGGATACCTGGCAGAGTAAAATTCCATTCACGGAATTCAAATACTGAGTTCAGGCCTTTTTGTGTAGGTAACCAGATGCTATTTAACAAAAAGATGCCAGGTAATTATTCACAGAGAAAATATCTGTAGTGAACACATAAGCAATGAAAGCATGCGTTCTCGAATAGTTTGAAAACAACAGTGTAAATGCAATTTATTTCCGAGGAAGTTTAATCCAGCATGCTGCCATACCAGCTCGCACTCTGGCTGTTGCCTGTACATTGTGTTTATGAAAAGTAACAGCTGCAACATCTGTTATCATCACAGCATATTTTCAGCACAGCATTAACACATATTTATACCATTTATATGGTCTTTCTCTTCTCCTCACCTCTTCATCTGCGACAACTACCCATCCTTCAATATAGACATGCTGTGCTTATATAACCTGAGCCTCCAGAAGTTGAAAGGCATTCACAATGTGTTTGGATCTATTGTCAAATCCTTCTTGACTGGTAAAATACAGAAGACTCTGGCTGGGAAAACCTCAGCAATTAAAAGCATTCAGAGTTCTTGAAAATTAATTTTAGTTTATCTGATTCAACAAGGATGTCCCCCGAAGTCAAAATGTTAATATTTCTGGGGTGTCAGCAAAGACAGTAACCTATCTCCTGGATTTCCACAAAGCATGCTTTCTTCTTCTTAAACCAGTTGACTCAAACAAGGGATTTAAAAGCTTCTTCATTTTCACCAGTTTATTATTATGTTTTTTTTTTTAATCTCGGTATTTACCAGGAAGGAACAGTAATCAGCCAGCTAACATGTAACTCATACACTCAAATTTAATGGTTCTCTCACATTGTCCTCCATATTTATAAATCTGCTGTGAAATTTATCTCTAATTTTAGTAGGGCCTTGTCTACTAGAAAGAAGAAGATCTAGGACCTGTTTGTCATCAGGCTGTTACAGATGAGGAGCACTGAGTCTGATGACATATCTTTGGTCTCCTTTTTCACTTTCTCTCATTGAGTTTGTGGGTGTTTGGTTTTCACTCAAAGCCTGACAGTTTGATTCACGGGTTATTTGAGCTGACCAGTGCTGTGTGATATCAACCTCTATGCAACACACAGGGTCACACCTGCACATTTAGGTAGCTAGGTCAGAGTTGCTCCACTTATTCTCCTTCACCACTCAAACATAACAAGAGTTCATGATCAATATGAACATAGCACAGTTTCAAAAGCATTCCAAAATGAAAGCCCCAACATTCAATGATCTAAGACTAATTGTCTGATGTCTCAGGTAATTGCTTCTCTCCGTAAATTCTGGTGGAGTTTAACTCTTGATAGTCATTGACAATGTTGACAATCATCAATAGTCATCTGAGATTGCTGTCTGTGTTCACTCTGTCCAGGTAAAACAGCCAATTAAGAAACTGATATGTTTCTTACTTATATGATCTGAAGAGGGTATAGCTGAGATTTCTGTATTGTGGGACAGTTTGAAATTGTGTTAGTGTTCAACTTGGGTCACTGGTGCTATCTGTGATCTGTCTTGTTATAAATAGGCATAGTATCATCTTTGCAGAATAATAGTAATACTCAGAAACATATTAAAATAGGTCTTGTTTTTACACCAATCTACACTATTAATATCTGCAAAACCCCTTGGACTTTGGTAGTAATTTTCTGAATGAGAGAATAACAGGCTATTGATGATATACTTCAACCTGTATATCACTGCAAGCTGCTTACTCCTTTGTTACTAATTGGTGGCTTGCTGTTAAACAATGTTGTGTTGGGTATGGTGCATATAGAGAAAGCTCTAACATAAAAACCATATAGAAATCATATTTCAGGGAAATCAGGGGTGCATATAGTTACAGCTCCTTTCCTATTCAATATCTAGAAGTATGTTGTTCTCATCATCCCGTGATTAGATTTTTCACCATAATCTCATGTACAGCAGCAGTTTCTGAAAGTCACAGTTTACATTTCATCTAATAATGAAATGAAAGGTAAATAGTAATATATATTAATATAAGCTTTGTATACTTATAGATCAGGATGGAAGTTTTTGCTTGCACTCATTGCCATGTACATTTCTGAACTGATCATGCTGCTGTAAGAGGAAAAGCCCTTTCCTGAAGAGTTTGATAAACAGCTGTCCTTGTTTCCAGAATGCATGAGGCTTAAGGGGAGAGGAGGCAGTCATGGATTCAGGCAACCTTTTAAACTGGCAATAAAAATTAATAGACATTATTGAGTGATTTTAACAAATATTGGATACACAGTTTACATGTAATAAAAGTAATATGCTGGGAGGGAAAGGCAATAGAGCTAAACTGATAACATGGCCACCCATTCAGATAAGGGAAAAGTGAAATGCTTCTTGGAAAATATTCATTGGGTGGGAAAACATGCCTTTGCTTCCTGTGCCACAAGGAACCATAGTGCTACTTGAGCAAGGACAGTCAAAATGAAACAGAGTGAAGCTGTTCACTGTCTGGGAGGTGTGACATGTGGGGTCAGGCCAGAGCATGTGCACAATTGCTTCCCTGCCTTGTGTCCCAGTGCACATGTGAAATCTCAGCCAGGTTTCTCCAATGCCTCCAGTGGATGCTAAACTTGTTCAAACTCGACGTACGTCCTTCTGTCTACATTTAAGTTACAATTAATAGCATGAATTATTGTTTAATCTTCTAAAGGATCTTTTTAATAATTTTACAGAATGACTGCCATGTGAAAATACAGACAATAAAATATTGATGGTGTCCATGCAGTAGCTGGGAGCAACACTCCTTTAGCTCAAGAAGTTGCAGGATTAAATTCTGTGCCTGGTGTTATACAAAGAGATCAGAACACATGGGCCCTGTTGGCCTGAATAACCTATGAAACACCTATGAAAGATGGCACCTTATACACTAAAAAGACAAATCTCAAACTCAGACACTGAATTTTTTTGTCTTTGTTTAATAGCATACAAGAATAAAGAAATGAGAACAGGGATGACAGAAGTAATGACACTTTGAAAGTAGAACATATAAGAACAAGAGACAATAAAAAGTTATGAGAACATATTAATCACACACAGTCTCACCATCTGTTGACTCCATATATATGCCCCATCCTACTACTCCATATGCTACTTGAAGATAAATACATATAATGATGGATAACAAGCAAAAAATAGCACACGAAAGGTCTAACATGCACATAGTAAATAAGCATATGGCATAATGGCCCCATTTTGGTGTATCTGCTGTGACCTCCCAGAATACACAAGCAAGGAAAGGAGCTGATCAGTGATGGAGCAAATGTGGCATTAAGGAGATCTAGTGAGTTCAGTCATTGAAGACTCAAAAAACCTCATCCATGGAAGAAGCCTAAACTGAACAAACAGTCTAGGAACATTAAATAATGGGACATAATACCAACACAGAGCTCTGCCCAATTCCTGTCACTCCTCTTCCATCATCCTGTCTCTCCCTTCCATACACATCCAAATATGAGTGACTTTCTTTGATCACGAATCCTATTTTCTCTGTCAGTGGGTGTCTTCAGTGATGGAGTCTCACATTTGAGGAACTAGAAGTCTTTGAAAATACTTTTCTGTGGACTGTGGAGCACAGGAGAGAGATGGAGACTCTGCTTCCTCTTTTCCTGCTGGCTGTTCCCTGTGCAAGGTAGAACATCCCTCAGCTAACAGCAAGGTCCTCTTGCATCAGAGAACAAGGTTGGCCTCTGTAGGGCAAGTGGAAGTGATATTGCTCTGAAAGTGCTTGGTGTTCCAGAGGAGCTGGTAACTCCCATTTTTATTTCCCTCCTCTTGCTTCTCCAGCCTGCCAAGTTCTGGGTGGGAAAGAAGCTGAACTCTCTGCAACATGATGGTTAGCTTTGCATCCAAGTTCTGCATTATCTTTGCAGTCCTGGCCAGAAAAGTAGGGATTTTTCCACTTGTGAACTCTGGGCACCAAGTAGGGCCATCTTCAGCAATTCATTCTGCTTAGAGAAGCTGGATTGACAAATACCCCATGGTCTTTTTCAGATGTTACTTTTGTGTCCTCTAGTCCCATCACTTGGCTTGTTTGGCCAAATATATAGTCCCACAGTGTTTCATAATTTATTGTATGGGCAATTAATGGATAGATAAGCTGTTTAACATTGTCTATATTTCCCCCTAAAATACGTAGAACCAAGGATAGAATTTGTCTTGCTATAAGTGGTGGCAGTTCCTAAGTGAATTTTCATGTGAGGATCACCTCGCACACCAAGGAACTGGACAGTGCCAAACAGGTGCAGATCTGATAGCAGCTATCAGTTCCCAGCTCACAATAGCTTTTCTGATTTGTGAGGAAGCAGGCAGCAGCCTGGTGTGCAAATCCCACTGATAGAGAGGGACTTGCCTTCTTCTGCATCCTCTTTCCTTCACCTCTGTTTGTGGGCTTCCATGTCATGCAGAAGAGATGAGCCTTTGGCCATTGGTTACTGTGGTTTTCATGGCAGCTAAAAGATTATTTTGGGAGGCAGTTGACTCTATCTGGAAACTTTGATCTTTATTCTTTATTTCTTAATTAATTGTGCTCAGTGTACAACTATTTTTGTATTTCTGCTCCTGTTACAACTCAGAGGTTTCCCTTTGCTTTTTTAGTGGCAATATTTTCAACCCAGCAATAAAGTTATGCCTTTGCCTGAAGGAAAGCCACTGCAAACTGCTAATTTAGTGGCTCTGCTGCAGGGTTGCTGTCTTGGTGTTGCTGTGATCTGCATGTGAAGGGACTGACCATCCTCCATTCACTTGCCTGGTTCTGTGCAAATGATAAACCTGGTGTGTGCCTAGATTCTTCTTCTGGAATGTAGAAAGAGAAAAGTCCTGCTGTAGTGCTTTACCTTTCTCTGTGAGTATCTCCAAAATTTAGAGCAAGTGAAGTTTCTACCCTTTTGCAGGAGAAGGGAGAGGATTAAATCTGGTTCACTTCCTAACTACTTTTGTGATTAAAAACAGAGAGCTCTTGTTAAGCTCTGTTTACTGTTCTTAGTTATGTTTTCTTTTCTTGCAGCTATGTGATCCTGATGGATACTTATGGTTGCAGATTCTCTCTTTATCACTTCTGTTGTCAGAGCAGTAATATGGATTCTGCCAGGTAAAATTTAGGGATGTCTGTCTTTTTGTGGCGGAACAGTGAGCTTAGAGAATTTTATGAGGGAGTTTCTTATGAGAATTCTCTATTTGTTGACCACAGGTAACAGATAAAAGATCCAATAAGAGCTTTCATTTCTCTCTGGAAAAGTGACTTTTTTTTCCCTTTTTTATGGTTGAGTGCTTGAATGCCTTCACAGACAACCATATTCCCTGCCTTTGCCTCAGGCCGGGTCTGTAGGGCAAGTGGAAGTGATATTGCTCTGAAAGTGCTTGGTGTTCCAGAGGAGCTGGTAACTCCCATTTTTATTTCCCTCCTCTTGCTTCTCCAGCCTGCCAAGTTCTGGGTGGGAAAGAAGTTGAACTCTCTGCAACATGATGGTTAGCTTTGGTATGCTAGCTGTAGAATCTGACAGACTCTGGCATTGGCAGGGCTGGGGAGAAGGATTTCAGCATGGACAAAGAAAAAACACCCTCAAGAAATCCTTTTTGCCATTGTGTACTATAACTATTCCAAAAGGCACCTGTGTAGAGCAACACTCACATAGCCTCAAGAATTTTTCTCTGTGATATTTTTATTTTACTTTGCTATGTTTTCTACAAGAAGAGTTGATACCTGGCATCTGAGCTGCCTATAATGTGCCATCACAGGGTATGCAGTATTGACTGTTCTCCTATGTGAGGGGTTACACTCAGACTTAGGCTGTGCAAAACTAATTAGTGTAAATGCATATCCTTATCTCCTCTCCTAAGATCCACAGCCCAGTCTTTCCCCCACCAATACCCCACCTGAATGTCTGACCAAACCTAAGTTTTTCAGAAAAGAATCCACTTAAAACAGTAGTATGTATAATGTGTAGCACAATGGCCTAGTTCTCCTTTTAGACCTTTAGATTCCAAGTAAAGAGTATTAACACAAGCAATAGGTAAACCTCTTGTGATTATAAGCGAAATTTTTTCGAATGGATCTAATGTGACGTGCATTAACCAAAACCTTTGAATGACAGAAGAAGCTGGGATCACTTCCTGATTCCTTTTCAGTTAGGAAATGTCTGTGGTCAGAGCATTTTCATCTATCATGAACCCAAGATTCTAGATTAAGAGAAGTGGCTAAAATGGATTTTTATAAATTCAGAGCAAATGCCACTATTTTGAGGAAGTGAATTTCTGCTACAAAGTGCACTTGCTGTTTGCTATCCAGGTTTCCTGATCTAAATGATTTACTGTTTACTGCCTCCTGAGAGCTGAGAAATTTCATTCTTACAATGAAAACTCCTGGGGAGATGCATTCTTGTAGAGTGCTTCAGTTCAGATGAACTGTATGAGTGTGTATATAACAGTATCAATGACAGACCTCTTTGGTTGATTTTTTTCCAAGGTACACTTGTGTATTTTTTCTTTTTATAAATTTTTATTTTTGGGGCATAGTATCTGGGGATTATAATCTTGATTGGGACTTCCAGTTCAAAAAGGGAGCAGTAATTCTTTCCTTTGTTTGACCAGCGTTTATCAGAATGGTGCTTATTTAACCTTGTGGGCGTTGTCGTGTGATACCACTTTTGGGTCTGACAGGCTCGGGAGATTTCCTCCTCTACCACTTATGACTTAGCTGTGCAGATGAAAAAGGGAACTTAGTTTACTTCAGGGAACAACTTGCTTCTACTCTGATAAGATTTGGTGTCTTTCACCTCTAAGCTTACCCAGAGTTCCCAGAGATTAACAGTGAGGGTAAACTGAGTTTAGACGAGCTGTGTTTTTAATCCTGCCATTCAAAAAGTGATACTGAACACTTTAGAAGTTTTGTTTGGTTTTCTAGCTTTTTTAAATTTGGTTTTTTGTTTGTTCTGTTTTGTTTGTTTTACGAGTCATCTAGCAATCAAGGAAAGTTTTGATATGAAGTGGAAATATTTCAGGCCTGGGACCTGTCCTACAGTGTACTTTCCCCCTTTCTCCAGTCCTTTTCCTCCTTCAATAGCTTCTTAGAAAAGCAAAGGTTTGAGGTCCTAAAGAGGTGTTCCCTACAGAAATCATGAAGCTACATGAAACAGAACAAGGTTCTGTGTGCTTTTATTGAGACGTTGACTTTGGTGACCTGGTCTCCTTCTGGACACTAGAAGGTCAAAAATAAGAACTTTTTAAAAGCCTCAGCCATGAGAAAAGCTTCATCTGCATCTCTTGCCTAATTGGATTCCAAACTCAGACAAGTATAAATCTGCAGAAAATGTGAGTCTGGGTTGATAGAATGGCATCATAGCTCTCTCAAGGCCCAGCTGAAGATTTTCCCTTAACTATCTCCATGCCTGTCCTCTTCTCCCTGTCCAGATGAAGAAGAATTAGTTTTCCAGCCTTCAAGAACAAAGAGCAGAAATGAATAAAGAAGATGGGCACAAGGGACCTGAAGAGAGAAGCTTGTGGCCTCATCTTCACCTGGGCTGCTGTCTGGTACTGTGCTTTGAATGAATCCCTTGGGCTTCTGAAGGGAGCCTTGTGCTAGAGTCTGTGCTGCTGGTGCTCTGCATGGCTCTGCTTTGGGGCACTGACTTATGTGAGAGGTGTGAGAGCTCTGCAATGGGGATGCCTTGGACCACGCAGTATCCCTGGGGCACAGACCACATCTGTTCTTCTTTAAAAGACCTTGCACATTTTTTGGAGTTCTGTTGTGAAGTGTTGAATAAATACATCTCTAATTTGTGTTCTATGTAGAGAAGAAGCATTCAGCCTCAGCTGAAGGACAGCAATGAACGTAATTTTGAGACCATATGTGACAGATAGTTTCCTCTCCAGGCAGATCAGGAGCGTGTATCAGCTGTGCTGTGTAATATGCTAGGCCTATATATAGGTGTCTATAGAAAGATATTCTTGCCTCTTCACTTCAAGAAGGCTGCAGGTTAAGCCCAAATTTCTGTTAACAGAAACCATACATTGTGTAATTTATAACCTCAGAAAACTCTCTGAAGTGTTTGCTGTGAAGCCAAGCTATCTTTTAATTCAGCGAAGTTTCAGTGCATAACTCTTGCAGCAAAGTACAAGTCTGGGAGTTACTGACACTCTGTGGAAAAAAAAAAAGTCACCAAAAAATTTGTGGTGCCCTTCTTGAAGTCTTAGTTAGTGGGATCATGTCCATGATCTGCAGTTTGTGTTAGAGCATTTTCAGAAATGTTTTCTGTTGTGCTTTAAGTCCATATTTCATAAGCAGCTTGAAAACCTGAATCTCTCAGAGGGTTTCACCCTTATACACAAAAATTGCAACACTTGTTTGAGAGTGATGGCATGTAACAGTCTTTTCTGTACACGGACAGGGTTTCAATTTTCCCTGATCTGTGATATAAACAAATGGCAAGTGGTTTTGGAATGTGCATCTTGAAGAGGTCAGCCAAGGAGTAGAGATGGCTGCTTTTTCTGTCACATTTTCTTAGCTTTTGCAAGTTTCCTACAGTAGAGGAGGCAGGGCTTCTGCTGAGGCAGGCACTGCTAGCTCCACTAATGAATGGAAAGTGATGTCTGACCATGTGATACGAGAACAGCACTTTCCATGTTTGCCTGATTATCGAAGAGCTGGAATCAGCATTGACGAAGATAATGTGATGTCACTCTTTTATCTGGCAAGCCTGCAAAACCACTTCCTCCTTGTGTAGGCTGGAGGTCTCATGATTGCCATTTCACTCTAAAGCATTCATTGAAAGTGATGTAAGACAGAAGAGCTTTGACTCTCTCCTGTTTTTTAGATGAATGAATGCTATTGTGAAATTCCTTGCAGCTATATTGGGAAATACGCTGGTTATTCAACAGAATATAATGATTATCAAACAAAAAGGAAAAAAACCCGAAAAGATTAGCTTCTTCAAAAAGTTTAGATTTCTTTTTGAGCTTTAGCTTTGATTTAGTTTAATATAGATTAATAGGCGAGCCATCCAGTTAAAATTCTTGTTCTGAAACACCAGAGACTGGACATTGCCAGGATTTAAAGAAGCTGGTCATCATAAAGATATGGGAGAGGTGGGTATTTTATACATTGAGGATCCTGTTTGTAACTTTATCTTAACAGAGTTTTAATAGGTCCCCTGGAATAGAACATTTTGAGATTCACATTTCTTGAGATTTCTAGATGGAAGACCTTGCAGGAGATTACTCCTGTCAGAGTTTTGTACAGCTGTGACTCATGGTGTGGGGTACATGCTTTTGCAAGTAGTCCCAGGCTACTGCTGATAGTCAGGGGTCAGCTAGGGATGACAGTGAGGTTTCTTAAGTCCTTTTACATTGCACAGTGCCACAGCTGTTGTTGAATGCACACTGCTCCTGCAGTATGTATACATTATAACAAATATATATAATGAATGTTTTCACGTGCATTTCACTCCTAGTGGAATGCACTCATAACAGGAGCTGGCAGAAAGTCTTCTAACTGTCCTCTCAGGCTGTTCTCATTCTCCAGTCCTACACTCTCTGGCCAATGAGGGTTGTGGACTTCTTAGCTAGGATGGCAGCTTCTCCCAGTAGCTTCACCATAACATACAGAAAGTGAAACTGATTTTTTGGGAGGCCTTTGGAACCTTATGCACTACAAATATTAATTTCTGTTTCCTTATTAAAATAGCTTTGTTTGCTAATTAGGAATGAAAGTGTAAAGCAAAAAAAGATAATTTAAATCCTGAAATTTTGTTTGGAAAATAGATAAAAAGGATAGGAAAACCTCCAAACTATTTTTCTCAACATGTGTTTGTTCTAGGTCCTTAAAAGACCCGTAAAGCAAATGTTGGATGCTGTTTGAACCAAATGATGAAACGAAAGATGCCATAGTAGTAGATCACCAAATTAATTAATTATTTTTTCTATTCATGTATTTTGAGGACTGTAGTTTGAAATTGTGATTTACATTCTTCAGGATCTTCTGGCACGTCATACAGTAAAACAAAGAATGTGTTGTCTCTTTAAAAGATAGCTGGAAAATATGAAATCCGTAGAGATCAGGATAACACCCAATTATTCTAGGGCATTATCCTAGGGGGGAAAGAAGTCTGAAAGCTACTTATATGATAGGTACTTAAGAGTTGGACTAGATGATCCTTGTGTTCCCTTCAAACTCATTTTATTCTGGGACTCTGTGATATTTTTGTTGTTGAAGGAAGCAGGGGAATTGAAGCAGAAAAATTACATCCTGGTAAATAAGAGTATAACCTAATCTTTATTTTTCATTTGCTCAGATTGCTGAACTAAAAATATAATCAATTATTGGCATAGCCCTGTTCAATTCAGGCTTCTGTGAAAGCAGGCAGCAAGAGGTTCTATGAGCTGTATGTGCGTCGCAACTGTTATAGAATAGGACAATCCCTCTTAAAATGATTCTTTATTACATGTGACATGAAACACAAGCATGCTGCACACGGACTGGGACAGAATGTGACACGGAGTCTGATGGCAAGGTATGCTGGGTGCAAACACAGAGCTGGAGGGCACAGCCGAGCCCTGTGCGGTCACATCGCGTGTGCTGCTCTCACTCTGCCGGGGCTCGACACTGGCTGAAGGGCACTTGGAAGGACACGCTGGTTAGAAGAGTGGACAGTGACAAGGTGCTCTCCTGATGGCTCAGGGAGAAAAGGAAAACACAGGCACATCTAGAAGGCAAGGATTTATAGTGGTGGTTTGTTTCGAAGATTCGCCCTGTGTTCAGAGAGACTGCCCATCAATTTAATAATCTTCAAAGTCACTGGCTTCTGTGACATCAAGATGAACCTGAGGCTTGCTTTTCTTAAAGAAAACTGAGGAGTCTGAGAAGTGTGTAAATTCTGTTATTCAAATTCGTGGCAAACACCTGTCAGATACTTATATTTGGATCCTTTCCCTGTCTTTAGTGTCACCAGTGGCACAACTGAAAGGGCCAACAGAAACAACTTTTAACCCCAGCCCAAGCCAGTACTTGGCAATTCATCTTGTGGAGTTACGCGAGGTCTGTGATGCTGAACACCTGCCAGCACGTTCCTGAGGTACTGCTGCTGATGCCCTTGAGAAAAGCTTATTCTTTCATTAAGTTGGTGCTAAACCCACAGCAAAAGAATGTATGTTCAGGGCATTTCAGGATGGATGTATCAGGGTCCAGGAGGAGTGGTGTGCTGCAGTGTGCCTGGCTGGGTCAGAGAAGCAGGAGTGGCCTAGACAGCTTTTTACTAAATCAAGCATGTAAAGGCCTTCTTGACTTCATATATGGTACTGGGATTGTAAGAGAGAAGCATGCCTTCAGAGGTAGGATAGCTATAATATGATGCCCTTAAAGGTCTAAAAGCATTAAACAAAGGTAATTTAATGTCCTTTTTTCAAGTTTCTCTAATGGCACAGCTTTCTTCTGCCATTCATGCCTTGTTCAGCTTCTGGCAAAGTACCTTATTAAAAGATACCTGTGTACCATGGAGACTCCTAAAATTAGGGATCGATACACAAGTATTCTTTGTTTTCTTTCTAAACAGCTGAGCAGCCTCTTCTTCTATGTCCTTCACTGATTCTTTCTGAGTGGTTTCTTAGTCCTTGAAACTTCTAGCTCTGGACACACAAACCAGGCAAACCTTTAACTGCTCAAAATGTGAGATGCCTGTATATGACCAAGTGAATTCATTTGGAGAAGATCAGAGAAACCAATCTTTGTGAGCACAAAGGGAAGTCTATCTTCCTCACTCTTTGAAAGATCTGAAGAATTAGTTCAGACCATGTATGAACTCTAAAATCAGCATGTGAGGGAGCTTCAGGTGCAGCTGCCTGGCTCTTATTTTCTTTTTTCTCTCCCCTCCCCACAGCAATGACAGCACCACTGAGTGGACCACTGAAAACTAAGCAGCAAGATGCACTGTGTGAGGAGGTCCTTCCACTGACCACAGCTACAAATCCAGCAGTTTGGCAATTTCTGCAGGAAAATCTTCCCCCATCCTGCCTATGGAAGTCTTGAAATTCCTCATCTTGTGCTGTTGTAACTGCAGGGAAATTTCCCCTCAACATGCTGGAAATAGAAAGAGCTTTGCAATTAGCTAGTGATCAAAACTGATTTATAAATCTGTTCCTGTCCCCCTACCTTATCCCTCTATGACCTTCACTACCATGGGATGCATCACACTATGTTCTGAGTATATTTAAAACTATTGTTTTGTGTCTCTTTTTGTATATCTAAACCAGCTCACTGGGATGCTGCAGTTAAAAGTTTAGTGTCACTCTGGAGCTTTAGAGGAAGAAGGCTAAGAATGTGGATGCTTTGGGATCTGCTCTTCTAGCACGTCTGAATGACTCACTATGGCTAATTTTAAATGCTGGTGGCATACCCTGTCATGTTGGCTTATTTTGGCATTATTCTTTAACCCTGAACCCGAGGCCAATTGTGAGGTCTATGTCCTGCTGTAGTCTGGTTGTTGGTGTTAAAAGTTCACATCACTGTGCTCTGCACCAGTTGTTTTGCTGCAAAGTCCTCTAATAAAAGCCTTCGGAGTCCAAGATAATACCAAAGCTCAGAAAGAGGTCAGATGATGAGCTTGTACATACCAATATTGTGGTTGACAGAGTTATGTTGGTTTTTACAAGGGAACAGAATATCCAGCAACACTGGAAGTAATAGATGTATTAATTCTTGACCTTTCCATTTGTTGTGCTCAACTTCTTTCAGAGAAATCTGAAAGTTACCTGCCCTACAACAGTTCCCAGTTTTGATCTGTTTTTAGGAAAGCCATTACAGAATACTGCTTCTTTCCAAATTTATTTTCTTTATCTCTCTTCTAGGCTTCTCTTAGGGCTTCTATACTGTGGTTGTCTTACAAACATTAATGGAATAATCTTGACAATCTCCTGTGAGAAGACTTCAGCAGATATCTAGATATCTGTCACAGAAGTCTGATTCTTTGAGTCATTGGAGTTATTCTGAATTCTTTTGTTGATTGAGAGAGCAGAATTTTTTTAATGTTTAGTATATATCCCAAAGCAGACATTCTTGCATTTCAACAGGAACCAGAATGCAGAGGGACATACTGTCTTGTTCATTGTGACGCAGAAAGCCAGTGGAAACACACAATTTGTAGCCAGATCTCTGTTCTGCCCTAGGACCTCTTTCCTGGCTTTTTAATACCTTATGTCTGAAGGCCAGATGTCAGGACTTTAAGAAATGGAAAGCTGTCATGATTGATTACTATGGAACATATTTGATGAGCTGACTGACCACTGTTTCCTGCAGTCCAGGAATGGTCATCATCTTCTACTGTCCTCTGTCAGATTTCAGTTACAGTAGCTTGACTTGCAAGACAGGAAAAGTGAGCTACAAGGCTTTCCTAAGGAGAAGTGAGCTGAGAGCCTGCATAACACTGCTCTTCCAGACACTGCCTGGTTTTAACTTGCAGTGGGGAGTGAAGTCTGTCCTGTCTGGCATCTGTCACTGGCTGGAGTGTGGGTCTGTGCTGTGTAGCAGGGATATTGAGTGTGAGAACTGTGTCTCCTTAGGAAGTATTGGGGGACACTGCCATCTACTGTCTCCCTTACCTGAAATGACAGTTTGGTTATCGACTTTAGAGAAGAGTTTCTTCTGCTGCTGCCACGATTTTTTTTTTAATAGCTGTTTCCAGTTGTTTGAGCTTACTACTTGCACATCTCTCCTAAATGTGGAGGGATCCTTTTTGAGGTGCAGTAGAGAGAACATGAAGCTGGGATTCAAAGGGAAGAGCTTCTATTTCTATCTCCACCACTTGGCTTATAGGAAGACCTTAGGCAAGTTCCTCTGCCCCTATTTCCAACCTCCTGAGATGAATGATGCTGATCTGCCTTATAAACTGCATTAGTGTTTTAGCAGCAGGTCACTGTCATTAATACTCTTTCTAAAAATTATAGATTTGGACTAGTCCAGAGGAGGAGTAACTGTAGTCTGGGAAATCCATGCACAGGTGTGAGGGAAGTCATTGCCACAGTATTTTCTTTTTTAGAAAAGTAGCCAGTGTGCTCTCTTTCTTTCCCTCTGTTGAGGAGGACTATAGCATGACATGTTATCGCACTTCTTTTTTATCCCTTCATTGGTCTCTGTGCTTTGCCCTTGGACAGGGCATAGACAGAATCTCCATCCTCATCCATCCAGTGGGAGCAGCATATGTACAGCAGTTGAGGGGAGCATGTGGTTCCACCATCACAATATCAAAAAGTGTTTGCAAGACAGCACAGCCACCCCAATGGCCTTAGATTAGTCACACTGCTCAGTACAAAACCAATACAAAGAATGCTGGGTTCAGTTCTAATTATCCATTCATAATTAATTCATAATTAACAGCAACAAACGGCACTGCTGTCCCACTCATTTAGTGCCTTCAGTATTGAAGGCTCTGGATCAAATTTTTAATGTGTTTGTCTCAAAATACATTTGTGTGAAGCAGCTATAACTCAGCAATGTACTCATCTTGTGGAATTGATTCTCTTGGGTAGTAAAGCCAGGCATTCATGATAGGGAATAAATAAAATTGTAACTTCTTTTAGAGAGTTTATTAATTTTTGTGGGTCTAACTTCTGGACAATAGTTATCACTGGGCAATAAATTGCTTAGATCAAGTCCCAAGCACCAAAAGGCAGAAAAACTGAGAGCAAGCATTCCAAGATGTTCTCTCCTATTCTTTCTCCACAGGCACATGCATGCTCTTCCCTGCTGGTCAAGCTAGATTTGCAAACCTGAGTGTTTCCAGGCAGCCAGTTATACAAGGATGCTCTGGGCATGTGCCATTGTCTGACAAAGTCTTCACATGGCTGGGAATTAATTTTATACCTCATCTATAGCAAATAATAAGTACAAGCCACCAGGTCACAAGGGTTTCACAAGGGTGCTCAGATAGAAAACTTTGTATTTCATTGTGTGTCCATTGCTCTTGTCCTATCCCTGGGCTATAGTGAGAACTATCTGGCTCCTTCATCATTCCTCTGATCAGATACTTATATCTTTGATAAGATCCCCCCTTAGCCTTCTCTTCTCTAGGCTTAATAGTCCCAGCTGTCTCAGCTTTTCCTCCAGTCCCATAACCATCTTTTCTACCTTTTTCTGGACTTGCTGTTGTAAGTCTGTAGCTTTCTGTACTGTGAAGCCCAGAGCTGGATGCCGTTGTCCAGATGTGGCCTCACCAGTGCTGAGCAGAGAGGAAGGATCATCTTCCTCTTCCTGTTCCTAATGCAGATGATTGTGTCATACAGTCCTGGGAGAGACCCCTCCGGATGACAGTGACAAGTTGAGTTGGTTGAGTGCCATCATGCTAGACATGTTTGCTTGAACTCCTTGTGTTTGGAAAAGGCAACCATGAAATCTCTTACCTTGATCATTGTGATACAGCTCCTCTCTGGCCATCACTTTTGCATGGAACTGATAATCCATAGACAAAGGTTTCTTAGAACTTCGGAAGTAAATTCTCATTTTTCTCATTGCTCACTTTTTCTCATCTCTCTAACCCACCTGGGTGTTTGAAGATTACATTTGTATTTTCAGATGTATTATGGAAGAAGCAGACAAGCGATGAGAACTGTGAGGGTTCTGAATCCAATTATTTTTCAGTGTGAGAAGCATAGAAGATTTATAGAACTAGAAAAAAATAATGTCCTGCATATATTTCTCAGCTTCCTCATCAGATTATAACATTTTAATGAGTCCTACATGCCATCCAGAATACTATTTTTTTGCATCTCAGAGCTTCTCCTCAAACAACAGAGTGTCTCTCTCTCTCTCTCACTTTCCCACTCTCTCCTTCTCTGTCCCTTCTCTCCTTTGTCTTCTGTAGGCAACTTATTCTTTTGACAATGTTTAGCCTAGAGATCAGTCTTATGTCCTCCTTATGTTACTCTTGCTTGCTCTTTCCTTAGTTTCTAACCCCTTAATTCTTTCTGTGGTCTTTCTGTGGTTCTAGAACTAAAATTCTCAAGGGAGTTAAAAAAAAATTCCCTTAAAGATATCCTGTCTTTCTGCCTGTGCTAGTGAATGGTGTTTCTTCTAGAGAAAGATTTGTAGCTATGACTCTCCTGTCTCCTTAGCACAGACCATGAAAATCACTTGTACAGCTGTCTTCTAACCATGAGCACCACTTTCTGCAGTACCAAGATTTACTGTCTGTCCTCACAGAACTACTCCTGTGACCTTTGTTTCATCTCTAGTGCGACAGAGTGCATCAAAAAAGAGTTTATGCAGAAGCTAATAACTGATGATCAGATACATGAAATCAAATTGTCGTCCTAAAGCAGTGAAATTATTATGGCTGACCTGTAGAGAGTGGAAGGGGGAAAAAGGGACAGATTTTATCTATGATAGATTAACATGTCTATGGACACCAGCAAAGTAGTTTTCAACCTCTGTCAGTAAATACTGCTTTTCTGTTTATTGCATCTTTAAGGAGAATGTCACCTGAAGATAAAACATGAGGCAGCTTTACTTATCTGAGATGAAACCTTTCATTTTCTGTTAAGACTGCAGAATTTATAATAAATAAAATGGCAGGCTACATTTTTTTGCTGGGTAGTGCCATATTTGGGATCAAAAGTAGATGAGGGATGTGGTTCAGAATTCAGTTACTGAACTGGGCAATTGTGATAACACCTTGAGGGTCTTCCTGTGTCTTGTGGAATTATCTATACAGCCAGGGAAGAAATGCTCTTCATCTCTTAAACCTGCTGCTGTTAAACAGATCTGACTCCCTGGGAGCTTTCTTGTTTTGGTGACATAAGGTTAGATCTCCAAGTGTTGACCAGATAGTAACAGCTACTGAGAGTATTTTATAAGATCCAGACCATTTAAAATTGGTTGGTTTTTAGTCAGATTAAGTCTCTTACTACACTTACAAAAGAACTACAAAGTATTACAAAACTCAACTGTGCTATCAACTGTGTAGCAAACTGGAAAACACTTGATAGCATACATAATAAATCCTGTGATGTTTCTACCACTGTGCAAGATTATTTGAACAATTACTCCTCTCATCCCTTGAAGTGGTTTGCGGCATGTACCGCTGTGATGTAGGAAGTTGTTTAACCAATGAGCTGGTTATATCCTCAGGAGTGTGAATGAACAGAGGGAAAAATCCTCTTTGTTGAGTCCAGATAATCCACCCAAGTAAAGGGCCTCACCTGTGGAGCACGACATATTCTGATCATGAGGACTCTGACATGGCAAAGTCAAGAGAGGATATGTTTGCTTCAGTGTAGTATCATTCAGCACAGAGAGAGAAAGTGAAGTATCACTCATAAAGTACCAAGAAAGGATTGTGCATAATGCAACTTGGACAGTTAGGCACAAGGCAAAAGAGGAAGATACCATTAAGAATAAGCCAGTCACCATGAAAAAAAGGGTCAATAAAGCCTGAGGCATAGTGGAGACATAATATACAAGAAATATTGGTCCTCAGAGCAGTTAGCACAGATGAACTTATCAAGTCAGTATCTAAGAAGAAAGCCCTAATTGTCTTAATTTACAACAACAACAGCAAAAAAAAAATTAAATTATCAAAAAACTACTTGAGTCAGTCTTAGCATTGATCAATAGCCATGCAACTACTACATGAAATGCATGGTCAAATATTAGCATTTTCTGCATAGCCTTAGTCATGGTAGCCCATGCAAATATTCTCCAATTTGCTTTTAATGGAGGATGTCCAACTGTTCAGTGCAACATTTCAGAGTTTGATATAGATAAATCTCCTCCCTTTCTGTCTTAGAGGTAAGCTGACGTATTGATTTGAAAAGTGCAACCACTGAAGACTGAATTTTTTTTTCACTGTAGAGTTTGCAAGAAACGTGGATCATGCTTGCAATCAGGAGTTGTCATTTTTTGTCCCCTAAGTATGAATCCTTTTCCAAAATTGCCTGTCGCTGATGATTCAGGGCAGAGAGAAACGAACTATTAATGCTGTTCTAGCAAAGCCTAAGTAGTTGCAATGTAACTACAGTCACCTGGATGTCAAGAGTGGTCCTTTATGACTGTTTTGCTCTGCAAATAAATATCCACTATGCTGACATTTTTATAATGTAGCAAGTAGTCATCCAGAAATACTGACTGCTCACTACTTAGCCAAAGGCTCTGTAACTGCTTCTGCTGGGAATTGTCATTGTTTTAGTGCAAGGACTCTCAAGGTTAGTCTTGGCATAGCCATAATAACAATTGTGTGTTTTAAACCCAGTCTCTGAGTTGCTTATTGCCTAGTTTTTTAATAAAAAATGAAGTTCCATAGCCAAAAACCAACACATCTTGGAATTTAGGCAGCTTTCTGTAGACACCAGCCCTGCTCTTTTGTACGACAGCTGGCTCTTGTGGTTGAAGGTAAAGCTTAGTGTCTGTGCCTTCAGCTCAGCTGTGAAGAGCAGTTAACTATCATTGCATTTCCCCTTTGCTTTGCCTTCAGATACAGGCAGAATGCTCCTCACATTGACACAGATCATAGAGTCTCTGTCAGAACTGATAAGCTCAGCATCCAAACCCCTCCCGAGCCATAAGGAATGACATACAAGCCTGTTGGTCCTGTTGGCTGATCTCTAAGAATAGCTGCACCAGTGTCCCTCTTCTGCAGCCAGACTCTTATTAAAGACATGCTCAATCACAGGAAAGATGAATCTTCCTGAAGGGTGCATGATAGCATTTCCCCTGACAGGTCTTATTCTCTAAGCATATTTTTGATTTAATGGCTGTTCTCTATCAAACTCTGAAACACAGTATTCTGAGCTTATCTGGTATTCTGACCTGGACTTCAGAGAGGGATGAGTAGGAATGTGACAGCGTTCTGCTTTCACTGGGGGAAAAAAGGAGGGAAAGAATGTGTAGGCTACTTTGTCCTCCTTGCAGCTTTTCTTCATTTAGTTATAAGTCTTCTGGTAAGTCTTAATTTGCCACCTTGTAGACTGGGCTTATATTTGAGGAAGTACTAAAGAAATACAAGCTTGAGCCTCTGCCCCCATCCCACCAATCAAAAAAACCCCTGAGAAAATGAAAGTGACCCATTTGTTGTTCAGTGTGCTATTTTTCCCTTGACGTGCATGATTCAACTGAATGACCAACACCAGTTTATGAAAGAGTAAAGGAAACAATCAGGAAGGCAAATTGACAGAGTAACATGCAGTGTCAAATGATGTTTTTCCCGAAGTCTAGCTACTCACGCTGTTCCTCTGCTTTTTTACTTGGACTGCTGATAGGTCAGCTCATGGCTTCCCACTCCCACTGCTAGCAAGTCTCAGCATTGTAACACCAGACAGAGGGGGATGGCAGAGAGGGACAATGGAGAGCAAGGTGATGTGTTGACTTCTCTTCATGGCCTGTCTTGTGTGAGGATAATAAATGGAAAAATACTGGACTCATAAAAATTATGAAGACACTGGATCAAATCCAATTGTTATTACACAAAGGACTGAAGCCCAAAAATGAAGGCCAGTTAAATCCTTCTTCTGAAAGTTCTTAAAAGACCAGGGAATGAATTTTTTGTCTTTGGTATACTTGTTTTCCTGATCCATGAGTGGCAATACCATTGGACCATTCAGGTGGTAACAGAGCCACCACCAAAATAGAGAACCTATGTGTTTGTCCCTCTTTCTCTCTGTACACAGACTATGTGTGGGTGAATCTGTCACATCCCTGCACATTAACAGGATATCAGAATTCTTTCTGTGTTCAAACTGATAAAAATCCCTGTGATAAAACTCCCTATGAAGCAGTTTGTAAACTAGTCTCTTTCAAAAAATTAGTCTGAAAATATCTTCAAAATCTTTCCTTTAGGATGATGCAACCTTGTGTTATCAGGAGTACAAGAGCACCCACAGAAGCCAGCTTTGCAAAGTAATTCTTACAAATTTCTGAAAGGCTTCCAAAAACTGAAGTAATTTGCTTAGATCTGTGCTAGGAGAGGTAAACTAGTACAGCTCCTCAGAAAGCCCACCTTAATGCTGTTTATGCTTCAGTCCTTTCTAAAGACTTAAAAATACTGTTCACACTCCTTTACTGACCATTAGAGAATAGCTAGGTAGTCAGCAGAGCTCACTGTTTTTCAGGAGTTGGAATTAATCATGGTTTATTAACACTGCAACACTCTAACTGTCTCCTGCTGGCCATTGGCAGAAACAGAGTCAATTTTTTGGTGTGCCAAATCCCACCAGATCCCAGCCCATTTCCCTGCATTTCAAGAACGTGCTAGGAGTGTATTCCCTTGAACTCACAAAGAAAATGAAATATTCCCCAAGGAATACCCTCTCTTCCTTCATATCTACATGGTACTTTAATGATGCAGCAGTGTAAAGGAGGTAAATGGTTTTTGTGGTTTTGAGGGGTTTTTCATATAGACCATTTCGTTTTCATGTTTGACCAGAGAACAGGAAAGAAATAAGATTTATTTTTAGCCCACTTCTTCTAATGTAATAATTGGTGGCTGTGACAAACTCCCTGGGGAGCCTTGAGTTTGAGCATCTGCTCCCCACAATCTTTTCAGAGAGCCAGCCAGAGAGGCTCCTTGGTTACTGCTGTCCGCCAGAAGACGCTTACACATCTCCAGACTCGTGTGGTCCAAAACTAAGATTCCTGCTTCTTTCCTTCAAAAGAAGGCCAGGAGTGTCAAAACAGCCCAAAGTGCTTTAAATACCAGAGCGGAACTGCTGTTCAATTGGCGTGCCTATGTATTACAACTTAACATATATTCTATATACTTGAGTAATAAATGTACTGTCAGTACTTACCTGGCTTGGAATTACTCTTAACTCATTATTTTAAGGTAAATGCAAATAAAAATTTTCAGAGAAGATGATGTAATTACAAACATTAATGACTCTTGCTTGGGACCTCCAAGATCATAAAGTAACAACAGAAGGCATGATAACAGGGTGACTAATCCGTAATGCTTTTTTTTCTAGACATATTTAAGCAGTGAGTAAAAAAAAATCCGCAACACTTCCATGCTTTTCTTCATATCTTAGGCAAAATTGAAGTATCAGAATAAAAGAAGATGGTTTTCTCGAGTGCTATTTTGACATTGCATTTATTCTCTGTTTCTTTCATTTATCGGGACTGACATTGTTCAGAGCTGGGAGATCCATGCCTTGGTCTCAGAGTGACAGGTTGTATTTTATCTTTGAGTGCATGGTGAAATTACACTGTCGTTTTAGAGAGAACATAAACGTAGAGGTAGAATAAAAGGGCCTAGAGGGCCAAATTCTGCACAGACTAACACCTGTTTGCCTTAGAGATTTAAATTAAGATTGAATTTCTTTCTTGTGCTAAATTCATCTCTCTTATGTGCAAGAAACTTTCACTTAACCAATTTTGAGTTATGCAGATCTAGCAAAACAAAATATGGCTTTTTGAGAAGAAGTGCCAAGTTTTATTTAATTTGAAACCCCACTGACTTCATTTGTGCTACACAAGTAAAGGAAAGCATTTTTAAACCCAGAAACTTATTGGTGGATTCATTATGGTTTGGAATACTTACACACTGTCACTTGTTCTTCCAAAGGAAGACTTTTTCAACCGCTTCACCAGAAAGTAATTCAATGGGTTAAGGCTATAAACAGCTCAGCTTTAAAATCCTTCCTGCTGCTGTGAAGAATAAAATCAGAAGAGGAAACTCTGTCTAAACCAGAAGTGATGGTGGACTGAGTTTTACTTGAAAAAAAAGTGGAAAGGATGAATTTACACCCCTAGTTTAGAGAGTTCTCTGAACTAAAGTATTTGAATGGGGCCTAGTGGGGCCTTCTCAGACATCCTTTCAAACTGAACTAAATTGAGTAATTGCAAACAAAGGCTGCAACAAAATGTGAAAATACTGAGATTTAAAAGAATCTGATCAGTATTCAGTATCCATGAAATCTAGCCTCTAATCTTTTGACATTGGTCCTATGCACTCTGGGCTTTTGCAGGAAAACTGGATTCCCACATTTAACCATTAAAGTTGCTGTCATCTTAAAAGCTATCAAAGAAGTTATAGTGAGGTGCTGAAAGTAATGAATGCTCTCCTCTTTCTAAAGGCTGGTTGAACCACCAGGTACTTGAGTAACACAGGCAAAGTGCTGGTAATACATGCTGGTAACATGCACATCTGCTGCTAGGTATAGTTTTATGGAAATTATTTGGCTTGATTAAAGAGTTTTCAACCATATTTCAACAACTACTGAAAGTCTGGAAAGGGAAGATGACTTTCTAAGTAGTTTAAATGAAGGGATTAGGTGTGGAGATTTGCCCATCTCCTAAAGACCGACAATAAGGAAAAATGGGTGTGAGAGAAAATTATATTGCATTATTATCTTATTTATTAACTATATTGAATCTTATTCCCTAAGCTGTGTGTGTTATAGGAGCTATGATCAGGTGTTGAGTTCAGTACATGCATTTGACAGCCAGTGATTGGTGTCCTGTAGCTATTGAGAATAAATACAGTAGCTCCAGTAAGCTTTGCCTAATTGCATGTGCCTGGGACTTTTTCTGAAGCAGATGAACAGTGAAACAACATTCTATAGGAGAAATATGGTCAATCTACTGGGCAATGTTTCTTGTTATGGACTCTGAACTGCAGCTTGTATCACATCAGATTGTAATTTGCCTTCATAAACATGCTTGTCTTCTTGTCCAAATCAGCACTAGCAAGAAAGGAAGGAATGGATGTCATTTTTACAGCCTTGATTGCAACATGCCTTCTGAAAAGGAAAGATATACACACAGTTAAACTATGCTTTCACTTCTCCAAATTCTAAACTTTGCCCAAAGGCTTAGTCATTGCTTGAGAGGCCACCCAGGCCTCTGGACAGCATGGGAATGGCAGGTAAATTGGCAAGATTTCCAACCAAAAAGGCAACGTTTGCAATGCTTGTGATAACGTGACTGTTTCAAATCACACAGCCCATTGTTTGAGATTCTTAAATTAGTTTGTAGAATTCATACTGAAAGAGAATTTAGCCCTGAGAACTCAATGGAAGAGAAGTTGCTTTGCTGTAGTTTTTCCTTTGCAGATCAGTTCTGAGAAAAAAAGAAAAGCCTCCTAGTTGAACAACATTGCTAAAATTATTTTCTATTTTGAGCATGTGTTTAAGCTAATCCTTTTGTTCCATTCAGAGCTCATCCGGTGATGCAGTGTTCCCTTTTTTAGTTCTCAGAATTGTTGCCCATAGCTAATCTATGCTCATATCTAAGCCTTTAGTGTTTATACCCTCTTTACGTGGACACCTCTGATTTCAGCCAACTGGACTGGACTTTGTGAAACTCCAAATGAATGGAGTGAACAAGGCTCTGATGACAAGACATCTCGTAGGACATGCAGCTAGCAGGAAAGCATGAATCATGAAGAAGAGAGTATACGACCTCATCTCTGGTCTAATTTATGCTATAGCCCTGCAGTGGTTTGAGCCTCTGCATAAGGATAGACAAACCCTCAGATCCTTCTAAATTTTCCTTATATCCCTTAAAAGAACATTCTGCTCCTTTCACAGTGAGCAGCTAGCATCATCCTCAAATTGCTTTGATCTGGATAGATTCCTATGCCCAAAACATAAAAAGTTATTAAAGAAAAAAAAGTACTTTTTTTTGTTTTGGGCTAGATTCTTTTAGATGGCTTCAGCGCCCACTCACATTCCAAGTATTATGTAAGGTCAGTGCTTAAAATTACCTTTCCAAGAAAGACTTTCATTTCTCAACTGCTTCATATCACCCCACTGTTCCAGCCTGTGTGGCCTTAGCTCCCAGCTACATCCTACACCATTTCACCATTTCTCCCACTTACTACACTGTCATCTAAAAATAAAAGATGGAAAAAACCTCTGGATTGTGACTACTTTACTGTTATCTCCAGGCATTGACTTGCTTCTTATCCTGCCCTATGTGGCAGCATGCAGCAACAAAATCTCAGTATTTAGGAACAAGTAAAACAACTCTATGCTTCCAGGAAGAAAAAAGGTCTAAGGTCTGTGTTTTGGAATCACTGGAAAGGTTTGATGAGAGTGAAAGGGTCCTTCTAGTTTTCTAGTCCTTATGATTTTGCTGTATGAGCATAATACTACAGGAATGTGTGAAAGTGCAAATAATGTTATACCAGCCATCCATTATCTCACATATTACAAATTCTCCACAACTCTTGGAATTTCCCAGTAAATCTTTAAGTCATCTGGAGCTATTTCCCAAGTACAGCAGCCTGTCCCTTAATCAGTTCCCATAAGTCTTGAAGACTTTTATATTTCTCCAATTTCCAATTGTTTTTAATAGATCATTGCAGCGTCTTTGTAGCATCATGAAACATCCAACCCCTGCTGGGCAGGCGAGTGACTTGGAGTATTCAAGGATCCACCACAGGTAGGAAGATACACTCTGTTTTAGCAGTACTGAAGCTTCAAACCTTTTGTCTCAGAGATTAGGTGCAACTCAGATAACTGGATGCACAGTCCTAGTCCATGCACAATCTGTCTTGGGCTGGGGCAGGCGATGGGAGCAGTGTCAGCTATTCCCATGGGTGCTCTTCTGTTAGCAAAGGCCAAGCTGACATTCCTCTTATTCTGTGGTGTCTTATAATACCCTAAAATGCTCTAAAGCAGTGCTCCCTGGATGGGCTTCCAAATAGCTTGCCGTGGTCTTGTTATATCTCTTGCCAGTTGAGACCTACATCAGTAATTTCTCTTACTGGTCCTGTCAACTGTTACATATTTATAACATTAGTCTTAGAAAAATGTAAAACTACTCAGTGGTTAAGATAAGCCCTTTGGAAATGGATCAGGTTCTTATGGTACGGATAAGAGTAAAAAGAAGGGATCAATCCAGTCTTCCTGTCTAGAGGCTTTGTTTTTAATACTAATGCCATTTACCAAGCAATGCCTTAGGGAGCATTGTACTCATATTGGGGAAAGCAATGGCTTATGCTTAACACAGCATTTCACGTGCTCATTATGACACCGCCTTTTCTGTTACTCAATGTTGTTAAAAATAAGCAAACAAATTGAGACTACACGTCTGTAACGTCATGAAAGATACAGAGGAAATGCAGTACTGAAGATTTGGGTGAATTTTTATAACAGATATATACGCAAATAAATATTTTTCTTTAATACATAATGACTAAATATATATATAATAAATACATGACAAAAAGGCTCAAAAGTGGATATATTCCAAATTCTGTGCTTTACAAATAGATGAACTTGGAGATTTTAAAAACTCCCTGAGAAGCTTCAACAGTACTGACACTCAGTAGGAGCACTTGGAGAAGCAGAAAAGATAGTCAAGTGCCTGAAAAGGATCTCTGCATGATATCCTGAAATAAGCACAGTAATATTGCCATCTATTTGTATGCACATAATTAGATATCTATATGTGGAACTAAGAAAATAGGCACCTATATGATTGAGAAGTGACCTTTTTCTTTCCTTATAGGTTTTACACTGCAGTTGCATTGAATTTACTGTAAATAAGTTAAGAACAATTACTTAACATTCACAGACTCTACCCATTCATCTCCTCAAGCTGCTTGGGCTGGTGCTGTCAGCTGCCATTGCTTTTATGCTCACTATAGACACTACAAAGGTCTTTCACTCTTCAAAAAACAGTTCTGTTTTGGATCTCCAAGAGGTAGAAAAAAGCTTTTACAACAGTTACTGACATCTGTTTCAGCATGTCCATAATATCTAGCCTCATAGGATTTCCTCTTTTACCAGTGAAGGTATTGTTTTAGAATTTCCTCCTTTTCTAGTGAGGACACTGTTAAAAAATATAGATAAATTTGAGGATAACACAGCAACTAATATTTTCCTACCATAGAGAAAATATTCTACATGTTTTCATCTTTTTGTAAGGCTCAATAAATTGAAGATGAAAAGAAATCCTAGGTTTTACCCCAGGAAAGATTCCTTCCATCTTCGAACAAATCCAAATCAAAGTATTTTAAAAAGAATAATATTCAGGGCACATAGTCACACAAACAGAAATTTGTATCATATAAAAGCAGTGCTCAGAAAACTTACAGAGATGCTAAAACAAGATCATAAAATATCTGAATTTGAAAATGTATGAAATGATCCCTCCCCACTGTGCTGGTTCAATTTGTTTTGTTTGTTTGTTTATATTGTTGATGTTTATTTTTCTTTTCTTCTTTTTTCTTTCAGAAAAAGGAGACACCTCCACTTCCTTTTTTTTTTTTTTTTTT
>VZSE01012611.1:2391566-2419150 GCA_013398275.1 Promerops cafer | reverse complement strand
TTTTTTTTTTTTTTTTTTTTTTTTTTTTTTTTAATTCCTGGTAGAATCTGGAGGCAGAAAAATATATTCTGCATCAGAATGTTTATTTGCACATTTTGTTCCCTCCTTCCTCCTCAATTCAATGCGTGAATTTTTGATAGTTTTCTGCTCTACTGCTCATCACTGGAAATTTTGTGAGCAGGTGAAATGTGTTCTTCTCAGGTGTGCCTGTTTCAGTCACCTGCCCCTTAGCATACACTTTAACAAACCATTTATTTTGTAGGGATAAATAGATAGTCTAAGCAAACCCCAAAGGCCAGTTCTGGGATGCAATCAATGGGAAGACTCCCACTGACTTCAACGGAAGGGAATGAAACATCACTTCAATGAACCTCTAAGATTTAAGTAGTTTAGATAGCTCTCTTCCTGCAGCTGCATCACTGCTGAGCCCACCTCTGGATACACCAGCAGTGGCTGCTCTCTGGCCACACTCAGGCTCTGCACGAAGCACTTCAGAAATATGTTACTGGGACGCAGAGAAAAATCTCCCAACAGCTGAACACTAAGGGCAAAAGAAAATTGTGGTTTTGAGGAAACTTAGTGTCTGAGGAAACAGCTGGTGTGATGGCAGGGTGTGATCCTCTTCCCCTGAAGTCAATGGATCTTCTGTCATTTACTTCAAGGGATGCAGGACCAAACGGGTGGGCCATGAGTTGGAGTTTGGTCCTTATGCTGGTCCATTTGTTTCTAAAACTTACATGATGACTGATGGGGAATTCCTCTCATGAAGGAACAACACAGAATTGCTCTTTGTGCTCTCACAGCATCCCTTTGTCCCATCTGTCTGTCCCTCTTCGCTCTGTCACTTTCTAGCTGCCTTAGTCTCCCTGTGGTGGGTGTTCATGCTTTTCTTCCAAGGCTGGTCTCAACCCCTGCCTATCCATATGTCCAGGGGTGCAGAGAGAGCACGCAGAGCTCAGTGGGATGGGTGATGCAGAGCAGGCAGAGCAGGCTGTGCTGACAGCCTCCCCAGGGCCTGCTCCTCCCGTCCTGTGCCACAGCTTCACTGATTCTCTTGTACAAGGACTTCCTCCTCTTTTTTATCTGGGACTGTTCTCAGCAATAGGGCTATGAAAATGCCTACTGATGGTATCTTGTGACAGAATAGATTAGCATGTCTTCATACGTAAAAGTGGTCATATTTAATAAATACATTTTAATTTTAGACTTATCCTCTAGATCAGAAAAACATTACCAGGGTTTTTGACAATATCCAAGTACAATTTGAACTTTTATTTAGAAGAATAAAGCAATATAAAAATACAGTCATGAAGAGGCAGATAGTTGTCGTTTGCCCTTCCTGCAGAAAACACTACAGGTAAGCAGTCACAGTGGCAAAGTGCGAGTGGCTGAGTCTAGCAACCCCTCTTTGTATTCAGTGTGATCTGCTTAGGAAGAGGTTTCAAATACTTCAAATACATCCTCTTAGCTTGTTTAGGGTTTGGTTTCTGTTTTACTTTTTTTTTTTGTCAGATGACGAAGATCTCAGGCACACACTCAGCTTTCTCTTGGTGCCCTGGTATCACTGCTAATTTCAGGCTCTAGCATGGTAACGTCACTCCTGCATGGTTCCAGGAGAGCTGAAGTAAACACTCCCATGCAGTGCTCCGAGAGCCCACATACAGTGGCTCATGCTTGTTCTGCCAGCAGAGCTGTTTCATCCCAGACACTATATTGTCTGCATAAATAAACTGTAACAGGAATTCATACACCAGCAATTCGTCAGAGATTTTATTTCTATTTTTGCAGCTTGCTGTAATTATTTCCTCATAGGGAAGCTGATTCCGCTTATATGGACTTTTCTTGAGATGGAGCATCTTTTCTGTACTTTTTCTTACACTTGTTATAAAGAAAGATTATTCATCTCTAAATTTATAGCATCTAGACATGTTCCCACTTGCAGCACCCAGACAGACAGTTATTCACTTAGCTCTTCTCAACACCCATTTTGAAAAAAAATAAGAACTAATATTTTCTTTTTGAAAACTACCGAAGTCTTTCTTTTTCATCAGCAGCTTTTTGATCTTACGACATTACAAATCCAAGTTTTTCTTGCCAAATTCAAAGAGCCTTTCTGAACTTGTTTATTCTCCTGTGCAAATGCTACTATCAACCTGTTTGTGACCAAAGTGTAATAAACTCCTAGAAATAAAATGTGCATTTAATTAGTCAAATTAATAAGTAACTTTTAACAAGAACATACATAAATGCATGTATTTTCAATTAATAGAACCTTGTAAAACTCATGTGATCAAGCTTGTCTCTTGCTTTCAGACTTCACAAAATTAATTCATGGTGATAATTTCTGGAATCTAAATTGTTTCTCACTGACAAGCTGATGCTGCAGATCTTTGAGGTGTTTTCTGTGTGGGGAAGATGAAAGTTCTGAGTTGAAGGGGGAATGTGGCGAGATCTCGTTTTCTTGTGCACTATGATTTTCCAGCTCCCTATTCTGGTGGAAGGCATAAGAGATTGCTGGTAATACGTAGGGGTGTGAAAAGGCTCATGACAGTGGGAGGAAGTAAGTGAAGTAGGAGGTTCTCATTGCATCAGGTCTGACCAGGTCTAAATCTGTCCTCTGACTTGTCTGCATGTTCAGCATGTAGTACCTGCACTCACGTTTGTTCCTGTCATCAGGGGAAGAGTGCTGGCCCTCAGCTCTGCTGTCCATGATTGCCACAGATCCTCCTTGGCACTCCTGACATGAAGCCAGCCCAGGGTTAAATTCAGGTGGTTCCATGGCATGATGTGAGCCTTTCTGTCACACAACTGACCTGGAGGTGGGCAGCATAATGGCATCCCCGAGGGTGAACACTGAGCTCCTCACTGAGGAGGGACACTCAGCATGCCAGGGTCAGCAGGGCAGCTAGGGACAACCTTTCCAAGTGACAGAGCTTGGGCAGCAGCCAAGGGTGCATGGAGCCCCCAGCCAAGAGGGAAGGGCCAGAGGAGGTCAGTCAGAGTCAGTATGGCATGTTGGTGTGCCCAGGGCCCCAGCACTTCTGTGTGGTGCTCAGCTGGGGGCATGAGCTTGAGTTCTTGACCATGAAGGAGGAGTTTGTGAGATGGAAGAGGGAATACAGGTCTTGAGTTCATGATCTCACATACTGTTGACTGAAGTTTAGTCTTTGAGTAATTTGATCTCAAGTCTTTGGTATTAAGCCTATGGGCCACTGTGGGGAAATGAAAGTTTTGTGAAACCAGACACTCTGCCCTTGCTCAGGTCCACCAGGTCACTGGTGTATGCTAGGTTCTACCTTGTGGTCAGTAACTCCAACTCTTCCAGGGAGCCTGGTGCTGTCTTCACAGGCCAGCTCTGTCATCCATGACTCTGTGAGACCCTTGGCTACCAAAACCATCTTTCTACCTGAGTCTTGACTTTCACCTTCTTCCTGCAATGACCAGTCTACTGAAATGCATTTGGAAATAAGGTGAAGGGACAGAAAAGGGGAAAACAAAATGAGAAAGATGAAAATGGAGAGGAAAGAAAATTATCATGGAAACAAGGATCTCAGTTTTCTCCTGCTAGACACTAACAAAAAGCTTTTGAAGTGTTAGACCACATATTTTCAGATGGGATTGCTCTGCTAAAGCTGCTGATCACCTGCTTTTAGCTGTGAGGTTGACTCTTATGCTAAATGCCCACTCTGCCAAATCCATCGTCAAAGCAAAATACTTCACCTGCTGTAATTAAATCTTATGATTTTTTAAGCTTGTCTCCTGATTTTTGGAGCCTGACTCATGGTTTCTGTGGAAAACTTAGGCTTGGCAAATGCTGAAAGCAGTGGGAGTATTTGCAGCTTGAAGGCACTGTTCAGCGAGAGGAAGGGTGGAGGAATCTGCCCCTCAGCAATTAGTAGACTCGCTTTCTACGAAAGGACGTGTCATTTGGTAGGTTATTTTAGCATGCTGTACAGATGCAGATTATTTTTTAGAATTTTTAATTGGTGATACCATAGCAACTTTATACAATGAAAAACAGTCCAGGCCAGATTGTGCCTGACAACCACCCGCCTGTTTGGGGGTGGCAGAAAGCTGTACCGACCCAGGAGGACTTTGAGAAGCTCTTGATGCTCTGAGTCCTGGTGAGGAAGGCTGTCAGATAGGTGAAATGGGCTCCCAACCCCACAGCTAGAGGGGACCAGTCCATTGCCTTGTCACCTTACAGTCTTTTCCTCAACATTTTGGATTGAACAAGATGTTACAGCTAAATCCCTGAGATGCCAGAAAATGATTTAAAATGCAGGGCTTTGATGGATTTTTGCCCTCTGTGAATCAGAGATGGGAGAGAGTCTGAAGAAGTAGTGCAGGGCAGAAATACATGTAATACATAGTGTCTAGCCCTACTGATGCTGCAGCACTCAGTAGTTTCTTTCGGTGATCACTGGGAACTAGGTTTTTCCTCTGTGCATTTGCCTTAAACATTTCCTACCTTCTGGTGAGAAAAATCTGTATGGGATATGTTCAGCACTGGCCCCTCTTCCCTTGGTACCAGTTTAACAGTAAGGGGCAGGGAAGAGTGTCACAGCACTAACTTGATGTAGGTGCTCTCTCCTTAGCCCTTTGGTGTTCTCTTCTTAGCTAAAGGACTGAATCTCATACTTCAGGTACACGTAGATCTCAATAAAGAGATAAACGGGCCATACTCAACTCTGTGCAGTATTGTGCTCTCATGCACAAAGTCTTTGCCTTTCTGCCATGTCTAAGGCATGGATATGTGTGGGTAGGTATATATATGATTCTGAGACATTTTAAAGTCACTGAAAGGAATGGGAATGGACCGTGGTGGACTGGTTGAGTAGGCTAGGGATACTATGAAGAGGTTGAAAGTGTGAAGTGCACAGCATTGTTGTGAGTGTGTATATGAAAGGGAAGGATCTTGACGAAAAGATGGAGAATAGATGAATCATAAAAGCATTGAGGTTCCCAGCCCACCTAGGGAAGCTGGAGAGCAGACTGATTTTAACTGAGAAACCCACTACACAGTAATGGCATAGAAGAGACTCAGGGAAGTGGAGGCTCTTTCAGAGGAAAATCAGATGTGATGCTCAAGGCGAGGTTGGATGGGACTCTGAGAAACCTGGTCTAGTGGAAGGTGTCCATATCCGTGTTGGGGCATGGAACTACATGAACTTTAAAGGTCCCTTTCAACTCAATATATTCTATGATCCTTACACTGTGATGTGTAGTTAGGATAGTAGAAGATCAAAGCAATGCTCTATATATATTGTTTATTGTGGACACACACTGCAGCAAAAACAGTCTCAGTGAATATAAAGCCTTCACCCAGAGGAAAAATTCAACGCATGATTAAATTGCACCAAATATGTGGAGAATGGTGACTACTGGGAAGGGATATAGTAACAAGAGAGACAGATATTTTACAAATTGTGTAGAAGCTTGAATGCAAATAACTGAGACTGATCCAGGTAGTGAAGACATGAGGGAAGTCTCCTGAAAGAGGCTTTTAAAAACTTGACACCACAGATTTGCCTCTCTCTGTATGGAATGAAAATGAGAGGCATGGAAAGAAAGTAATTTACCTTGATAGCATCAGACTTCCGTTTGCAAGGCCTCCATCAGCCCCTTTTTTGTCCATACGTGTATTGGAAGGGGGTTTGAAGGAAGAGCAAGTCCAGCACTCGGGAGCTGTCTGCTTCATTCCCAATGTAAATTTATAGAAATGCTAGCATGGAGTATCACCGTGCTAAATACTCATGCTCAAATGTTTCCCACCCTTGTGGGTAGCCTTTTGTCACTGGTCATTCCCTAGAGATATGCATAAATTGGCTTGAAAAATACAGAGGAATGTTGCTGAGTATCCTTTTATTCAAACAACTTCCCATTGGATTTTCAATGACAGAAAGGAATCTGACTGTGGGAAATGAAACACTTTTGAAGCTACAGGCAGAATTTATCATGAGCTAATGCTATCACAGTAGAAAAACACCTGAAAAAATCCCCAGGAATTTTTTAATAACAATTTCTTAATGGATTTCTTCTTTGAAGATGGATGAACATGCTATGTCTGTGTATTTGTATGTTATTATTAATCTATAGGAATTTAGCATTAATTAACAATTTAAAGAAATCTACCAAACACTAATTGGATGTATTTTTATAAGTTTTGCTGCCTATGAAAATGAAGTTCTGCACTTTGCATAGTGGTCTATGAATCATGGAAGTGTTTCTTTTTTAATTAGGGAGATATTAAATACTGATCCTGATTTTGCCAATGTGGTCAATGAATCCCTGCTAGAATATCACAATTTAAAACATTTGTGGTGGTCACCTATTTTTCAGAATGCATTCATGATAAGAAGCTGAATTTTTCACTAAAAATTAATTATTTTTTTAACGACATGCTAAATAGGAAATGAAGCCAAAGCTTATGTATTTACTTCTTCACAGTGCTGTGCTCCCCAAATCCCTTCTCTGCTTTATTAAACCATAGATAACTGTTCCCCTTCCCAAGTAATCTCAGTTTGGTTGAAATCTTTATATCAGTTTATGATAACAGATTATGGTAACAGAATGTTACCATTTTTTGAAGAACCGTATCACTTCATCTTTCATAAATACTAATTAAACAACTCAGGCTTACGTCAGTGCCAAGATTCATGTCAGCAGTTAGTGCAACTTGTTATTGTAAGATTAGTTCTGACACATTCCTTCCAGCACAGCAAGCAGTGGGATCCTGTGCAGCACTGGGAAGAAGTCATCTCTCTAGAGACTGCCAGTAGGTATCCAATAGGAAGGAAGACTGCTTTCTTTGACAATATTAAAAACTCTCTGCTGACATACTCCCTAACTGAATCATCCTAAACTGTAAGTCTCACCACGCAGAAGGAACGGGCTCACTCATCACCCAGGCTTCTCCCTTTACAGCACTCAGGCCCTTTGTATTACAACGTCTGCGCACTGTGCCTGATGGGACTGGCTTCAGGAGCCTTCTCTGGTCTGCTCAGGGATCATTCACAGCTGCAATAATTGGCAACGATTTCTCAACTACAAGAACGTCGAGTGAGGCTTACTCCTCTGAGCAATTTCTTGCTGTGAAAGAGATGTAAGGGAGAGAAGTGACCTTATTCTGTCCAGCTGGCACGTACACTGCTGATTCAGGGGCATTCCCTGGGCTCTGCTTGAAGGGCTGCTGGTGGTATTGTCACTGTCTAAATGTTACTGTTTGAGCCGAGCAACATGCAAACACTGGAATTTTAAGAGCTGTGTAATTTTCAGGCATGTTCTTAGTAGAGGTCATCCTGAAGAGAATTGCTTTCATTGCTCAGATTCACAGGTGTTACAGTGCCTATTGAGTATAATTTCTTTTTACTCCAGATGCTTGTGAAGATGTAGATTATGGTGACAGGGAGATCGGGATAGACAGAGTCTGCTTGCCCAGCAGTGCACTGTGGGTTCACAGAATACTGGTTAGTATTGTGTCTTGCTTCACAACAGGTTAAGACTCAGATGTTTCAGAATGGTGGAACCATTTGGTGGTGGGTCCAGCTGGCATAGGTAGTAGCCATGAACATGTGACAACTGCAGTAATAAGTAAACTTAAGGGATGGAATATACGTCTATTGGCCTGTGTGCCTAAAGAGATTCAGTGAGTAGGGCACCCACACAAAATTGGGTTGCATTGCAATTCTGAAAACTTACATCCTCATATGGACGGAGGCATAAGCTAGCATTACTGTGTACACTAGATAGTATTCCCTCTTTTTCTCTTTTTAATTTAATTTTTCATAATCAGATACCATTTATTTTCAAAAAGCCACTGCATATCCTCAATCAGAAAGTTATTAAGTAGGTAAGCCTTCGTTATCCTCCTGTTGCTGCTCTGAATTCAAGGAGTACATGAAGCTTTGCTCTCAGTTTGGGTAGTTAAGACAATTTCAGACCTCAGCATTAAAGTGAAGAAGAAAATCATCATGACCCAAAGTGCTCTGACTGATCCAGGAACTTCATCAGATTATACCATGCCAGAAGGTGCATTTACACCCTGCAATCTGTAATCAAGTGATACTTGGAATCAAGTGTATAATTCAGAAACTGTCTTTGGCAATGTGTCTAAACACATATTGGAAAATAAGCAGCTATGAGCAAATGACAAGATATGTGTCTTTCAGGTGGTGTGTGTATGGTGCTTTTCTGAGCATGCTAGTGCATGGAAAAGAGCTATAAACATGAGAGATGGCAGAAAAATTTTCAGTTTCTTTCTGCATCAGAACAATTTTCAGTTTCTGAACTTCAAGGGCGAAACCAAAGCATCTTTACAGAAAGCAAAGCTGTGAAGTCTGATGTTACTTTTTGGCTTTGTCACATTCTCCATGAGTGACAAATTAATCTAAGCAGTGTCCTATTTGAAGAACCTAAGCCTGCACAACTGCTGAGGCTGAGCAAGGCTTGGCCTCAGAGATAGATGCATGAACCTTTGAGTTCTCTAAACCTCCCAGACTGGAGGGTGCTTCTTAGCAACAGTTTATGAAATGAGCAGAGATACAGTGGTCCTGGTTGAGTGCATCAATCATCATCTTCGTCATTATCCATCCAAAATGGAGGGCTGTTGTGACATTTCTTGCTGGTTTTAAATCTGCAAGTGTCAAACAAAGTTATGCCATAAACAAGTCCTTTTGGTTTTGGGGTTTTTTTCCTGAAAAATGCTGAATCCCTACTCTGAAGAGAACTTTCCATTATTAAATATATTAAATAGCAAAGAAAATATTTATTAAGGTTTTTATTAACTGCAAGGCACCCACAGTTATTTAATATGACTTTTTAAGGAAAGGTCTCAAATATTGCCATAAAGGGCACCTGGACATTTGGTTTTTTAAGATAGGGAGAAATAATTTTAGTCTATTTTAAGCTGATACTAAAACTCCAGTCAAGAACTCATACTGCATTGGCACATGTGGGGCTGCATCTGGAGACAAAGGCAATTTGGGGAATATTTTTAAACTCTCTGAAAATTATTCAGAGATTTTAATGTGTTGGTTTCTTTGATTTATTAACTCCGAGGTCTGCATATTATGGCTTAGATAGCATGTCTTTACATGCAGAATAATATCCTAGAGACATGGGAGGGAGGGTGCTAAGAAAGGCTCTTATACTAAAGGAAAAGGGAATGGAAAATAGAAATTAGTCACATTAATATATAGGAAAGAGGTGGCAAAATTAATAATGATGGTGACATTGCTGAGATGAAATTTGAAGTTTGTTCCTTCAGGCATTTTTGAGTTCTGAATATATATATGTTTTGTGTAGAACATATGGAAGAATCAAAGCTTTATTTCTACTTCCATAACTCAAAAACAGTTGAGTTTATAGGGAAGAAAAAAAAAGAAGAAAAGGAAAAAAGTAAGGAGAAAAGCAAAATTGGCTGACATCAAGAATGAAAGATTTACATTCAAAAGAAATAATTTTGTTTTGTTCTGTTTTGTTTTGGTAGAGTGTATTAGAAGGAGTTGTGAGTGACTGAGAAGGGGAATCTGAATGGGAACCAGAACCCTACCTTGACAGATAATCAACTACACATACACCCAGATATATTTAATGCTTGTGAAATTTAAAGAGTAAGATTTATTCTGTCCTTATGCTTAAATTAACTGCATTTCTAAATGCATAGTGTGCATGTACTGTAATGCTGGGGATGGTAAATCAGAGTGCTTTTTAAAATGTATACCACTGTTTAGTATGTTCCTTATACTGGTACATGACAGGTATTCAGTTGAGTATTACTGAAAGCTGACAAAATTATTGGACTTCCACCGGAAGGAAAGAATTTATTCTGTCCCCAAAGCAGAGATTGCTGTTAACTATTCCAGAGCAGTAACTGTTAAAGCATTCAGTGTCAGAGATACTCTAATGAAGACAGAAGGTTTTTATAGGCTTGGCTAGTCCCCATGGAAACAGCCTTTCTACTGGGTTACCATAGGAATCGTCAAAGCCTTTGTAAGCCTCCCTTAATAGCGCATATACGCTTTCCAGGCAGACTGGAATATCTGCTAGAGGATACTCCTCCTGGTTTTAAATATAAATACAAACAGATTTTGTTTTGGAGTGGTACTCATCTCTGTTTAAGTAGCTATGCTATTCTTTACGTTAGAGTTATGTTAAACATTGGAGTCACCTGTGATACAGGAGAACGTGTGAGGGCTGGGTGGGTTTATGAACGAGGCAAGCCATGTACGTTCGGGGAACTACCAGCAAAGACACCGTTCCATACAGCACTTCTGGCACAGCCCAAAACATGTCAAAACAACACCTCTCCACCTTCCTGTGGACATTGCAGAGCTTTAGTCAGTCTGAAGCTTTGCTGAACAAAAGTTACACAACAGGAAACAAACAAGCAAGAAATGGAGCCAAAGAAAAAAAGGAGAACACTGCTGAATGAAACCAGCAGAAAGCAAGCCATGGGGTGACTTCAGCTCTCTTAAGTCTTTCAAGACAGTTGCTGTTTTGACTTCTCAATAATGTTCCTTGAAGCCATTACCTGGGCACAGGATGAGTAGTTTCTTGGATAACTAATAAGGAATTGCATTTTCACAGTCTTGATCCTGAGGCTTTGTAAGAACAGGCAAGTACAGTGGGGATCTGCAGGCTGTGAGGGAACCATGCACCTACTTGCTGGTCTTGTCACTGTGAGCTTAATTTTATTTAAGGGACCTTTATAAATGAAAAAGAAATATATAATTTTGGTTCTGTTTAAACTCCTGGGATTAACACAGTGTTCTCCATACAGGGGATTGACATTAATAAGACTACTTGTTAAGGAAATCTACCCAACATCTTCAGGGCTTGTTATTTGTCCAAACAAATGCTAGCTACAAGGCTTTCTAATGTAAAGCCTGGCATGCTTTTATATTCCACTTTCCAGTTGGCTAAATTTCATTATGCAGTTTGGGCATATAAATCAGTGGAGCTGAATTGAAGGACATGGTCTTTGCAGGACAACACTAGCAGGGAATTTGGCCCTCGCGTTCCAGTTACCAAGGTACCAGCTCCCATACATGTAAAGATCCCCATGAAAAGCAGTGGGACTACTTACATGTTTTGGTTAGGCATGTAGGCATTCCTTGCCTTACCAGAGAAAGAATTCTGGCTGGACAAAACAGAAGTTTTGGATTTAACCGAAAATGTATTTGTTTTAAAATGGATAATTGGAACTACAGATGTGAAAACTGCGATGTATTGTGGTAAGTTTGCACAGATGGTATGGCAAGGCATACATAATGTATTACTCCTTTCCAGAGCTGGTAGAAAGGCAGTATATTTTTTCCAGGAAAATATTTAAATGAAGCCAGAAATGTCTTTGATTTCCCAAGTAACTGAGGGGCCACTATTAAGGATGTTTTTGGACACCCTAGCCCAAAGATGATCTCTCCAGTTACCCAAAAGTAGGCAGTGAAAATCTGAGGATTGCAGTCATCCAGAAGCAATCACTTGAGACAGAGATCCATTTACAGGGAAAGGGGATAAGAAAAAAAAGAGAAGATTTGTGGAGGTGTTAATAAGGGATGCTTCTGTGCATTGATAATTTAAAGGTTTCTTTAACTGTCCTCTGCTAGTTATGAGTTGCTCTTACTGAGAGAAACTGATCCCATAGTTTTGGTTCCATTTTAGGATCTGACAGAGGTGTCAAAGATGGTACCTGGAGCAGCAAGAGGCAGGATTATATTGGGTATGACAGTGTGAGTGCTCTCCAATGTGTTCTCCCACCAAAAATGTAGAATGCTTACTATTTTTGGAGGTCTGACTCCCCATGCCATGCACTGTCATGCCAGAGACAAGGATAATTGCAGGAGTACCTGAGATGAAGGTCTAAAAATAAAGCCATGAGTAATTCATTGTATGGTTCAACTGGTCATGTGTCCACCAAATGGAACAATGCAGCTTTAATCTCAGGCATTTTGTTCTTTGACCATGAAAACAAAGAGGATGACGTGGCCCACATAGCATACCTGAACTCACTATTATTATGCTTTCCCTGAAAGGTCTTGTAAGAATTACTCTATTTGTAGGCTTTCTCTTAGAAGTGTACTCAGTATATAAACTGCCCCTGTTTACCCTTCTTGATGCTGCTAAAATGTCCTTACTGGTTCACCCAGAGAAACTGTGGATGCCCCATCTCTGGAAATGTTTGAGGCCAGGCTGCATGGGGCCTGGATCAACATGGTCTAATGGAAGGTGTCCTTGTCCATAGCAGGGGAGGGTGGACCAGATGGTCTTTGAAGTCCCTTCCAACCCAAACCATTCTATGGCTCATGTTGCAGAAACCATCACTAAAGCTTTCTGCAGGCGAGAAATCCACCTAGTTTGTGATTTGCGTTTTGAGATTTTGTGGCTGCAATTTTTCGTCAAGTACATCAGGTTGTGAAGAAACTGCTGCACCCACTGCAGCCTTCCAACAAAATAGCCATTATGTTCTGTATGTTTTTATGTTTGCATAAGAAATCACTGACAATCAAATTGTATCCTTGAGCAAAACATGACGTGAACAATCTGCTTGGCCTGCAGGGCATGCACCACATCTGCTCTATTACTGAAGGTGCTAAAATGGGTGGGATAGATTACACATATTTGGCAATTTTATGGTAAAAGAAGCTCATTCTAAACTCCACTTGTAGGCTAACTGCTGACAGATACACCATCTCAGTGGGAAAAACATTGGGCATAGCATTTATCTTCTGGTGTCTGTGTCTATCTGCCCTTGGTTCCACCTGTATTCCCACTCCTTTGTCTCCTCCTCATTTTGTCTTCTCCTCCAAGGAGAAGGGCCAAGGGTCTGGAACAGACCTCACAAAGGGCTGAAACACGCAGCCCTCTGTAGTTCTCTCTCTAGTGTGGGGTTATTTTTGCAGCAGACGTTTCCATCCATGGACTTTGTTTTCATTTCCTCATGATTATGGGTACACATATGCACCACAATGAATTACCTTTGTCTTTCTGATCTGGAGAACCACTTCTCCTGGCCATTCTCAGGAACATATAAACATACTTACACAGACACATCTGCTGTAAATCCTGACCAGTGAAATCCCCTCTCCTAGGCACCAGAAGTACCTATAAGGTAGAAGTAGATGATGAATTCTTCAGACAACAGGAAGAAGCCTCATGTTTGCAGGCCCTGTTGCTCACAAGGGAACTTCAGCCACCACAATAACTTCTGGAGGGACAACAGAGAAGGACACAAATGATCCAGTGGTCCAGGAGGTCTGTGAAGTGCACTACTGACAGTTAACCCAGCTGGTTAAGGAGATGACAAAAGGAGGCACTCCTCTGCACTTCGTACTTACAAACAAGAAAGAACTGGTTGAGGACGTAAATTTCAGGGAAGGTTCTTCTCAGTGGTTCCTTGTGAAAGAAGAGACAGTGGGCACAAATTGTAATACAAGAAACTCCACTCTTTCTTTTCTTTTTTTCTTTTTTTTTTACTGTGGACATGGTCAATCACTTGGCAGTTGCCCAGAAAGTTTGGGCAGAAAGCTCCATCTTGAGAGGAATACAAAATCTAACTGGACAGAGCTGGTAGCAAGCTGCTGCAAGTGACTCTGCTTTGGGCATGGGGGAAGCAGTAGAAAGACTCATGTAAGAGCGAAGAAGAAAAGGAAAAACTTAGATTGTATTGGATCCAGCGTAGCAGCAGAAGGAAGCACGTATCAATTTCAAAGTAAAAGCAGAACAGTAAAACAGGGAAAACCAAGAATGTCCTAGCCTGCTGTCCATCCTTTCTAAGCAATAAAACATTGGACAGCAGCTCTTTTCCAAAGGGAAATGTGGCATGCCTGGGTTGGAAGGAGGTAGTGAGAAGGGCCCTGCCCGGGGACTACTGTTCTGCTGTCTGTGTTGTGTCCTGTCAGCTGTAGATTCCTACCCTGTTCCCGACGTGGTTCCTCACATGCAGTATGTGCTGTATGGACTGGTAGGACTTCACGCTGCTTCTCTGCTCCTCACACCTCTCTCGCTTTGGAACTACTGTGAGCTTAGGGCTCCATGGTAGCATCTCCTCTCCTCATCGTGACCTGATGGCATTGTCCAGCTGGCCCCAGTATCTGCTGGACTGCAGAGGCACAGAGCAGTCACACCTGGTGCAGCACCAGACGAGCTTACTCCCTTTGCTTCTGTGTCTGCACATATCTCTTCAAACTTGTATGACAGTGCCTTTTTGCAGTCTCAAAATCTTTGTATTCCGCTTATGTTGGCTGGGTATGTCAGGCCTGAGCTGGTTTAATGTTCATGGATACTTTTTAACTTGAGGGAGGACATGTCTTAAACAAAGAAAACCAGAAAACAGCTGAACATGATTATATCTCTGTTTGGAAAAGCCTGGGCAACCATCCCTAGGGTAACAAGGAAAAGAGGTCACTGAAGAAATACTGCAACCTACAGCAAGAATGGGAGGAGGGTTGAGGTATCTGAAGTGTAGGAGCTGTTGACAAGGAAAACTGAAGGCTTTTTAAAGGAAAGAGAAATTGTGTCAAGGAATTCTGCCTACTTTGTCACAGGTACCTTTCTGGAAAAACTAAAACACTGCTACAGGAGAGGGCTCAGGGTGACACCAGCAGTGTCTAGGGGAAGTGATCAGTATTAAATGTGGTTGAAGAAAATGTGTAGTGTTTTTCTTGTTACAAATGAAAAGTTAACGCCAATTATAAGGTAGTAGAAAGGCAGGAAAGTAGCTTGTTTTAAAAGATTTAACACATGAAGAATAAGGTGAAGACTCTAACCCAGACAGCAGCCCAGAACTGAGAGTCAAAGTGAAGGGAGGTCTAATATCTTTTGGGTTCATTCAGTTTTGTTTACCTAAGATATTTCAGCAGCTCAACAGCCTGTAGAGCAGGCTTAGGTGCAAATGTACATAAGTCTTTATTGATTTTTGTGGAAATGTTCGTGTGAATATACTCACTACAGGATTCATGCTTGAAAATCATTGCTTAATTCAGTTAACGCCTATTTCTCTAAGTATTAAGAAATTACATATCAAAAATACCAAGAAAATAAAATGGATATATGTGGCATGAGAGGAAGGGCAGTTGAGGTGGAGGTTGGGGTCTGGTGTAAAGAGGCAGAGAACTGTGTGTGCCAAAGGAGCTGTTGAATGGAACTGTGCCAGGAAAGACACTGAAAAATTTACGCTGTACAGACAAAGATGATCTTTCCTTCTGCCCACAGTTAGTCTGTTAACAGCTTGCAAGATCACAGTAGACATGAGGAAGAAATAATTTTAAAAGATCCCAGAAACACTGAGTTGAAAGCAAGGAAGTGCATGTTTATGAGAAACATTTATGAGAATATTAACTGTTGTCAATGTAGGCATCCCTTTCAAGTTGAATGGGAGGAATAGGGTTTAAAATTATAAGGAACCCTTTAAAAATTCATGCTAGGATACAGCCTAATGGGAGCAACAGGGTACTGAAAAATATTTCTGAGAGTATTTGTTGCATCCTTGTTTCATGTGTGTAGAGTAAATTAAAAATGTTATTTAGTAGGAACAATAAAGAAGACATCAGGTGAAAAATGCACTCACACAAATCTGTCAACAGTCATTTATTTACTATTAGTTGGTCAAATAATTAAGCCCAAATGAAATATTTCCTCAGGTTTTATGTCCTTTGTTATGGAAATATTGACTGAGTAAGGAAAATTGAAATAAGAAATAATTACTTACGGAAAAGTGCCTGCAGTCTCTGTCTGTAAGGGCATTATATTGTCTGTACGGACTTTATAAATATACCTAGTGTATGCTGATTGGAAAATTTCTTTTCCAGAAAAGGAAAATATTGCTAGGAGCAGTAGAAGATACTGATATTATAATTTCAACCTATTTCTTAATTTTTCTTATACTGATCTGTAGTAGTGGCATTGCAGAATGGAGATTTAAGAGACAGTGTTGGAAAAAGCAACAAAACCATAGGTTATTCATTGTAAAAATATGAAGAAGCTGAAACTATTTAGCTCCCATACTTCACAACAGAGGAAAAAACAGGCCATGGTCTCTTAAAACACTTTATAGCTTTTCATATACATATGTTTATAATTTTCCAGATACATGGTTTTGTTTTTCCTCAGCAGAATTGCCATATCTGACACTATGAGCCTGAGGACGGGCAGCAAAAAACTCACTAAAGGCTACACCTTGTAGCCACCACTTTGTGTTGTAACTTGTTGTAAAAGACTTTCTGTAAATGCTTACTTTTCTAATATATTCAAGTTAACCTTTTGACTTAAATGTTTTAGGATCTGTGTTACTCCTGTTCTATAAGAAATGGCTCTGCTAAACATCATTTATGTACATACTCCTGCACCCCTTCTGCAAAGGATTCTATTGAGGTCCCTACCACCTAGAAAGCATTTAAAACTGCTTTTTAATTTTAATAAATGATGTCACTATATGTTGTTTAATAGATGGTTTCACTTGTGCATTTTGAATAATTCACACAGAAACTGAGTTAGAAGAATGAGAAATCAGAGATCATTTTGGTGTCAAAAATCAATTTCTTCTAAGCCTTGTGTGTGCAAAGTATGTGAATGAGCTTTGAGACTGAAATTATTATCTTCTACCTTCTGAGCAAAGATTAATGAGATGGATTTTAATTGGGGATTTTGCTACGCATCTGAGTAGAAAAATATGAGCAAATGGAAGAAAAAGATCTAGAACTGAATTTTCTAAACTAGGCTGATACCAATCATTGCAAATATAAACATTCACTGCCTCAGTTTTTAGTTTATCAGCATTAAAGAAACACATTAAAAAGTCATGTGCACTTCAGCATCTGGTAGCCTGTGTTTTTATATTTCAGAACAATATTCTTGACATACAATCATAATAATGCTACATCTCATATAACTGGTAGATATTTTGTGTCTTTACTGGTCCTGGATATGCATTATTGCATCCAATACTTTTATTTAGCACTAAAATATTATGGGCTCACTCTCATTTGTATTTCTGTTCCTTTTGAAGTGTCTGGTTGCATAAAAGAGCTGCAGATTTGGCAGGGGCTTTCATAGATATGGCAGCCTTGATGAGTTCATAATGACTTATAGTGCCCAATATGTGAATGATGCAGAACAAAAGGCAGTGGTTCATTTGCTGTCATTTCCTACACTTGCATCTGCTCATGCAATGTGGCTGTGAAACACTTTCATTTTCACAATAATGTGTTTTGCTTGCATTTTGCAGTCATCTTCCACATGTGTAAATGTAGCAACAGGTGTAAGATTCCTGTGTTTTCAAACTTTATCCCTTCCACAGACGAAATTGTAAAACATAATAGAAGATGAGGGTATACATGGAGACAAGAAAATGTCTGTGCTTATGTTTTTTAAGATATTATGTATTAAAAATGTACACACTTTTAACAAGCCCAGTCCTTTTGATATGAAGACGACTTTAGACAGAGAAAATTATAGATGTAGAAGTACTATAGTCTGCACTTAAATGCAGGCTTGGCATAGCACCACATAATAAATTAACAAATGTTGTTCATAATGCTAGTTGCAATTAGGGATTGGATTTAACTGCAGTGAGTGACATGACCAGATGACATCAGGGGAAAATAAAAGCTCTTTTGTCAATACTCTTGTTTTCTATCCTGCTACTTGTCATTAAAAAGTCAATATTAAGTCAAAAGTTTCTGTTTAATAGGATGCAAGATCATATGCCCGGTATCCAGCATTTTCTGAAACCTGTAGCTCAGTTGTAAATGCATGTTCACTGTATTTGGAATATTTACTAATAGTGGTCACCAGTGTATATTCAGTTCTTCCTGTCATATCTGTTCAGATCTGTAGGTTTGTAGATGCTCTTCTGCTTGAATAAACTGGTGTAGTTCATGCAAAATTACACATAACTGAGCCCAAATAACACATTTTGCTTTAGTTCCCTGTTTGGGTTCTGTTGTGACTAAAGTTTTCTGCCTGTGCCAGTTACAGTTCACTATGTGTAAATGGTATAAATGATGTATATGTGTCCTCAGTCTTACCACTCCTGTGAGACTCTCCTTTCTGATATGGTCATACAAAAAACTAAAATTTCCCATTAACAAAGCATTTAAGACCACAGACAACTACTAAGTGAATCAGTTTAAGAGATTCCCTGTGAGTGTTTACCATTCAGTTTTCAGGAATTTTTTTCAGAAAATTTTGTGTCTCAGGGTAAAGGCAGAGATCTTTACAGCAAGTCACTGAACCAAAGGAAGTGGGGAGAAAAAAGAAAATTTTTTGCCTTATAAATTCTCTGATGAGTTGAATGAAGAAGAAAGGAGGGAGTTACTTTCTTGTCTATTTTAAAAACTTAATAAATCTGATAGGCCTGAAACAAAACCAACAATAAGTTTCCAAAGTAGATCACCTTTCAAATGCTAATGTGGTTATGAGACTCAAGAGCAGCAAATCATAAAAATCATCATAAAATATGTGTGATACTTTAACATGGTTAACTGAAGCCGGGTGTGAACCAACAAGCTTTCATGGTCAATTCATATCCCTCTGGTAGAACACCTTGGGACTGGTTTGGAACATTTTTAAAGATAATGGTTTAAAAGAACCCCATTAACTGCATTACAGAGTTTTTCCAAACAGGTTAGTTTTATGAAGTAAAAAACATTCAAATTCTTCCTCGTAAATATGCAATAACATTAAATGATCTATAGAAGGACTAGATGCTGCTTCCAGGTGTGGTCTGGAGCAAAACCAATGGATAAAAGACTGTCTCAGGGGAAGCACAAGGACGACCTATCCATTTGAGACACCCCTCTTAGAATGCTTCCTCTGCTTTTCCTCCTTGCTCTGCCTCGGTGATATGAACAATGCAATTCCACCTTAAAAAGGTCAGCATTCTCAATAGATATCTTGTCAGTGCAACAGGATGTGTGCATGTGTGGGGGGTTGCCTGGGACAGAGCAGTGATTCTTTACACTTGTCAGTGGAGGGGATCAGAAATTTTGAGCAGAATGTTTTTCAGAAAATGCCAATTAATTCAGTTGTAAATGTTATGTGGGAATGTGTCAGGATTGACTATACTTTGTTTGTTTTGCTTTCAATCAAAACAAAGCATTCTGATAACTTTTTCATAATCTTGTCATGACAGAATATTTGAATGTTTCATTTTGGAAAACATTTCATTCAGGATTGTGTTCAATATTATAAATTGAGGGAAAAATAAAGACTCAGAATTAAAACTTTTCATTTAAGTTTACCTTAGGTGAATTAAAAAAAAATTAGTCCTTCTATGTACTTTGCTTCAGTTAAGGACAGGCAAAATTTTAATGTGTCAGTGTTTTCCAGGAAATGAAAATTCTACTTTCATGAAAAGTATCTGACAGAAGTCTATCTCTCATTGTAAAAATGAAAGTTTTACAGTTTTCAGAACAAATTAAGCATGTAGATAAATGAATGGAAATTGCCTAGAAATAATTTTTGGAGTTGTTTATTTACATATTAAATAAATTTGATTTTTTTATGTATTAAGTTACTGAAAAGATTTTTCTAAATGTCCAAACCAATATTTGAATATTTGAGTCCGTCATTGGGCACTACTGAGAACAGCCTAGTTTTCTTCATTGCCTCCCATCAGGTGTCTTCACATATTTATGAGATTCTCCCCTGAATCCTCTCCAGGCAGAAGTTTCAGCTCTCCTCTCATCAGATGCTTCAGTCCCTCAGTCATCTCCACAGCCCTTCAATGTGTTTGTTCCAGTAAGTCCATCTCTCTTCAGTACTGAAGAGTCCAGAACTGGGCTCAGTATTTCAGACATGGCCTCAGCAGTACTGGGTAGAAAGAAAAGGTAACACCCTTCAGTCTGCTGGTAATGCTCTTCCTGATGCAGCCCAGAATGCTGTTGGTCACCTCTGTCACTAGGGTGTATTGCTGGCTGGCATTGAACTTGTTTCCCACCAGGATCCCAAGCTCTTTCCCTAAGGAGCTGCTCCTCAGAAACTCAGTGTGTACTGGTGCATGGGGTTATTGCTCTGCATCGGCAGAACTTTGCCTTTCCCTTTTCATATTCCTCTCTGCCCAGTTCCACCTGTGTCGATGTTTGCTTCCTCCAATTTTGTATCTCTGAACATGCTGAGGGTTCACTTTGCCCCATTGTCTGGGTTTTTAACGAAGAGGTTAAACAGTATTGGCCTCCCTGTTGACCCCTGGGGTACACCACCAGTAAGGTGCCTCCAACTGCACTTTGTGCTATTGATCACCACCCCCTGGGCTTGGCTGTTCAGCCACATTCAATCCACCTCGCTGTCAATTTACCAAACCAATGTCACCTAGTCTGCAAGATTGTTATAGGAGTCTGTGCCAAAGGCCTTAATAAAGTTGAAGCAAACAACATTCATTATTTTTCCCATCATCTGACAAGGTAGTCCTTTCACTGTGGGAAGGTATCTGCTTGGTTAAGTATGACTTCCACCAGGTAAAGCCACATTGACTTCTTTTGATCACTTTGTCCTTCATGTGTTTGGAAAAGGTTTCCAGAATTAGTTGCTTCATGATCTTCACAGGGACTGATGTGAGGCTGAGCGGCCTGCATTTCCCCAGATTTTCCTTTTTGTCCTTCCTGAAATAACATTTGGTTTCTTTGAAGATAGGAGTGTAGCAGATAGGAGCACTTTTTTTCATATTTCCTTTACTTTCACATCTTCCCTTCTGCTATGAACAGACACATAGTATTCCTGTATTCATTTATTCCCTTACTAGGTGCACAAGGAAGGTTATGGATTTCCTTGACATATGCACAGTCATTACTGTAGATTCCTGCTCAAAACAGTGGGTAGATTAAGAAACAGAATACTGAGCTAGTACCCTGAAAGAGCTTTGTTCTTCATCCTGCTTCTGGTTTTAATGTACATCCAGAGGTTATTTAACTTTTATTACAGACGAGAAAGAGAGCCAAAGGGCTTCTTCTTTCCCAAATAAAGAAGTACTTTGGACCCCTTGGTCTTCATAACTGAGCCTACAACTGACCTGGATTGTCTTCCTTGTTGGGCTTAAGAACTGCTTTAAGAAAAGTGACTTTAACTAAATCCTGTAATGTAACTGGTCTGTCAGGAGTTCAGTGACACATGCAGCCCAAAACCAACAAGGTTTTAAAATCTATGGTAGAGACAAGTAATAGTTTGTTGCTCCATTTAGCACTGTTGCCTACATTTTGGCTCTGAACCAATCTGTCAGCAATATGTCTAAGGGTGAAGTCTTTGTCAGGGATAGGAAACAATACAAAGATGTAGAAAACCCCTGCTCATTTGGAAACTTATAAACACACAGAACCAGGACACCAGAGAAATATCTGAATACAACTGTTGAGATAAAGGAACAACATCAAACCCCAGAACTATGTCCAGTAACAGTGAGACATGATTTGATGGAAAGTTTTATTTAAATGATGATGGGAAAATTAGGAAAGAAGAAAATAAGCTGAAAATAGAATTGTCGTCTTCTAGAGACCACCAGGCTAGATCAGAATAATAAAATATTCCAGATCAACTCATCTGGTACTCAAACCACATATTCTTTTACCCATGGGGGAATTTTAAATATGCGGACATCTGCTGGCTTACAAACATTCAAACTTGGTTCATTAAAGTGCAGTTCTACTCTTTAAAGCAGATAAGTGAGAATGATATCTAAGACCTTCATATTCTGTGCTCTCTCAAAGGTCACACTATCAGATTATTTCTGCTTACTGGTTAAAAGGTGCTCTTGTAAATACACAGCCTTATCTCCTCAAGGTAGTCCGCATTTTCTGCTTATTTGGTATTGCCATGAGAATATTCTCTGTGTGGTACATTTGCAGCCTAAACCTTTCTAGACATTTTTAAGTAATTGGAAAGAAGAAAACATCGGTGTTGGAGAGGCAGAAGGAGAAATAGGAGCAGATTCTCACTTGGTCTTGCTATCTTTGGTCCTTTGGGACTCATTTTTTCTGAACCCTTATTCACTCTGATCAATACAAGCCATAGAGGGGACGTGGCTAAAGCAGCCTCTTTTCCCCTTGCCATCAGAAGCTGATTTCTTGTTACCTTATTCTGGAAGTCACAACCTAAACCTAGGAGTATGAAAAGCAGCCATGAAAAATTGTTTTGTGGAGAGCTGCCATACAGTCTCCAGAAAAGAATAATGAAGAAATTTTAATTCTACACTACAGATCTGAATTGGATCTTAAAAAGAAGATGCTCAGGAATGAACTATGAAGAAACCACAGTGTTAACCTATGATGAAGGAAAAAAATTAAAACCCAGAGACTTATTGTTTATTCTACCATCCATTCTGCTTGTTAATTCAACCAGCTAGATGAACAAAGTCATTTTTTAAGTATATATTGCTCTCATAAGCTTTCAGTTACTCTTACTGTATGCAAAATCAACCGGTGAAAAAGTGCTAGAATCTATCCTCAAACGTGGACTGGAAGGAGTAGCTGTAGTGTCCAGGTAAATAATGCCCAATTATTGCTCCCATCAGTCAAAATAAGATATAAAACCTATTGGGAAGGGAAGGGAAGGGAAGGGAAGGGAAGGGAAGGNGCTGCATTTTTATTTTTCCAGGTCTTTTCAGATAAGGGAAGGGAAGGGAAGGGAAGGGAAGGGAAGGGAAGGGAAGGGAAGGGAAGGTCTGTAAAATCACTATTTATCATTCTAGATCACATTTTTGATATATGAAGTGTATTATTTTTGTACAATCCAAAAAAGGCTCCTAAATGTTTTAAAGTATGATTAGACTATATTGCAGTATTAAAAAAAAGCTATTCTGAAGAGGTATATTCTAGCAGTCTTCTTCCTTCCAGAAGGCAGCAGCCACTTGCTAGGTCATTATTGAAAGGATTTAAATTTTCCACTTAGGAATTTAGGAGTAAATAGAAGAAAGTAAACTAGCCCTTATTCTCCTCTACAATATCAGACATGCTGTGCTTAATTTATTTTACAGGTTATGACAAGGACATACCTTATCAGTTGAGATATTTCTGAAATGTGTTTAACACAACATTTGTTGTATTAACAAATTGCTGTCATTAAAATATAGTTTAACAACATAATCTAATCCTACAAAGGTAATTAAACATATTGTTACAAGCCTTAAAGCTCCACAAGAGCAGAATTCTAAGCAAAATCACATTGATGTTAATATTATTATTAAAAAAAATAAAAGAAGTGCTTTTTTCCTTCTTCATGGTGAAATATGAAAGAGTATCCAATGACACGTTGTGCCCATTCTTTGCTCCCCTCCTCGTTTTCACACAGGATGGACTGTGCCCTCACAGTGGGGAAGGCTTGCCCAGCCGAGGGGTCTGTGCTCTGTAGGCTGCCTTCATTAGCTGCAGAAATTGGAGGATGCACAAGGAGACTGCGGGGTGGGGTGGGCTGGAAAACAAAAGTTCCTCATTGGATGCCGTTCAGATAATTGAATTTTATTTGTTGTAGACAAATGAGAATTCCCTAAATCAATTGTTTTATGCATGATCACTTAAAAGTTGTTCTGCTACCACTTTACACTTTTGCCTGTGGATGGCATGGAATCAACGTGATCCTGATGTTGGATACATGAAGTGCTGCATATCATCAAGTGCTCTTAAAAACCCAACTATGAGGCATCCCAAAATGGATATCCATATTTACTGAATATTTTTGTCCTTAATTGCCCTTTGTTTCTGCTGTAGTTCCACAGCTTAGGGATAGCCAACCTTGTGTCTTCACAGGAATGCTACAAACACAAATTTGTTGACATTTTCAAATAACTTTCATTCAGAAGCTGCGCTGATGAATGGCATTAGTGAGCTTATGGAAAATTAATTGCAAAATAGTGCAGATTTCCTCACTTACTGACTGACTCAGTTTTGAACTGAGGTAGGAATCCTGAAGAAAACTGGTACAAAATTAATTAGTTCACTTACCAAGTGCTATATGAAAGCCCAATGGGAGTCAGTTAAAGTTGCACAGCAATTTTAATTCCTACATTACATACTTCCTAAAAAGTTTACTCTGCAAATTTATTATTCTCCTAATGCAGATATTGGGTGGTTTACAGCACAATGTAAGCATTCTTATCGTGCTTTATATGAAGGAATTTATACTATATTATGTGTAGTAACTGGTTCTTTTTTCTTACCTCAATTACACTCATTAACAATGACAACTAATACTGTCATGCTCTTTAGGTCACATCCTGGAAGGCCATGTGGCCATTTCCCTCTATAAAAATGTGCTTTTTGTGGATCATCATCAACTTCTGCAATGCACATGTAAAATACTGTTGCATGAAGATTTGAAAATGTGTACACAAAATGTTGTTTCCATAAACTTCAGCATGAACAGATGTTTGTAAGCAATTTTTATTTTAAGAAAAGAAGAAAGTTACAATTTAAAGACCTAATGTGTTAAAGCAAACATATAGAGAAGAGAGCTGAAATGATTTAATGAAAAAAAGTTACCCTCTATTTTCTTTTGTTCACCTGACATATAGAATCTTGTATTCCACAGAGAATGAGAATTCTACCTTCATCTTGTACTGTCTTTGTTCATCAAGCCCTCTTTGTGACTCTAGTTCAACAGGAAACTTGGTACACAGTAACATTTAATAACTAAGGAAGCCAGTCAAATTTAATGAAGCCACTAATGGATGTAAAAATCAAGTATGTGCCTAAACACCATGTTCTGGATGTTACCTAACACATACACACAGTGCTTGATTAATATGCAAAATTTCAGTCACATATAAAATGGAAGAGCTTTTACATGTGTAAAGCTCTGATAAGAGGTAAAATTGCAAAGCTCATATGTAAGGTACACAACATAGGAGGATAACTAAATGAGTATTCTATTTGTAACAAATCCCATCCCTGTGGGTGATGTAGTACTGGACTTTTGCATCTGAAAATAAGCAAGAATAATACACTGACCTAAAGCTGAATCTGCTTTTTAAGAAAGACATTGATTCTACTCCCACTTGTTCTCAAGAGTTTGATTTCAATCTCCAGGAATACAGCACACCTCAAATCCAATAAGGTTTGGGTTTTTTAAAATGACATATATTGCATCATTATATTATACACACCAAAACAGATGCAGAAGTTAGGAAGGCTGTTGTTTGTTGGGGTTTTTTGGGGTTTTTTTTTGAGAAATGCTATCATGACACAAAAAAATCCCATAGATTTAATCTGCACAGACGGTGAATGTTCTAGCATGCAGAAAAATTTCCATGCTGCTATGACACAGCCAGGGGTACAAAGGTAGCTCTGTTACACCTGTTACATCTGTGTGTCCAGTGTTGCTTCTGGCATGTCCCTTGCTGTAAAGTCCATAAACTCCCCTTCAGTGCTTTTTTAGAGAGCTACACTTTAGCTTAGCTCTGTTTTGTGTCCCACTAATGGGTTTTCCTTTCAGGATTTTCTTTGAAATCTGACCTTTATCTATCTATCTATCTATCTATCTATCTATCTATCTATCTATCTATCTATCTATCTATCTATCTATCTTTAAATGGATAACATTTAAAGCAACAAATAGTTGAATTCTGGCAACTCTTAGCACTCAATTACAAATACATCCTATTCTATACCAGCAGTTTTCTGAAGTATTTCCTTACAAGGAGTGTGTACCTGTGATGGATTTCTACATTTTTGCCAGTGTACCAACCCTGCACCTTCTAAGCTATCAGCACCTTGGTCCTCTGTTACAGTATTCTTCAGTTGTAAGGTTTTTTGATGCAATGTTTTTCATGGAGTCTTTTGCTCTTTTGAGATGTGATGTGTTATAATTCTCTTCCTGAAAAGTATTTTTTTAATATTTATTTTAATATTGTGGGTTTGTTTAGCAGCTCTTGTCACCATTTACCCATTTCTTTCTTTATTTCTTTTCTGTTCAAGAAATCCTTTCTTGCTTATCCTAGGATGTCTCTAGATTTGCCTGCTGAAATCCTATTAAGCTGATAAAATTTTATTATTTTTCCATCAGTAACCACTTCAACATGCTTAAAAGTACTACATACATACTTCCTTTTCTCTTGTCTCATGCTGCTTTTTTTCTGCTTTCATTACATATAGGATTTTTGCCTGTTCTTGTCATTTTTGGAGATATTTTGGAGAAAGTTATTTTTCTTTGTTTGGTTTTCTTTCTTTCCCTTCATTCTACTTATTCTTACTTCTCTAGATTTCTATATGGTTTAAACCAGATACTATTCTGACAGTTTTTGTGCTGCCACATGAACAAAAACTATAGAAACAATTTTTTTTGGTAGTCCAAAATTTTGGTACACAAATATTGTTCTTCAGGCAAATTTGAATTTGCTTTAACAATATGTCTGCTGATCCAGTAACTGTCTCATTGCAGATGCAGTTTTGCTTCTGAATTCAAACATATATTTACAAACCATGTTTTTATTTTTAATACTTTATGAGGGCTGTGATTTAAAGGCATTGCTGCTATTTAATTCTGTCTGTTGTTTTCTTCATGAATTGATAGTTTCTTGTTATGTATTTAATTACCATTTAATTCGTAAGTTCTTTTCCAACCACTTCATGAAGCCCCCTTTCTTTTGTTAATTTCTTTGTAATGAGAAGCATGTGGAAGAAAACATAAAGGTCATCATGTAGTTAAAAAATGTTCTTGACACATCTTGGCCTCTTTTATGACTGCTGGACTGTTGCCATTTGCTTCGAGGGTGGTGTGAACAGGGTCTGGAGGGTAATGTTCCTCTCTCATCATTGCAGCATGAATACACCTCCAAGTCACAAGACTAATATCTGATATGTGTATTTTCTTATTCTCTCAAGTAGCCACAATCAAAACCCAGGCTCTAAATGTATTCATTTCATTGCACAGCATGTTTTATGAATTCTGGTTGTTGTGAACTAAGTGTGAGCTTTTAGTGCTTGCCTGGCTCTCTGTAAATTCCCATTTAATTTAAGCACATGAGTTGATAGTTTTGGTAGTGGTGAGCAGCAAAGACACAGTGAGCAGCTGAGGCCTTGGAGGATAACCCAGGATGAGATCAGGTAAAGTTTAAAAGAGGTTGACAAGAGCCCAGTGTTTCAAAACAGACATCAGTTTTCAGAAGGAGCTCAGTATGTACAACTTGCACAACTAAACATTTTAGGGGAATGTAATTCCTTCAAGTGCAGAGTGAGAGACAGTTGTTGGCTGTATACCCTGCTGATGAATTTTCTTTTAATTTTATTCCAGAATAATCATTCTGGAGTTGATTCTCATGTTTAAAGTTATATTCTGGGACATGATGGGGGCACAGTATTCCAAACTTGTGGACATCTGTAGCCCTGCCAATTTCAGTAGGGCCACAAGAATTTTTCAAGTATAATCTGGTGCATGAAATTCACACAGCATGACCACAGATCTGTTAAAAAAAATATTAATGAGCAATTTATGATATTTTTTAAATTAATGTGAATATAGAAGATGTTGAGGAGGTTTTCCTACAGCAAAGATAAACTAAGTGGGATATCACCCATTAGCTACTTATGATACTTCATTGGCCTCTTAAAACTTCAGCTTTCTTTAACTCAGATGTATCCAATTATCTTTTTTTTTTTTTTTTT
>VZSE01012611.1:2376818-2391550 GCA_013398275.1 Promerops cafer | reverse complement strand
TTTTTTTTTTTTTTTTTTTTTTAGGTTAACAAATGTATGTCAGGTTTTCTGAGCTATACTTACTACCTTCCATAAACATTCAATTCTAATATTACAACTTATTTTTACAAATGGCTTGCAGCACATCTAGTGAAGTATTATTCCTGGGTTTGGAATAATGACTGGCTTAAGAGTAATTTAGCAGACATAAATAAAAATGGCAAATGAATAGGGTTCTGCTTTTCAAGGGACTCAATGTCCTGCTTGTTTCCTGTTACAGTAAGTTATCATTCATAGATACCTTAAGTTTGTTTTGAAGTTCATTTTAGTATTAAAAAAATCCCAGAAAGCTGTATTAAGAATTACTTTATGCATGTTGTGAATAGGAACAAATCTGATTTAAAATACTTTTTCATGGCTATTGGAAAGGATCTTCTGTGCCCTCCTTGGAGAAGCCAAATCTTTCATCTGGAATTTAACTATTCAAGCAAACAAACAAACAAACAAACAAACAAACAAACAAACAAACAAGCTTTATTTTGGGTGAGTTAGAATGTTGCTCCACGATACAATCAGAAAAATGTTCTCAAGCAATCACTGCAGAAAAACATAATTATGCTCACAAACAGAGTTGTTAGAGATGAATGAGCAATGAGTGGACAGAATGTGTTTCTTGATAAATTTAGCTCTGCCTCTGACTGCCACTTGTTTGTGAGCTGCTCTGGTCTTCCTTGAATCCCTTTGTTACTCTAAATTATCCTCCAGTCATGGTGGCAGCTCTTGTGTGTTCCCACGGCCCTGGGAGCAATACCAAACATGTTCTGCTGCAAGCAGAGTCTTGTGAACAGGCTGGAGGGGATGGGCCAGAGTCAGGATCTGGTTGTTTTAGCTCAGCCTTTGGGCAAAGCCTGAATATTCATCTCCTTTTGATATAAAGCCAAATAAATATTACTGATATATGATAATACAGATACATTACCCAGGTATAGAAAACAGAGTGTAGAACATAGAACATCTCAATCTCATCAAAGGCAAAAATCTCAGCCAAATATGGTGGAGCAACTGTCTCTAAAGCTCATCCTAATCTCAGCAGAATGGAGAAGAAATGGAACCTCTGAGTACAAAAATCTGCTGGTGCAGTTATTGTCTTTGAAACAAGCTGAGAGCAAACTTGCTACCAGCACGTGTGTTCTCACTGAAGAAACACAAATTGAGTCTACAGAGAACTTGGAGGAGCCCATACCAGCTCTCAGCACTGACATTAAAATGATCCTTACACTAAGGCATTCTAGTAGGAAAATAAGAAAGAACTCTACCTGTAACACAGCTGCCTACAGCGGGATCAGAAAAATCAGCTCATTGTACTCACAGTGGTATTTGCAAGAATATGTTAATATTTAGAAATGGAATTCTTACCTACTAGATCAACCACAAGCTGGCCTAAGACAAGAGACTAAAACAGAGCCTAAGGGAGCCCAGTTGTGATTCAGGCCACTCTTGTGCAAGAGAGAAAAATGCTCCTTTAAAGACATGAAAATAAGAGATGAGGCACAGCTAAAACAGAGAATCCGAAACAGGCAGGAACCACACAATGATGCTGGTCACCAAGAGCTGGCTTTAAAAAAGCATTGATTGAAGTATACAGACAGCATAGATATTGTAGCTCTGTTGTAAGATATACAGTCATATTAAGAAAAGAGTTTTAATGAGTATCATCTTGATGAAGTGGGTAGAGACACATATTCAGACATTTTCTAAGTAGCAGAACCACTTGTGAAAGCAATATTTTTTAAAAGACCGTAAGAAATCAACCAGATAATAAAAGTACAACAAAATTTGCAATGAACTATTAAAACATAAGAAGGTGTAAATTAAGTTATTTCTATGTCAGGAATTCTGAAGAAATACAATTAATGCAAAGTAGTATTGTACTAGGTACAGGAACTTTTTACCTCCCAAGATCCCATCTGATTTTTGCAGTTTTATATATGCTTAAGAATTACTCAGAGGTTTTAGTAAGAAAATATGAAGGCATTACAGAAAAACAAGTATATTGTGGCTCAAATATTTTCAGTTTGTCAACTGCTTGAGAAAAGATGGAAATACATGATTTTGCAAGAAGATATGTGATGATACAGCTCAAGAGAGTACTGTGGTCACAATGAAAAATTTGGATTCCCAGGAAAAGTACTAAATTTTGTCTTTGCAGAATGTAGCAAGGGAATGAGATCTCTGCCTAATTTGTTATGAAGTAATGCTACTCAGAGTCTACAACTGACCAAAAGGAGGTTGTAATGAAGAAGTTTTTGGCCTCTTCTCTGAAGTAACACGTGATGGGACAAGAGAAAAAGTCCTCAAATTGCACCAGGAGAGATTTAGAATAGATATTATGAAAGCTTTATTCACTGGACTAATTCACTGGAAGGGTTGTTAAACATTGGAACAGGCTGTGCAGGGAAGTGGTGGAGTCACTATTCCTGGAAGTGTTGAAAAGATGTGGGTGTGGCACCGAGACGTGGCGTTTAGCCGTGGGCTTGGCAGTGCTCGATGAACAGTTGGCCTTCATGATCTTAACAGTCTTTTCCACCCTAAATGGTTCTATGATTCTATGCCATGATAAGGTAGGAAGCAATCATTATAATGGAAAGGGGAAAGGTGCCATGGTAATTGCAAAAATTTGTCCTTGCTTTAGGTGGCCTTTATTGACTTCTAATTTGTGCTGATACAGGCTGGTGGTCAATTTTCCATGAATTAGATGAAAAACAGGATATAAATGACTGTTTAAAAGCTGTACTTGAAGTGGCAAGAAACTCCAAATAAACCTAAAACTATGAGTGGATGCTGAGCAAGCTCGCTTAGTAATAATATGATAATACCAAGAAATCAAACAGTATGATACTTGGAAACATTTCTTGCTAATAATGCCTTGTGAATGATGTGCAGCAGAAGCATGATTTTCTGTTTCTCTAATGAGCATATTTAGGCACCAACAACTACTGGGGAGAAACATTGCTGCATGTCTGTAGCTTGGTCTATACATTTTTTATCAGGATGTTTGATGAGCACATACAGTAAAGATGAGAAACACCTGGTGTTGAGATGCACTTTTTTGGTGAGGAAGGACAGCTGATACATTAAAAGAAATCTTTGATAAAGATTTCAGGGGGGTTAATTAAGATTAATACCTGTGAAAATAGAGATTTCTGATCATTTATGTGGGCTGAAGTGCTGTGGTGTTAGACTAAAAGCTGATTGAATATCTCGTGGTGGGCTTTTCATGTATTTTTTAAATGTGTGGCTTACCACAGTAAAAAAGTGTAACACAGAGCAAACTAAACCTGAGAAGTTTCATGTAAAATACCTGCAAGAGGAAGAATATGACTATGGTAAGTTGTGAGAGTGGTCTAGGATGCCTAGCACCCTTTCTCCTTCGTTGTCAGCTCTGATTATTATTCTTTTTAGTATGTGATATGAAGAATTTAATAACATTTCTGCTTCTAGATGCAGGCCCAGCTAATGGAAGAAGATGACAGTGGTTATATCCAGCTAAGGAAAAATCTGTGAACCATGCTGCCTGCGTGTATGTCTAGCATCTGCACACTAAAACTGCTCTTCAATTTTCACTGAACTTGCTATTTTGCAAAGCAAGTTCCTAGAGCACACTTGTCATGAATAGGTGTGGAAAACAGACCCCACAGGATCATACAAGGTAAAGTGAATGAAGTTTTCTCTCTTAGATATTTGCACTATTTTACTTCTTTTGCTCTGATTTAATTTTTATTTTCTCTCTCTTTCTGGACCTTGAACTTCACTTACTCTGTATGGACATTAGAACTTCCTGATAAATCCAATTAATTTGTGAGCAGTTGGCATCTACAGAACACACACTACATCTTTACATAAAATCTCTTTTGAAATACTTGTTGTTGCATATGTAACAACAGTCAATGTTTGAATGTGAATTTTTTGGTGGGACCACTGTGCACAAACACAAACAAGATCTATTAGAATTACATTCCATTAATTTTTAACTTTTTAAAAATTAAAAAATATCCAATGGATTAGTACCAATTCCAGGTATCTATCTGAGCAAAGCAAACCATCAGAATTCTGAATTACCGAAAACTAGTTAATTGACTGTAAACTCACAGTACTTTTTGTGATATGATTCCAGATTAATTTGAGGGAAGAAACCCTGGAAAAAAGGGCTCACGTGATTTGGGATAAGGGATGAAAAGTGGCCAAGAATATTTGCTGAAGATACAAGGACATCTACTTGTAAAGGACAGCGGAACATGGATAACATGGATGCAGTTCAGCTTAGAATTCAACTATAAGAAAGCATTTGAAGCCAATGAGTTTGTACATGAAACAAAGAAGGAACCAGTAAAGTCCATGTGAATGAATCTTTCATCACCTCTCTGCTTTATCTAGTCTAATGCACTAACAAGGAATATATGTATTTTTATTTCTTAAAGGAGCTCTTTTTCAGGCAAATATTTCTTGATTTCTTTTGATATCAGAAGATATCACCTGAAATTAATGATCCACTAATTTTTCACTGAAAAGACAAAAAAAATTATTTAAATTATATTTAACTGTTAATGTATGCTGTTATATTTACTATATACCTACTATTACATTCAAATAATATTTTCAATCTGTATTTTTCCTGGTGGCATATTTTTCATATATCTGTTATTAATACACTTGTGTGAGAATTTTCTTAAAGATACTCTAAATTCTATTCCCCGTGGTTAACCCCTATATTGTGGATAAAATAAGCAATGCATCATTTACCAGACACACTGAGTAACTGTAATTCACGGGGTTCAGAGTTCATCTTATTATTTGAACACTGCTAGCTAGCACTAGGCTTCATATTGCTTCCTCATATTCAGTGAAAAAATAAGAAAATATATTCTATGATGTTCCACTTTTATAGCACATCAAATTTCCTTGGTGTTTGAAGTTCTATAAAGCCATCTGTTAGACAAAGGGAAACGGGGAATAAGAAAGCCATGTTTATAAAGTTAGGGTTCAGGGCAAACCTTAGATCATCTTTTAACAGGCAAAAATGGTACCTATAATTCAAAGGAACTGCATCAGAATAATTAAGATCAGAGAATGACCCTTCAGGACACATTCTGCTGACTCCTTCTCTGACCTTTTGTACAGCTCTGTAGCAAAAATGGGACAGGGAGATACTCCCAAGAGGTTACACAGAGATCCTCATGACACGCAGGATATGTGGGTGCCATTAAACTGATGCATCAGCTCTGTCTCTGCATTTCCACCCAAGGGATGTCTGAGCTTGGCTGGGATCAATGGCAAGTGCTGGGTAGCACGATAGGAATTGCTGTGTGAGAGAAAGCCCTATAAAAGAGCAGATAAATTATGGGCATAACCTAGCCATGTAAAATACTCCCAGACACGTGTGGAACCGGGAGGTAACTTTCTGTCACCTCTGGCTGGAAATAGCACAGATCTTTCCATAGGAAGCATAGGAATATGGCCCTTCTGAAATAAGGGTCGAGCGTTACCACACAGATTTTCTTTTCTGCTGTGGGGCCTGATAAGGCTTCCAGTGTTTGCCTAAGGTTTCAGGACTGGTGCTACTTGCCCCCTTTTGTGGGGGAAAAGGGGGAAAGGAAAAAAAAGAATGATATGGTTGCTTCAAAAGCTTTTGCTGACTTGAGAGTCACTTAATTCAGCTCTTTATTGACTCTTGCTAAGAGAACAGATCAACGGGGCTTTCACCAGAATAATTTAGAGGAGAATTACATGTGGCAAGGGCAACAGCAATTTCATAATTGTTCTGGTTCTGCAGTGAAATAGCCATGGGAGCTGGTTGTCAATTCATTGGAGCAGGGATTTGTTTTCTGAGTATGCATAGCAAAAAGGAAACTGCACCCTTTTATTTTCTCAAAATGTAGGTCTTATTTTGACAATGACAGTAATAAAGAAGGCCAGGAAGGAGCAGAGTTGTAAAGAAAAAGCTACATTACCACCATGATTTCTCAGCAATGCTCATATTGACACCACTACTTAGAGAGAAGTTTTTGGACCTCAAAAGATACATCAGAACACTTCATTGGCCAAAATGGAGGGATGCTGGTTATCCCATGCTGCAATGTGTGTGTGTTGCTCAGTCACCATTTTTTGCTCCCCAGGAGGTAACACATCTGGGTAGAATGTGGATCGTCACTCCAGTGAAAGTCATGTGGCTGTAGCGACCTGAAAATGCTGTTTGTTTACCAAATTCTCAATAATTTTTATGTCTGAAACTTGCAGCCTTGCAAAGCTCCCTGTAGGTGAGTACAAATTATCTCTAGCCCAGGTATATCCTGAAATTCAGTAAGGCTTGGTCACTTTGAAATTATACCACCCTCAAGTAGAGTATGGCCAGATTTCCTCTGATTTCAAACAGCTGTAATTTTTCCATATGTATTAACATTGATGGTGTGCAGTAAGTCTCAGGAGTTTCTTGGAAGCTGGCAAATCTTTTCTATGCCAGTAACGTGAACCAAGAGATGTCTAGTGTTCCTAAGTTGAGTGGAACACTTTTCACTGCTTTCTTTGTACAGAGAATAAATAAAAATATTTGTGAAACATAGGTTGCTGTAACTCAAAAGGTATCAACTTGATAGTGATGTTTTCCAAACAGAAATTATTTTTTTAATTCAAAAAAATCAATCTTAGAAGTTAATTATATTTAATAGTGAAATAGATGAAAAATAATAATAAAAAAATAAACCCACAACAAACAAAAAACTCCACCCAAGCTTAAAAATTTCATTTGAATTGAAATGGAACAGCTTTTACTCTTTTATTTTACTGTGGAAAAAAACAGCCAATGGCTGATTGTCAAATGGCATAAGTCAGACATTTGTGCTGCCCTAGTTATAATCACCTTTCAGTTCTGTGACAATTGAAAACAATTTGCATGTTTGATGTTCTTTTTCTTACAGCGCATTTTTACTGAAAAAATAAATACTATCCATAACCTCAAACTGTGCATTTTTTTAAATAGTGAAAAAGATGCTTAATTACAAGTATTAAACCTTGAAAGTGTGAACAAAAGTGGTATTTTTACCAGTGACACAAGGTTGCTGGTTTGCTGTGGAAGGCTGTGTGCATCCATGAAAGTGATTAATGCTCAGTCGTGGCTGCAGAGGGATAACGCCATTCTTTGACATTTTCTGTCTTACATCATGCTGTGTTCACCCTTTTCCATGAGCAAATCTTTGCAAAAGAGACAACTACCTGTACCTATACTACTTTCCCCATCTAACACTACCTTCCAGAACTTCATGTGAAAAACGTAATTTTCCCTGCCGCTAGTTTGACGAGTAGCAGCAGAAATTGATGTTAGTGTTGTAGTTCTCAATGTTAACTTGCTGGTCTTGTTTTTTGTAAAATTGCTGAAGTGCTACCTAAATTCTAAAATACTTGAATTTTACTTACAATATCCTTAGAGTATTGATTTATTTTTCAGCTTAAATATTTTCATTAATTCAAACTTAAATTAAAAAAAAAAAAAGAAAGAAATTTCCCTCCCCTCTTTTAAGGAGCACTTAAGGAAATGTGTTTAGAAATGCCATACTGAAAGTTTACACCCTTTCAACTGCACTCTGTCCAGTTCTGCTCTTTGTGGTTCCTGGAGCTTCCAGTTGAGATCTGGGTCTTACTCCTGCAAGCACTAACTGTACATAATCAGAAGCAATCCTGTTTCCAAGACCTTCAAGGCAAATGAAGCAAGACAGGAAAAATAAGCACCAGTGTTCCTGCTTTTTCCAGCTGGGCACTAAGGGACTGAGTGATTAGGATACTTGCCCAGTGTCAGTAAAGTTTATTGCAGTAACAGGAATTGAACATATGTCTTCATTTTCCCAGGCTCCTGCTTTAAATAGAGACCCTCTTTCCTTCTGTGAAACCTTATTCTGTCTGAAATACTGTATTCAAAATTCATAATGGTTGAACCTGAATATTTGAACATATGTTTTTCAAATTTGTTATATTTTTGCAAACTTCAAAAAAGTTTGCCTGCTAACATTGTGTCTTCAAAGGCCATTAAATAGTCTGGGCCTAGATGTCAGGCCACAGTTTCAAAAACTTTCGCCAGGAAAAATATCTTCCTTATGCAAACAAATCAATATTTATGTGTCCTAGCTGGACATTTACATGAACAAATATGAGTTTTGCCTGGGCAAATACTGATGCATGAGGCCTCCACTGGTGTGTCTCGGGATAGAGTTTTAACTAAACATGTTTTCTAGCAATAAGTGTCCATTTTGAAAGTGTAGTCTTATATAAGGAGAATGATGAACTTCATATTAGTGAAATGTGGAGAAATAAATACTAATGGGACAGAGGAGGAATGTTTGATTCCACATTTTCTACTAGCTTTTGAAGTTTAGTAAGCCTTCCTCAGAAAGTTATTATTTTCTCCTTTTGCAGAGTACTCTATATTTTTACCATAATTTCTAGATGCAAGTTCTCCTACACAAATCATTAATTCAATGTCTATTTAACTTCTTGGTTTTGAACGCCATGCTTTGATTCAGGGCAATAAATCAACAACTTTTGAGGGGGCAGGGAAGAGAAAAAAATCCTGTGATTTTAATTTCCACAGAAGGGCTGTTTGTGTTCTTTTGCTTAGGATTTGTCTTGGGTTATCCTTGCTGTCTGTAACTGTCCACCAATATCAAATAAAAGATTCTAACTTGAGAACTGGAGACTGTCCAAATTTTATGGAATTTAAATAAATTTAAATAAATATAATCTCACCTGCATTTCAAATCTCCTGTTCAGACTGGGAGGTCCTGATGGAGTCTGTATCCTTCACTTCTTCTAGTGCCCTGGAATTCAATCCAGAAAAAGAAGTAGGTGCCCAAATTTAAAACTGCAATCCAAAAAACCTCTGCTTACTTTTTACCAACTCACAGAAGTGTCTAAACTCCATAGTGTGATTTATTCTTTTTTTCTCCAGACATTCTTAGGTATCTGAAACATGTGCCTCTCCTTCAGATCATCTTACGAAATCCTTTTTCAGCCACTTCCTTCAGTAGAGGGCTGTGAGAGACAGAGAGATGATCTACCTGACAAACTAGATTATTTCTATTAAGAGTCAAAAATCTGGATCAATTTCTTCCTTGACCCATTCCTTTCCTTTGAAAATTCAGTTAAACCAAACCTTCCACTGATCCCAGCCAAAAATGGAGGAGAAGCCTCACATTTTTTATTTGCTATTGCAGACAGCACCAGTGATGTTTCCCAGCTTTTAGCCAACTGCAGAGGTGTGCCATCAGGTTCACTGAAATTGTGGTGATACTGCTACTGCAGTCCCTGTGGTCTTGCACAGTACAGTCACACCCTTAAGAGCATTGCACCTCTGCTGTCATGTCCAGTTCCCTTTGTGTTAGCTGGCAACAGGGACCTCCAATGTATTCCCCTCTTTCTTGTGGTCCACCAGGGCAAGGGTAAAACAAAGCCAGATTGGCCCACTTTTGGGAACCTTCTTTAAACAAACCACGGCAGGGATTTGTTTTCAAGAACGTTGAGCAGCATAAGCTAGCCTGGCCTTGAGAGTATTCTTACATAAGATTTCTTTCACACAATAATTTTACCTCTGCTGAGAGAATCCATTCCCCTTCCTATCTTTTGTTGTTACATAATTGTCACAGGACGAGTGTGAGCTTCAGATGAGGCGTGCCTTAGCCCCAGGTTTTGGCAACACTTTAAATTTAAGGAATCACTCTGGCCTGCACGTTCTAAGGATGGCAGATCACGTCTATTTATAAAATGAATTATTTATTAAACAGAGAAGAGATAACAGATGAAAGATCTTAATCAATATAAGCTTAATCAGGTTACTACAGAGGGTAAAACTAAAAAGAACTACTAGTAGGTTACATAACTAGTAGATAACATAAAACAGAGCATTATATCAAGATACCTATATTAAAGCTAGCAAAAGAAATAGAATTCATTAGGAATTGAATGTAATTTACACTGAAATGATGATAACATGCACAGATTCCTTCACTTAATCCCTGGGGAGCAACTGCAAAGAAGGCATCCCTCTTCATGGGAGAAACTCCACACAGTTCCAGGGAAATGTACAGAAGATTTCTACATTGTTGAAGTTTGGTGTAAAGTAAGTGTCAAAAATCCAGCTTATCTTTCCCAATCTCACTTAACGAATCGTAAGAGATTTATTGGCAGCTGGGAGATGCCAGACAAATGTTAACTCCATGGCACAAAATAACTCACTGTAAGACATCTTGTCCTGTTTGAGTTATCCGACTGGTTAACAAGCAACAGATAAGCTCTGGTGGGGGTGAGATGCCCTGCTACAATGATGTAATTCTGCTTCCTTCTTCACATCCTTTTCACCATGCAGCAAATAATACTAGTTGTTACCTGTCACCAGCGGTGTCCTGGGTCACAGACAGTGATTCATTGTCCCTTCATTAAAGGGTAATTCCTCTGGGCCTCAAAATTAAGGATGAATAGTTAATCCCTTTACTTCTAGCATAGTTAAAAGCAAAATGAAGCTTGTGTTTAGAAAGAAGACTGTAAAAATTAAAACGAATATCTCAGTTACTTGTGCTACTTGAAATATAAGGCAACACAACTTCAGGATTTCTCTTTTAAGACATCTCTTCATTTGGACTTGCCCCAGTTACTTCACAATTGTTCTCTCATACTCAGCATTCATGGTGTCAGGTGCTGAGTGTGTTGGGTGATGCACCTAATTGCAGAACATGTCCTCTTGCTCTAGGGTTTGTCTTACGGTTTGCAACTCAAAATGAGTCACAAGAAACTTAGAGTTTTATTCCCAAGTGCCCCTCGACTGTGAGCTGAGGGCAATTTTATCCTTTCTGCTCTCAGAGCATGCCTGAGAAAATTGACAGGAGCTTGTCACAACCCCTAATAGCTGAGTTTGACTCATCTAGCATAGCTCGATCCTCCGGAGTTCAACTTTTCAGAACAGAAGTTGTGTCAAGAGATATTGCTTTAGCTGAACAAAATCAAAGATTAGAAGTATTTGAAATGTCCTCTTCCTCCTGCCTCCTTGACATAGGTGAAATTCAGTGGCCCGTAATTCTGCTTAAATGATCTCAGATAAACAATAGAGAAAGTGGAGGAACAAAGCTCAACAGCAAACTCAAGAGTGGGCAAACCACACATGTAGTTTTGGCTTGGATCAGCTGCTCATTAACACAAGGCCTTAATTTCTTTCAACCCTCTAGAGCCTCCAATAAGATGGTCTTCTGCACAGCTCCAGCAGACAAGATATAAGGATATTCCTAAAGGATATCTACGGCCTAGCAAGGAAAAACTTCTTTAGCTACTTCTGTAATCAAGGGCCCAAGTCTGGCTGTAGATTAAACCCAAATTTGATTAATTTATATTGACTAATTTCTAAAGGACAGTATGGTTAGATTCTTGGTCTAAAGCACTTTCTAGAGAATACACCTTTCAGTGGTGACTTCAGAGGGATGAGAGAGATTAGCTGTTGTGGAGGCTTTTGCTGTCTTAATAATAATTTTTCATCAAAAATTATGTTAAATATTAACAATTACATGCCAGCCTCAGTAACATTTATTCTTATAAACTACTACTTATAAGATAAACAAAGTACATTAAAAATACCAAGAAATGAAAGTGTACTGAACAGATACAGCTCCATTAACAGCTTGGGGAAATCCAGTTACTTTTCATACCGCCTTCCTCTTCTTGCTTGCTGGCAAAACATGAATGGCTAACATTGCTAAATTGCTTTTAGTATTTAGGTATCTTACTTCAGATAAGAAGGAAGTGGTTGTTCACAAGCATTTGACTATATTACCTTTAAATCTTATGTTTGGAATCAGATTGTTTAATAAAAATCTGGTTTTGATGTTTGCCACAGTAGGCTGAAGATAGTTGTAACTCAGGAGACAAAAATAAAAGATCAACTTATCTGAATTTTCCTTCCTTGTTTAGCACTCTATGTGCTAAAGTGCCTGAATGAGTAAAACTTGCAGAGAAGACACACTGACAATTGTCTGAGAAGTCAGAAAACAGAACCAAAAGTTATTAATGCCTTCTCATTCATTCACCCTCAAACAGAAAAGCTTTCAGAGGTTTCTCTTCAAAGAAGCCTGCAAGCTACTTGCTAGGTAGAAACCATGCCATGGTATACTGAATCCATACTTACCCAGCATTAGTACACAGGGAATCAGGAGATGCAATGTCAGCATTGACAGGTACGGGGGGTTGTGGGGGAGTTTTTTTAATCACCACGTAGAGTTGGTAACACCAAGTTGCATTGTTCATAGAAAAAGTAACTATAGGAATGAGAACTATCATGAACCTATAGCTGTTGACTCATCTGCATTCTCATCTGGTCAACCACTTCATACAGAGAGTGTAACCTTCTAACACCCTCCTTTTCACTGTTTAACTGTTTAGTGTTTAGGAGATTTCTCTTCTGATCACATGGTTTGCAGATCACAGCTGGGAAATCAACTGTAAACAAATGACATTTTATACTACATATAGAACTTATTTATCAAGTGTAATCTTTTTCCTGTACTGCAGTCCTTCTACCCTGCATCACAGGGGCTTGTGAGAGAAGTGAAGCTTGAGGAAAAATTAGGAGATACTCACCTAGAGTAGTATCTATTACAATTCTGTGTCATGCTAAATGTAGCTTCTGAAGAAGAGACCATTTAAAATGGAATTCATGCTCATCTGATGATATTTCCAACCCTGAACTTTTCATGCAAAAAATACCTTCCATTTTCACCAGACTTGGCTTTTTTTGTAATGTCAATATACTTTGTTGTACACGTTCCCCAACCTGACCATGAGGACTTCATCCTGCTTATTTGAGTCTGCCCATAGAAGTGGTTTTAACCCCAGCAGCAGGCAAAACACAGTTTCACGAGTTTTGGCAGGAAGGGGAGCCAGGAGCTGGGCGTGGTAAACACAGAGATGGTGTCCTCATCAACAAGGATGCCATCCTTAGGCACCTGAATGTGGCAAGTGGAGCATGTTTTATGGTAACACCTTCAGATAAGAAAGAGTCCAGAATGCCAGAGAAGCTCCCAATGACACGGAAGGTCCAAGGTCAAACAAGCAGGTCAGGTCAACAACAGGTCAGCAAGTCAATGGTAGGATCACTCTGTGCTTGGATGCAGCTGCCAGGGTTGGACACAGCCTGTTGGTCAGAGTGTTGGGCAGGTCCATGATCAAGCCAGAGAAACAACTCAGGGCATGAGGGTTAAGGTGAAAATCACCAGGATACCCTAGCCAGGACTGGATACAACTACAATGCAGCCACCTTGACCAAAGCTGAGACCAAAATGGTCTGCTAGGGCATGAAGGAAAAAAAAAAGTATTATGTACAAAGGAACTGGCATTGTTTATACAAAAAGTTCATTCGCAACTCCTGCTAAAAAAAAAGTGCTTGTTATTTCTCATGAAAAATCCAAAGTGTTCACAAAGGAAACCTCCATTTAAACAGAAAGCAACTGGCTTTTAAGAACAATCACTTCTTGCACTTTTTTCCTTAAATGTGAACACAACTTATGAATTTGTACTGTCACATTAGAACTCAAATTTGTATGCTAGATATTAATACATAATTTGCATTTTTTTAGTTAATAGCTCTGCTTCAAGCATGTAAGGGATTTTATGAATCAATTCTTCACACATTTGATGGCCCCACACAACCCCTCAAATAGATTATCATAGATATCGGCTGAAGAAATGGCCATCAGATCTTATGTGTTTTTTACCTCTGATGAAAACTGGCAGACTTCTGATGCAGTCTTCCTATACTTGTTGTTAATGGACTGGTGCTAACCCAGTAGGTCCATGTCCTATATTGATGTAGATAATGAATTCAATTAGGTATCCTTCATGAATTTCAGACTATTTTTTCAGCTTAATTCTCCAGTTTGTAGACATATAGCACTCTTGTAGATCTCTCCTCTTTGTGTCACTGACTAATTAATGTAATCATCCTATCAGTTTCCTCATAGAAGCTGTTTACGAAACTATCAAACACCTTTAAACCCAGAAGAGCCTTTCATAGGTCTCCATTCAATACTGTCTTCTGGTTGATGGTGAGCCATTATTAACTACTCTAACTGTGCTGTCTGTGTCTCCAGGCATGATTTGACTCAGAGGAGCATTCTCTTTGTCCTGCTTATGCGTGCTCATTTAGTTTTAAGGAGATTTTGGATTGTGTCACCTAGACTCCTTTAAGATGAAGCTAGATCTGAATTTTTACTCCAGACATATAAAGAAAGCTCTGAAAATCTGTGCAGAGACTGGTGGAGTCCAAACTAGTGATTGGTGTCTTTGAACACAGGCCTCTAGTTGTGTCTACTCCTGTTGTGTCAAACTGTGTGTTGTGTACTCATGTTTTCCACACTTGCTCATCAGACTATCGTCAAAGACAAATTTGAGAGTTCTATTAAAGTAATACACACTTTGGCATGATTCTGACTCCATACCTGTGCTACAGAGACTCCACTCCCTTGCTTTAATGTTTTCTTTAATGGATGAAAGTTCCTTTGTGATTTTTAACTGACTAAAGGAGTATAAATCTACAAATGCCTAAACTGCCTCTTGATATGTCATGGGAGCTACAAATCATCACATCAGTCAGAATTTTGTGAAGTAGCATTATAGTCTTTCTCTCTGAAAGCTGCCAATTTGAGTACAGTACTTGTCAAAACTGTTCCCCCCCC
>VZSE01012611.1:2198230-2376803 GCA_013398275.1 Promerops cafer | reverse complement strand
CCAGTTCACTTTTATTTGTCCATTTTACAATCAAAGAATATGTTTAGTAAGACAGTTCTTTCATCTGTATTGGTCCCTGAGAAAGGCTGGAGCTGTCGTAATGTCTGCTGCCAGCTTCTTGTAGGAAATTGAGCTGGTCACTCATGGTTGCTGCTAGTAAAATGAATTGTAGGATCTTCTAAGCAGCAGGAGCCTCTGTAAAATTCTTTCATAAAATGTGTCTTTCCAGGGCAAAGTACCAAAGTATGCAACTGGAAGAATCAAATGAAGGAAAAGACAAGTTTCCTGTCCCTCCTTCTAACTTCATAGAATCCTTCATGTTGGGAAGTATCATGTTTCTTGAACCAGCAGAAGTGGGATGCTGAAAGTTTGTGAGAGGAAGCTTTAGCTGAACACAGACCAAGATGCGGGGCCCAGTCCTGTTCTACCATAAATAGGTGGAGCTCCATCCACGGAGAGTGTGCCATTTGATACTATTTACACTTTTTCCATGGCACTACCAAGCATCTTTTCCAGCTGCAAACTTTTACTATGTTCTCTGACTCTGATTTCCTAAGAGCTGTATATTTGCTTAGTAGTATTTACTAAATGATTCAGTGCCCAAAAGACTTTGACGCATTTGTCACTCTCTCTTCTTTTGGGTCTAATTCTCCTCCTAAGCTTTTAAACAATGTGAAATAATGCATGGTGGTAGTGGCAGTGCCTTTGGTGAAAGCCACAGGAGAATCAGGCCACAAATATTTTTGATATCTATGTACCCAGCAGTTCCTGCTCTGAGAGCGATTACAAGAGTGTCAGCACCAATAGTGACTGTGGCAACAGGACTACCTCACAGACAGACTTACCTTCCCTTGCCATCACTTTGGTAAATCAAGAAGCCCTCCCCAAATATGCCCAAGCCTCCTTGGTTTTTGTTGGTCGTGTGGCCTAAATGACACGTCCTTTAGCTCAGCCTTGCGATTCTTGTGTCTGGACTAAGTCAAATAGAAGGTCCCTCCAGATGGTTTGTGTTCAAACTGCTGTCACCAGAGAGATATGTGAATGCCCAGATCAGGCCATCACTTCTCATAGTAGCCACGATGGTAAAGCACAGGATTCAATAAGAACTGTAAAGGTCTTGGGGAACAAAGGAGGGCCTGGGAGATTGGAGCCTTCCCTGCAGTAACCAATGAGTTGTGTGTGGTGCCTTTCAGAAGAGTGACTTTGATAAGAGGAACAGCTCAGGCTGTTGAAAGTGATTTTTCTAGGTTTCTTCAAGGGGGAATTACTGATTTAATCAGTTGACTGGCCTCTGCATCAGATCATTGATTCATATGATGACGGTCTTAATTAAGGCTAAGGTCTATCACTACATGCAGGCATTTTCCCTGCCTCCTTCCTGGAGATCTTTCAGCTTCAGGAAGTGATGGGGCAAGCAATAAAAAGCCCATTTTGTAGAGTTTCTGATGAGTTGTGTGGGCCAGTCAAAAGGGAACAAATACTTCTGAGAAGGCTTTTAATGACTATGAGTTAATCTCTGGTTATCATGCAATTGGAAAAAAATAATGTCCTTTGTAACATTTCAATTTTTTGTTTTGCTTGCGATTCTGGTTCCCAGGACTTAGTGACCATAAATCTTTATGTGAAAGCAATGACTTCTATTTTGATTTATGTAAGATGTGTTAACATATGTTAAGATATGGCAATAAAATCCCAGAGTAGACCAGACTTCAAAGGACATCTTAATGAAGTGAGAACAGAACACTTGCAGGTCTAGCTAGAGTCCAAATCCTACTGGCTCAGACTTCTTTCCATGTATCAGCCTTAAAGATTCTTTGCTGGTTTAATCTGTAGGCATCTTAGACTGCCTGGTTCATAATTTCTTAAAAGCAAATCTTCAATCAGAACTTTAAATATCTCCAGAAATGTCAGTTTTTAACACCCAAGAATCGTTATGTAAAAGATCTTGTCACTGTGGCAGAATATCCAAGAGAAGGCCCTTGGCCAGGCTTGAGAAGGAGGATACAGTGATTTTGTGGATGATTATGATTAGATTTTTGCTACTACCATATCTAAATATTGCCAGTGCTGTATCTAATTAACAGCTCTATCAAATATTAGAAAGGATTTTAGTAGGTTGTTGTGTCGTGGGCTTCACTGAGACCCCCTTGCTTTCTAAATTTCACAGAGATGCCTAGGTGTGGTTAGATCCATTAAGTCTCAGTTTTGATCAACACCTTATGTCTAAAGGGTTAAAATATAAGAAGATCCACCTAGAAACGTACAGGTTTAAAGTTTTTGGTCTTGCAGATTCACAGTTACAGCACAAAAAAGCATCTATGTAGCTACTTTAGGATTTTATCTCCCTATTCGACCAGATCTTAGTGCTTTTTACTCACCGGTCAAAAAATGAATGTTCCTCATTTTCATGCTGGACATACCCTGCAGATGTCCCTCCCAGAGGTGGGGATCTATGCAGACAGTTCATCCTGAAATACTTACTTAGTGTTCTTATCTTAGGGCAAATCACATGGCCCATCAGAGAGTGAAGGTGTTTGTGTGTGCTTGAGGACACATGCAAAGACACAACTTTCATCACCACCACAGTCATTTGTAGTCTTGTCTACAACTTCATATGTGTTCAGTGTTGCAGCATGAAGTCATTTGTCCTGATTGCTTAGTCAGCCTCCAATACAATATAACTGGTTATGCCTATAGCTGATATCTTGCCATTACTTTCACTTCAGGAGTGAGATAAAAGTGCCACAACTTTGTGCATTTCATTTCCTGGATAACATGGTTGACTCGTGATCATTGAGTTTTTGCCATCATTTGAGTGGTTTAACTGAAAAATTTAATTTTAATCAAGAGATTTGTGTTCTTTTGTGTACCAACTAAATACACATTTTTATATATATATATATACAATACATATATATATATACACCCCATATTAGGTAATCATGTACTATCCCATAACTTTATTTTCATAATCATTCAGTGTGTTATATTATGAGAAAAATAAGAGAAGGTGCTTCAGCAAGCTTATCAAGACTTGTGGTTTACTGAGGAAGCTGTGCTTATTCTCCACAAGTTACAACTCACTCTTGAAACATTCAATAAAATCCGCTGCTTGAAATCTGGTGGGAACTCCAGTCTGGTCCCCTGGAATTCTAAGTATAATGCTGACCCATGCTCTTCCTAAAGTAGAGGGCAGCAATATGATGATAAGTTCTACATGAAACTGAGTATTGTCTGTTGACAGCTGAGTCACACATCCCCTGCTGCAGGTTCTGGGCAACTTGCTCTACCTGAGTCATGCTGCTTCTGCTAGGTATCATAACTAGCTATGTTAAGAATCCAAATATACAAATATATATCTGAGACACTTTGCAGTGAGTGCCATCTATGCTTTTATCTATCTTTGAGTGTTGAAATATGTTGGAAAATCTGGAATAACAGGCTGTATTGTCTACAAACGTTACCTGCAAACACAGTGAAACAAAATGAAACAAACAAAAAACCCGATCACTGGGCTGAGAATGGTGGAACACTGACCATGCTTCACGTCCACCTTCAATTTAAAAACGACCTCAGGCAGAGCAACATTCATGTCTTCCTGGTTTTGACACTGGGAGTAGTCATTTGCAATGACTTCTAGGAAGGATAATGAGAAATATTGATGTATTACCAATCCTTTCTGCAAACCCTTTGGATCCCTAAATTTCCACAGCAGTTGTCTGGGAGTGGGTTGCTTCACCATGGACTCATCATCATCATCATCATCTTGTCCAGACACTGTATCAGTCCTAAATGGAGCTGTCATAAGGTTCGCATTCACTGTGTAATGAAGAGGGCTGGTATCAGCAGGTTGTACGATGGCCTTTAAGATACACCAGCTTGGACATTCCAGAAATAAAACTAAGGGAAAGCAACTGCCTGTTGGAGTAAATAACCTGTATGATTTGGATCTTTGCATTATGCTCTAGCAGAAGCTTCTGGCTTCTTCTTGTGTGCTCTGACTGTCACGTTCTGTGGTCTTTTCTCCCAAGTAACAAGCAATAGAACATGAAGAGATGGCCTCAAGTTGTGCCAGGGGAAGTTTAGGAAAAAAACTCTTCACCAAAAGGGTTGTCAAGTATTGGAAAAGGCTGCCACAGAAGTTGTGCAGTCACAATCCCAGGAGGTATTGAGAAGATGTGCATATGTGGTACTGAGGGACATGGTTTAGTGGTGGATTTGTCAGCATTGTGGTTGGACTTGACGATCTTAAGGGTCATTCTCAAACTAAATGACTCTATTATTCTACTGTATAAGGAGCTGTTCATCTTGCTAAGAGGTCTTGCAGAAATTCTTCATAACTGGAGAAAGAGTTTTTAATCCAATTCTTATTCCTTCCCAAAATTTTATCTTATTTGAAAACAATACTCCCCCTTCTGCAAAACAAAACAAAACAAAAAAAAAGAAAACCACAAATGTGACTAGTTGCCCCTGCAGAATGATTTTGGTTTTTATGCAAGAAATTATGTCCCCTGTAGAAAGGTTGTTATCCTCAGTTCTTCCATCTCCACAACAGCTCAGAAATTTAGCTCAGCTTCAGTGTAATTCTTGCTCTCCTTGGGAAAGTAACCTCACAGGTAAAGAGGGATATCTTATCCGTTACCAAAATCTGTACTCACAGCAATGACAGAAAGAAAAAAGAGAGAGCATAGGTGAGAAGAAGAGTAGTATAACATAAATATTGGCTGGGATGAACATCTTCAAGTAAAATAAGCAGCCTGATCTAGTTGAATAAACAGCCTAATGTAGTCTGATGTAGTCTCTGCTTATTGTAGAGAGAGGGTGGTTGAAGTAGATGACTTTTAAAGGTCTCTTCCAAACTAAACTTTGCTGTGATTCTATAAAAGTACTGTGCAGAGTCAGGTCTGAAATGGTCACAGCGAATCTTGGAGACAATGAGACAGTGGGCTCAGAAGTCAGTCTGCCTCTCCTTATGCTTATCAAAATCAGAAATCCATGTTTGTGTTGGATATCTAGAATCCTTACTGTTTATGTAGAGAATAAACCACCCCTGGAAAATGAATAATTTAATCCTGAAATAGGCTGTGTATAAGATACATCAAGTGAACCATCCTTTGGAGAGGTCTGTTTCACTTCAGCGACTTCAAGACAGCTGAAGATGGCTGCCATTACTGCCATTACTCATAATACTGGATTGTCTGAAGCCAGGTGACATGAACTCTATATCCAGCATACCAGTAAAGAGCCTATCAGCTCTTCTGAGTCCCATCATTAACAAAACAAGCAGACATGAGTTGATTTCTTACTTGATGCAGAGTACCAAGGTTCCACTGCCAAGGTTGCAATGACCCACAGCTTCCCGTATCAAGGTGAAGATCTGTTTATGATATTTTACCTTTCAGTACCTGGAATCATGTTCCTCTCACCTCACTACAGCTGACTTTGTCATCCATGCTGGCAGTGGAAAGCAGTGAGAACTATTAGCGCGGGATCCACTTGACCGATCTTAAAAATCTGCTTAAGGCGAAGAACAGTATCTCCACAGTTTGTGTTAATTAGACTGACTAGATGCCCATTGACTCTAAGAACAATTTACAGTGATTAACTCCTACGTAAATGTCCACATTGCACCTTTCAACCATCAGGCAAATGGTGTTCCTAATACATGAATTTAATTTATCCACCTTAATTTATCAAGGTTTCAGAGGAAACTTAGACAATCCAAAGATTTGTATAAAGTAGCTGTTATTTTGCTTGGGGCTCCTACTTCTGACCTGTTTTGCTCCTCATACTGCTGCCATTGCTACGTTCCATATGTTCCATGGAGTAATATGGAACATATGTGTCAGGGCATACAGAACAGAACAGGGCACATTACTTCTCCCAGGAAACTTGGTTCTGGTTACCCAAGGCTCTGCTCTCCTTAGGCATCACTGGTGCCTCAATTGCAGAAAGCACTCAGCATGCCTGAAAAGCAAATTATTTCTACTTAGGTGTCTTCCATGCAGTTTGAATGCTCTTGTCCCAGGCTTTAGCTATGAAGGAAGGGTGGTTGTGACACTGGGCTTTGTATTGGAACATAAAGTAAAGAAAACACTCCCATTTTTATTACACAGAAAGAAGGATTCTCTCTTTTCTCTCCTAACTGCTACTCAGATTTTTGAAGAAGAAAAGGCTAGCACATTTTTTGGCACAGAAACACTTCCAGATTGTGTCTTATTTCTTTGAACTATGCAGGCTAAGATAATGATATAAGGATAATTATATTTCATGCTTCAAACTGAAGTTGATAGGAGAGAAATATCCTTCTGTGTGGAGCTTCTACATCATGTTTAAAACATCTGTTATTAGCTGAAGCCAGAAAGACCTATGCATGTACTTAATGAATATATTTAAGAATAGAGAACACAACCAGCATTAAAAAATTTTAAAAAACCTTTTTCTCCTTATATTAGCTAATCTGATATTTCAGTTGCACCAACAGTGAAATTGTCAATGATATAACCCATGCTGATCATGAGTGTACCAGAAAAGTAATTCACTAGCAGCTTCAAAACATGCAGCTTCCAGAAAAAGATAACAGAAAAATTATCTTGATACAAGAAGACACAAAAGTTCTTACCACATGAAAAAAAAGCCTCAAGATAAGTAGAGAATGCTTGTTTAGAAGCAAGCTGACCAAAAAGCAAAGAAAACTCATTGATTTAGACTGCTACTCTAATAATTCAACTCCGCATGCAGTAGAGATTAGGTCTTGAAATCAAGAGGCTGTTTCCTGAGGGAAGCTAAGCTCTGTCACTGAGGGAGACCACGGTAAGGCTGTCTATAACCTCTCTGCAGCCCCTGTTGCTATTCAGGAAGCTGAGTAGTGATGTATTGAAGGCTGCTTCAAAATTAGTTATTAGATAAATGGTTGCAAAGGGCCCCTCTTTTAGGTTTTGCCCATTTTAAAACCATACTGAGTGAACACAGATCATGCAAATGAAAAAAAACATGAATAAGGATACTTCTTGGAACTTAGAAGAAGACTTCTTCTGATGATCTGTGTTGCTAGGAGGGGAGCTGGAGGAAGAGCACTCCAATAATGCAACAGTAAGCAGTGAGGCGTGGTTGGTATTTGGCCGTCTGCTGGAACATGAAGCAGCAGGACGTCTGTGTGACAACTGGCAGGACAAGTCTAGCAAAATGCCTTGTGAAATAAATGAAAGCCATCTCCTGAAATGAAGAATGGTGGTAGACTGGGAATGATTGTGCTCACAGAAAATATCTGAGATATGAATCCTTCCTCTTTTATCCTTTCACCTATAATGCTCTTGGTGTGGATGCTTTCATGAGAGGGAACTGGAATGTAATTGAAAACCTTACATTATGAAATTAATTCCTCTGGAAAAAGAAGGAATTCCTTTGTTGTCTTCATTTATCTTCCAGAGTAGATTTTATAAAATTCTAGAGATTTTGCTTTTCTTTTTGTTCATTAAAGAATGATTGAATAACTACTTATCTTTTTCTTTCCAGGCACTCACTAGTTTTGATACTTTACATTGGAATCACTATGAGGTCTTGAAGGTGTGACAAATAAATCAATAAATAAAAATCTATAACTTTGGAGTTGGTTCCAAATTTGTGATTTGTAAAAAGGGACAGAATATCAAGATCACCGGACTCTTGTAAGGATAACTCTTTCACACTATTAGGGTAATAAAGGGCTGCAGAACATAAAGTGGTGCCATTTGGAAAGGAGTTGGGGCAGCATCTGACAGGATATTTGACAAAGCAGTTTGTTTGTATGTCTCTTGCTGTACACAACACGGAGCTGAGTGCTGGCAGAAACTCTCTGAGTGAAAGGATGTTATTAGGTCCCCATTGCCTCTGCGACTGGCAACGTGACTGAAGCTGACTGATTAGTGAAATTGCTGATCATCATTTTTAGTCTTGAAATTGCAGGGCTGTGGGTTTTGTTTTGTTTTGCATTGTTGTTAGAGAACAGGATAATAATTCATGATGAGACCATATAGGCTACAATAAAAAACCCCATAAAACAAAAACCTTTGCAAAGCAGTTGGTATTCAGTTCTCCGACAGGCAGAATTTAGAATAAAAGGTTGCTAACATTTTGGCAGTGTTTTCCTCAGGCTTTCTCTTGTATTTGTGCCAAATATCTCACAAGGCTCAGATTTGATTAAAATGGCAATGCTCTCTGCTACTTGAATGTAATTAGAGCCATTCATTACAGCTTTAGTTGACAGTTTGGCAACCTGTACATTTTTCTGAATATGGACATCATTCCATGGAAACAGTTCAAGGGAAGAGTGCAAGAAGAGGGTCCTCTCTTGAACTGCAGCAAATGGAAAGCTGTCTATGTTTAGAGAAGTTTACAGGTTTCCAAACTGTCAATCGAAGCTGCAAGGAAGAGCTCTAATTAGATTAACCTAGCAGAGCACTGCAATTTTTGTCAGCCAGTTCCTGTGAGCCCCTGCTGCGTAGTTATCGCATATGCTACAGGACCATTAAGTATTTCTATTGCAAGTCACTCTGTTTTGCTGCTATTAACCCCAGCCTTAGAACACTGTTGGATGGAAAGCAAATCAAGAAAATGTGTTTGCCTATGAAAACCTTCTCTTCAAGCCAGCTTTTTGCAGAATTTAGAAGATTTTTAATCTGCTTGAATTTCCCACCCTTTCTAGTATGAGTACAACAAAATGACACCAATAAGGTCAGAGAGGTCCTGGGCTTCTGAATTGCATCTTTCAGTTCAAAATAGTAAGTCAATTATTGTTATTTTCATTTTGCTTTCTTCTGTGCTGTGTCCTGAAACTGAAAAAATATATCAAGAAATATCATTTAAAGCATTTCCCAAATAATCTGAAAACACGAACCTTGTTAATTCCGATCAAATTTTCTTGTGATTAAAATAGGAATGTGTTAGTCCAAAATCTGACGAGAACAGCTCTTTGTTTTCCCTGTGGCTCATCACTGTTAAAAGGGAAAAGCAAGAGTGCAGATTAATGGACGGGGCAACATGTAGTTTAGTTTTACATTGCTTGTTGCTGGGCTACTTCACAGTGCAAACCAGGGGATGATAGCCTCATTGCCCTTTTGGTTTCATGGCAAACTGAACACTGAGGCTTTGCAGGAAAGAGGGTGTATCTGGATGAAAAATGGGTTCAAAGCTGGAGAGTCTTGAGATCATTTGTTTGTTTACATAATTGTACACAAAGCTCAGTTCCTCTCAACAGCAATAAGATCATGCAGACCATGAGCTTTCGCCAAAGTCTCCCACCAGACAGTTTAGCCATGTGCCAGAGAAACATCTGTCTCTTTCTGCCTCAATTCCTTTATCCTCTGACATTTAACTGCTTTCCTCAGTCCCAGCCTTGTTAGATGTCCCTGAATCCAGAATCTCAAAAAACCTCTTAGCTCTGGGTGGAGTCATGGCTTTGGGCTGGACACTTTGAAATGTTTTTATTCTGCTCTGCAGAAGTGTAAGTTGTTGAGCTGTCACAACTCAGGACATGGAAGGCACCAGGAAGCTGTTACCTTCCTGATCCTGAACACTCCCCCTTCCTTCCAGATCATCTGTACATCCCTGAGCAAGCTCATGTAATTGCTTTTACAATACCTGTGATGACCCTTGGCGTAGTAGCTTGCTTTGTCCATTCTATTTAATTTCTCTTAATCCTTGTGTAATTTTATACTGTGTTAAATACATTAGGTAAGAAATCAAGTCAAGCTAGGTCAAACAACATCCTTACTGTCACAAATGTAATTACAAATGTTTAACTATTTCTGTGGTATTCTCCCTTTCCAACTTTTCAACTTATCATTGCAAATCCATTTTATTCCTTTCCCATTCTTGTTGGAACATCCCTCTGTGTGATCCTCCTTCTCTCCCACACAGAATGTAAATAACAGCTTTCAGATGCTGTTGTTTGGCTTGGCAAAGGGCCTCATAGGCAATACCTGCTCAAGTGATTTTAACTCATAAAATAGGATTTTACTGGCAGGCCAACTGTACTTGGTGCCTACCTCTGTACAGAAGTGTCACAGTTGTGTTACATTCTCTCACGGGTTAGTGTGTTTTAAAGTCCTGCTTCTCATGGGAATGCAGTAAATACATGAAAGTGCTGAAAGTTTCTCTATGCCTTAGAAACATTTTTATGCAGTTCTGTCTGAAATTTTCTCTAAAATGTTTATGCATTTAGATGTAAGAAGGCACTCATGTCACCTAAGAAGCATCCTAAGCTTCGTGTATTCCACAAACATTAATATCTGTATTGAATATGAAAGGGAATTAGAAACAAATATAGATAAACATATGTATATACACAATTTGATTCTGAGACTACATAAAGTTGACCGAAAGCAAAATAAAATGTTCTTTAGAGAGCTCTGTGGTTAGTTTTGTTTCTAGCAGTTTTCTAGTAACTTATTTGTGGTTACCTCCTCTGCATTGCAGTCTGAAGACAACCTAGATACAGAGATGGTCACAAATGGCCTTCAAATGCATTCCCTACTTGGCTAGGATACTCAGCAGTATTTCTTTCACTTGATGCATGGGAATTGTTGTGGCCAAATGACGCACAAGACTCCACGATTCACACTTCAACTTGTCTAAAACTGCTATAATTCATGACAGATATTGCATTCATATTACAAAGCTGGTCCCTGGCATTAGAATCATAAAATCACAAAATGGTTCACCTTGGAAGGGACACCTTTTTCCCCCAAGATGTCACAATCCTGGTTTCTGGTCTCAGCCATGTCCTGTGGTGGGGCCATTGGAGCCATCTGGAATGGGCAGTGTCCAACTTGAAGCAGCCTGGCTGCTCCTCATGGAGGCTGCTCTGTGGACCCTGATGCCAGCACCCATGCACAGCAACCCACACACATTTCTAGACACCAAAAAAAACCTACAAGCCAGCCTGGAATCACCTTTTTCAGGACACATATAAGGCAGATGTAATGGTAGCGCTCTGTGGTGGTTGGCCACCTTTCTCCTCACTGCTAGCTGTTTTCATCCCTGCTGCAATCCAATTCTGCCACAGAAACTCTCCTGCCGTCTGTGCATTTGATCTGCTTTCACTGATGTTGATAAGTGAATTGAAATTCAGCTGAGTGTCTCAGTCTGGAGTACCTTTCATTTATCTGGGGTGGCCTCAGGGGTACGTGGTGTGTGCCAGATACATCTCTCAGTTCAGTCTCCTTTTCTGCCTTTGCACTTAAGCTCATGATGAGACTGATGGCTGGATTCTGTTTATTCATCAACAGCTCTCTCTAGAGACAATCCATTTTTTCCCTGGGCCAAGATCCTCAGAACAAAACATATATATGCTAATTTTGGCTGTTCAGGCTCCCCTCTGTCACCACCATCTCTCACATGGTAACTGAGGCTACACTGTTAAGTTGGACCCCTTGGGATGCTTTTTCTCTCAAGTTCTTCAGGACCACAAAGGTGGGACATTTGTAAACATCCTTCTCTGCACAGACTCTCTGATTGCCTTGTCAGCTTGTCAGGGTATCTCGCTCCCAGACATCTGCACAGAGGAAGAAAGGATGCTCTGACAACTTGGTTGGTCTTCTGGAACTCCCTGGGCATCTTGCTGCATGTCAAAGTGCTTCCCTGGTTATCACCAGACAGTAGAAGACACTTTCATCTTTTTCCAGTGTTACCTACCTGAATAGCTCCTGACATGATCTACTCTGCTGCTCTTTGGCTACTCTGGAAGGTGTGTTGGGCAGTGATTTTACATGACAAGGTGCCTTGGGGCCCTGCTTAAGGATTTGCCACATTTGTTGGTCAGGAATGTACCAGTGATATCCGTATAAAATCATAACTTACTAATGTCAGGTCAGGTTAGGGTTACCTGACTCATACCTTTATATATGCAATGTACATAATTCTCTTATAATATATCTTAAAATACACAGTGAAGAAAACTCAGGCTTAATCTCTTTCTTCCCTGCAGTGGGTTGACCTTGTTGAGATGCCAGGTGCCCACCAAACCACTCTACAACTGTTCCCAGCTGGACAGGGGACAGAAAATAAAATGGAAAGCAACTCATTGGTTGAGATAAGGCACTTTACCAATGCAAAAGTGAAAGTTAGGGTGTGCACAAGCAATGAGAAAAAAGTTTTATCTTCTACTTCTCATCAGCAAGTGATGTCTGGCCACCTCCTGGGAAGCAAGGCATCAGCACTTGGAGAAGTTGCTCCATAAGGCAAGCACTGTAAATAAGGAATGCCTCCCCTTCCTTCTTTTTTACTTAGCTTTTATATCTGAGCTGACGACCTATGATATGGAATATCCATTTGGTTAATTTGGACCAGCTAGCCCAGCTGTGTTCCCTCCCAGGATCAGCCCTCTGATGGAGGGGGAATGCTGGAGAGGGCTGTTGCTGTGCCAGCCCTGCTCAGCAGGACCCAAAGCTCAGGTGAGTTACCAACACTTTCCAGCCACCAGCACAGAGCAGAGCTCGGTGAGGGCTGCTGTGGGGAAATGACCTCCAGCTCAGCCAGAGCCAGTACATTAACCCTGCCCATTTAACTTGCTGAAGTTAACTTGCTTTCACTGAAAGGGTTATCCCATTCAGGCCTTCATATAGTCTCTAGCTGAGTGAAACACAATAACTTTTAGAGTAAGATTCTTGAAGACGTTCTTGTTAAACATTTTATTTCACAACAAAGCCCACTCTAGATTATCTCTTAGCATTCCTCTTGGTTAAATTAGATACTATTCCTTTAGATCTGCAAATCACTGTCTGTCAAGCTTTCTGCACAGTTCTCCTGACTGAAAAAATTAACTCCCATCCTTTGACTTTGGTGACTTTTAGGCTCATTTGTATGTGAAGCAGATAGAAATCAGCATGTTAACAAACATGCTGGATATGTAAGGGAGTTAAGTGCAGGTAGGTAGTTTACTTGGTTGAAAGCAGATACTGTGACACTTGCTCCCGCAGCAATTTGACCCTCACCTTTAGCCTTTCTCACTTCAGCTCCCAGTAGCGCAGCTGTCAGTCTCAGCTCCCCCTCTCCTCTCAGCCCTGTGACCAAGGCTGTGCCTACACTCTGGAGGCCAGAGCCAGCTCCAGACTCACTGCATGGTGTTAATGTGCTGCCAGTTTCCCAGAAAGGAGTTGATCCCATCACACGGCTGAAATTGCTTTGGTAGCTCTTGTCCTCTAAGTGCCCACTCTGCTCCTCTGAATTTGAAAGGTTCGTGTGTGGGTATCTACACTGCACATAGTGTTTCAACGTTGTGTGTGTAAAACATGAGAATTGCAGTGGTTTGTAACCTAACAGGGCAAATGTGAACATAAATACTGGGTTGTTTTAATTAGGCAATTGGCTAGATAGCACTTCTAAGCCTTTTGGAATTTTGTTCTGCAAACGCTCTCTGTTCATGTTTGCTCAACTGATTTAAATATTTCTAGATCCTATAGAATCACACAATCCCAGAATTGTTTAGGTTGCAAAAGGCCAAGCAGTAATCTAACACTGCCAGGCCCACAACTAAATCACGTGTCTAAGGGCCATATACACATGGTTTCTGAACACTTCCAGGTATCATGATTCCACTGCTGAACATGATTCCACCACTGTACCATGATTCCACCACTGTACCATGATTCCACCCTGAGGAGCCTGTTCCACCCTCTCAGTGAATAAGTTTTCATAATATCCAGTCTAAGCCTCCCCCAGCACAGCCTCAGGCTGATCAGATTGAGGTACAAATAAATTCTGTGTATGCATTGATTCTTATGATGAGCTGGATGCATTTGAAGCAGGGGAAATTCATACCTGAACTACCATTAAACAGCACATGACAGCTGAGGCAACAAAGCCAGCATTCAGCCTGTGTGCCAGCACAGCTACCCTGTACACTGGGTGGGCTTCCCACTGTGCTGAACTGCCCAGCACTGGGAAGGACACCTCTGTGGGTACCTACATTTATCTTGCAGTCCAGGCTGAGCAGTGCCTTACTGAGCACACCAGGATGAATTCTGGCTGAGGAACAGAGATCTGAAGCCACGCTCCTGCACGTGCTCTGGGTGAGTGTTTGGTACAGCACCTCAGTAATGCTGGATATTAGATAATTATGGGTACCTGCCTCTGTTTTGGCAATCCTGAGGGATCATCACTTGTGTAACTCTGGCAGTGGTGGGATCTGTTTTATCTTGCACAGCAGTGTATTTCCAGAGCCTGGGATCCACAGGACTCTCCGAAAAGAGAAGCAGGTTTTTAGTGGATCATTTCTGATGTCCCAGCTTTGCGAAGGGAATTTTACCTAACCAGATGCGTGAGTGGCAGCACATGGTGTGACAAGGGCAAAACCAAGCAAGGTGCTGGTTGCCCTGTCAATACACACATACTGACTGGCCACCTGGCTCCCATCTCTGGCTACTCAGCAGCTGGATCCCTTTGGCAGAACCAGATTGGTTCTTTTTCCTTTACCCAAAGAAGTGTTTTATCTTTGATATCATCATCATCAAGTCAAATGTGAATAAAAATACTCTGTTTTTTCAAAAGAGAGAAGGAAAGAGAAATGTATGAGTGGGCAGATTGTGATCATCTAAACCTTATTTCCTTAGAAACCATAAGTAATCAGGGACCTCCAGAATTCTGGAAAATAAGAAAAACTCTCTGGAATGTTATAAATGGGAATATGGTGTAAAGGGTAAAATATGTTCTAGGTTTATTAATTAGGTTCAGAGCAGTAGGGCTATGAAGCTAAAGCTGGAATACATATGGGGAGGAGATTTGATTTCTGTGACTGGAAGCCAAAACATGGCCATCTCAAACCAAATTTCCTTCCTTCTGTACAGTTTTCTGAGGTAGGGTTTAATGTTTTCCCTAGAGAGAAAAATTAAATGTTTTCTTGAAGAGTATTTGTAAAACTGAAGTCTACATGCTTGTGACATCGAATCACAAATGCAGTGCTATATTGCCCTGTGGGCATGGAAATTTCAAGCTCTCAAGTACACTATTATAATAAGTTTAAAATGCATTTCTTGCAAGCAGTGTAATTCCTGGAGACACTTTAGTTGTACATTGGCTTAGAGATTGTTATCACAGTTGTGTAAAGAAAAGAAGAAAATATTTCTATTTCCAAACACCAGAATCAGGCTGACAGCCCTGTGCTCTCTTTGAGGGAGCAGCGGGGACTTCTGTTTTCCTCTGACTGTAAAACTGCTTTCCAACCCTTATGCAAAAGCATTAAACTTTGCTAGAAACAAAGCAAAGAACATCTATTCATTAAAATTCCTTGAGAATTTATCTCAGTATGCTTTCAAGTAGCACTCTTGAAATTATTTCACTAAAGCAGGTTAAATTAAAAGAAAGATTTGACCTGGAAAAACAGGAATGACTTTTTAGTCAGATATCCACGTCTGGCCTTGCTGTCACATTCAGGTTATGAGGCCATTGTCAGCGTACTTGTCTGTTCCATGTATTTCATGAAATCTGGGTTGTAATAAATGGGAACAACTTGTGACAACATAATGTTTAGCTCACCAAAGCTATTTCTGATGATTTGGGTTAGAAGGTAGTGAGTGGATTCCCCAGTTCATGTCTTTGCATCTTGAAAGCTCAGATTTCATTATGCTGAAGTGACTCCCCATAGACCAATATCTTGAATATCCCCTGTGAGTTAATTTCATAGCTTTTCCTGGCACCTTGTTTCTGCATTTACATCTGGGTTTATTTTGCCTTCACATAGTTATGAAAATTTCTCTGATTTTTAATCTGCTTTTTTTTTCCTTATTAATGCTTTATTTTATTACTTCCTGGTCTTCCCAATGGGCTGATAAGACTGATTTGTCTTTTATCTGATATTCATTCATATGTCCATGAATAACCCTTCTTCCTCTTGGTCTTTTCTTTCCATGAAAACTTCTCCATATTTGAAGATGTTTTCTTTTAAACTCTTTCAAATTCAAAAGCATTTTTAAAATTTGCCCCTATATTAATAAAGGAATAAAAAAAAATCAAGGAAGATTGGAGCTAGCTGTAATGACATAGTTGTATATTTAACATGCTGTTTTTATTAACACTACCCAACATAGTGTTTGACTTCTCTCTGACAGTCACAGTAACTTGAGTTCAGTGCATTAATAGTTTTAATCTTCCTCTCATATAACTTGCTGATGTCTTTATAATGGTGATTTTGATTAAGTCTGGATCAATGTGAATAAATTTTCTTCATTTGATTCAAGTCATATTTATATCTCTAAAACCCTGATTTTTCTACAAAAAATCAGTAGTGAATTTTAACTGTCTCTTTTGGCCTGTGAACAGACTTCAAATGCAAAGTTTTTGATGCTTAATTCAAGAAATATAATACATTTTTAAAGACTCGGTGCTTGAAAAGTGTTAGAAAGTGCAAGCTATGAATGCCTGGCTTTGCTGACCCAGGGAGAGCTAACTACACTGCTGTGACGTGGTAGAAACATAAGCAAAGGTAGAGGAAACTGCTGGGATAGTGGGAAGAAGCTGGTAGCTGGTACCAGGAAGAAGAACGCATGCAAAGACAGAAAAACAGATCTAAGCTGGAACCAGCAGCAAGAGAAGTACTTTTGTTGGAGCTGTGACTGAAAGCTGAAACATTATAGACTCCTAAGAACCTTTGCTAGCAGTACGTGATTTCATAGGAACCTGCAGAAGGCAACTGGATAACACTTTGGACTGGATAACAATTTCTAGCCTGAATGACTTACCCATGATAATGAAGATGGAAATGTGCTTTCACATCCAACTCTTACAGGGTTTTCCTGTATGTTGTCTAAAATGGATTTTCATTCTATCACCGATGGCAGGAAATTACCCAGCTCATAACTAGGATGGAATAAACCTACCTAATCCAGGTATGAAATGGTATTCTTTGAAAATAATGTTTTCCCCTAGCACTAAGTTTTTTCCAATCTGATTTGTAGTACAGATTTCCTGCATGTCATTAACATGAAATGGATTGCTGAGTAAATCTTCTAATTTGGGCTTCTGCTAGACTAAAACCATCCACTTCAAGGATTGTCCATATCACATCAGTGAAAAAGATCTCATTGCTTGTTTTAAAATTCTGAATTGGGACTGGTATTTTAGTCAATCCCCAAATTTGTTCTGGTTCCTATGAGACAAATATTTAAACGCTTGTCTTCATTTCTTTATCCTCAGTAGGATACTGGATATCCTGGGTGAGACTGGACTGGATTATAATTATGCATCAAAAAGACTGCTACAGGATTTCCTTGAGCAGATTTAAAGGTTCTTGCAAACTTCCACTAAAGACAGTACCTTTTCCATTCCTGCGCCAGATCTGCTGCTACAGAACCAGCAACTGATTTTCTGTGTCTTAGTGGTCTTCCAAAAATCATATAAATGCTGTACCTCTGCTTCAGCTTCATGCACCTCTACCCCTTTCTTACCTCTTGCTAAAGCAAATCATTTGCATTGTTACGAAAGTGCTCACGCTCAAATTGTGTATGCATGCTGATGATCTTCTGTGATAAGATACTGTACGACTTTACAGTGCCACACACTAAACACAGCAGCATGCAGGAGCTCACATGATGGTCATTTAATATCCATGACTCACAGTCCACAGGACTAGGATTCCAGCCAGCTGGGATTTGTTCTAAGTGCCGTGAAATGACAAACAGTGCATGATATACAGCTCAGATACCAAACATGGTGGCCAAGCTTTTACAAAAACATGGCTCCTTGCCCTCTCCATTAAAAAAAAAAAAATTAAAAAAAAAATCTTGCAATAGATTCACCCAATGACTACTGAATATTATTTTTCAAAAACCTATGAAAAATTAAGTGCCAAGATAAAGAGCATGGTATCTTGTCCTTTCTAGGTGGTTTCTGCACCCTCCCTGGTCTCTGGTTGTTTTCTCTCTGTTTAATTTTTCAGTTTGAGTTTTGTGCTGTAAACTGGTAACTCCTCTAACTGTGCTTGTGATATCTCTCCCTGATTTTTGTACGAAAAACTGCAACTTATTTTCCCTGGCTTGATATTCAGCTGGGATGTTATACAGTTGTGGAGTGCAAGAGGGATTAGATGTTACTCTGTGATTCACCCAGTCCCCGAGGACAGCTATATAAAGATCATCCTCTTCCCCTTGGCCCCAGGGAAGCTAGGGGGCAGATTATGAGCTAGCGGAAAAGACGAAGGCATAGAGAAAAAAACTCACTGTCTGCAAAGAGGCTCCTGGAGCACACACATTCCCCTGCTCTCACACTGTACAGAACTGGGAAAAAGTGCACTCCACTGCTCGCCTACAGCTGGCATAGCCACAGAGGGGCAGTTCAAGGGAGAACAAAGCCACTGAAAGTTCTCTTTCCCACATTGGGACTGCTGCTTTCACAGAAGTTTCTCAAGGTCTCCTTTTCCAAGGAGAAGAAGGTGATGGGAAAGGCAGGACCCAGAGACCCTGCTGTTTACAGATGCTTTTTCCCTATGGCCTGGGAATCCTGAAATGTGATTGCCTTGTAAGGGCAGGTTATTTTCAGCCACTCCCTTCATTATGTTCCAGTTAAACCCATGGCTCAAGTGGGGCTTCTGTGCTGGAGAGATTTTGCACTGGCTCTCTGCCCAGGGATAGATTGCAGCAAGGGTAGACTCCGACAGAAATAGGTGGATATGTGTGTAGACCTCCAAGACTTGAAACAAGAATATCACTGCTAGAGGTCAAGGTTTGAGCTTGCCAGTATTTCCCTCCTTTACTGAAGTCAGTTGATGCTCTCTTGCCAGTGCTGGCTATTTTTGTAACAGTCTCACAGTTGTGGGGGTTTTCTCATTTCGGACCATGTCACAGAAGTGACACAACTTGTGATACTTTTGCCTCTGAGACTTCATTAAGAAGTGCAAACTCTGTATTTTCATGCTACAATTTCTTCTAGGTTGCTTGTTTACAAGTAAGAAGTACTTCAATTTTTATATTATATTTAATTTATTTTAATGTGTTTTATCTGAGGCTTTAATATTTTAAAACTATTATTTTTTCGTCTGGAAACAGTTGTCTTTCCTAATTTCTCAGAAACAAAGTTTTGAAAAGAAAATCAAGATTATTGGGTTGCAGGTTTTTTTTCTTTTTTTTAGCGGATATGCAACAGTTTTAGACGGCTTTTCAAAACACATTTAAATCCAAATCTGGTCCTTTTCCATGGTTTTTATGGAAGGATCACAATATGATTTGAAAAAATTGAAGAAAGAAGGAACCTGAAAGCTGACAGCTATGACAACACCTGCCTCAGCTTTCTGTGTTCTGCATGGCACATTTAGTTATATTTATCCTTCTATTTTTGCATCACCATTTTGCCCTGCATCTCATCACGTGCAGCAGGGTTTTGCTGCTTCAAAGTCTTTGTCAACTGTAAAGTCACTGCTCCATGTAGCTTGTTTAAGATGAAAAGCCTTTCTGAAATGGGGGTTTGGCCTTTTTACAATTGGAGCAGTGTACTTGATTTCAATTTTTTCTATTTTAATTAAGAATTTTGCTGCAGCACTATCTGGTATTACCATTGGCTTTACTAAGGCTTCACTGCCTTAACTTTTGTTTTTAATGTTCATTATGGTCAAATGTGTTTTGTTTTAAAATATGTGTTGCTATTCATGTTACTGAGAGCAAATTCAAAGTGACCTGTACAAGAAGGTAATGAGATTTGTGATGATTCCCAGTTCCTTGGGGAATTATTTCAGCCTTAGATGGCACTTTGGGAACACTCTGTCCTTGCACAAGAAAGCTTCCCTTAGTAATAAGTAGATACTTAATATAGGGCAAGATTAAAATCCTTGACAAAGGTTGTAATGACTTCACTGGGTCAAGGATTTTACCACAGGATGGTGAAACAAAGAAATGAACAGAAATGAACAATGTACGACACTGTTTCCCTTGTGAAGGGAGATCACTTTTGGCATGGATCTTGGACCTCAGCCAAGCACTTTGTCTTCTGAAGTGAGAGCGGTAGTGCGCATGAAAATGAATCCACACCAGGCTACCTGTTGGACTTTTTGGATTGGTTTGTATTTTCTCGGGAATAATATACAAGAGAGGGGTGAGTCTGTGATCATTTCTGCTCTATTAGTAGGTCAAATTGGTAAGATGCATTTAAAAATTTGTCTGTCTAGCCTCAACTTCTTTACTGATAGGCAGTCCAAGCTATATTTTTTAAAGATTGCTGGGCACTGAATCATTAGATATCTATCACCTTTTGATAATAGCTGTCACCTTTTGATAATAGCTGTTGCTTTCTACCAGTTTCCATTGAGAATTGAGCTATTCAAGAACCCATCTTGTGTCAGCTAGGCTCTGGAGGCTACTGATGTTTTCTGGTACAAGTATGGGAACAATGGACTGGATTATAATTTTCAATAAAATGTCGGGTTACAAAGAACCTAACAGACTAAGGCATTTTGCAGAAGTGTTATCTCAACTCCTTAATGTCATATAATTAGGAGGGAAAGGAATAAAATCTAAAAAAATTCAAAAAAGAAAGAAAATAAAAGAAAAGAGGAGTTGCTTGGGTTTGGAATATTCATTTTTTCTCTACCTAGCTCTATGGTTTATTTTTCCATGGAAGAAAGCATTTGCATTGGCAATGTGTTGATTGGGGGGGACAATGGTATTCTGAGCCCTATCCTGCATTTTTCAGGGCTGGCAGTGCTTTCTTACTCAGTCTTGTGCAACCCTACCTCCCACAGGCTTGTAGATAAAAGGCCTGAATCAAAGCACCTTGCTCACCTAATTCCCAACACTGCCTCTCTCTGTGCATCAACTACTTGCCCACTGTTCCTTCTTCCTACTGTCCTGCACAATTTCTTCTATCCCGTGAGAGGAATACATGCAATTGTGTGGGTCTAGCTGATGTATGTTTCAGTTTGCTTTGCTTAACGATTTCGGTGTGCTCACTTTTGTTTGCCACCATCTCCCTAGTCTGGTTCTGTGACTGGAGGCCATGATTAGAAGGCCATGTCTACATGGATATACTGCTTTTTGGTATTGGGGAAGTCAGGATCAGAAGATGTTGTGAACACGTGTTTTGGAGAACACATATGAAACTGCAGTGAAGTTGAAGGATCTGTTTCACAGTACAAAATGTCAAAAGAGTCTGAGAGGCTTTTAAATGGGAAGTATTGCAGGAAACCACCTTCTCATCTGCTGATGACTGAGTAGTTTCTCTTGCAGGAGAATGCCCCAATGCAACTTGCTATCTTTTGCATCTTTAGTTTAGCAGACAGAATGGAAAGAAAAAGACAGATCTACGGTCTGCAGGAATCAAATTGTAGAATTCAGTGTCTCACTCTGCTTGAACCTTGAAGGTCTTCAAAAATCATTTGAGGCAATAGGAAGGGAAAACTTGTAATGCTGGGAAACATAAAATATTACAGTTTTGTAGACTGAATTTCTAGCTAGAATCAGACTGATTTGTGTAAATGAATTTGCCAGGAAGGGAAATGAATGAAGAAATACCCAGCTTCAGAGACCTGGGATGAGGATGGGTGGGAGGTAATTTCATAGTAAATTCTGTGTGTCCATGTGAATGCTGGTGACAGTGACATCAGTGGTGGCACTAACTTTTTTGGGAGGTGGGAGATGGCACAGGGCAAGATGATGCAAACAGCTTCAGCAGAACACTTCCAGGAGAAGAGAAAGTGACTGGTAAAAAACTCCCTCGTTGTCTGTCTGTCACCCATGAAGACTGATTAATCTCTCTACATCTTTGTCCTGGTCTTTTCAGCGAAGAACCCTGCTAGCTTTCTCATAGTGGCAAAAGTAATTAAAAGGGGAATCAGCTTCAGAGGAACATAAACCACACTGGAAGTCTGTCTCTTTAATGATATCCCCTCATACTTCACTGGCAGGCATTCTACCTCTTAATTCTATTTCTAATCATGTCTATAGCTCACCAAAGGTTGTTTTATATCTAACATAGGTATGTTTAATGGTTTTAAGCCTTGTCTGGGGAAAGAGTCTGATGCTATGGAAAGAGATTTTGGAAGAGACTAGAAGACATGGCACACAAGACACTGGAAGTTCAGTAGTTTTTTATCTTTGCTCAAAACCACCATGGAAGATGCATGGAACTACATTACTTTGAAATGCAGTGGATTTTAGAGCGACAAAGTTCAACGTAGTCATAAGTATATTAACTTTCATTACAGACATGTTTCTGGCAATGTTTGAAAAGTCAGAAAATTAGGGCCACTATGCTGTTGGCAGAATGGAAATATGAATCATTCTCACTTCCCAGTGCCCATCTATTACTGTAATGAGGCAAAGAAAACACCTGGCTGCTGGGGAAAGACAACCTCTGAAAAGCAACTATATATGTATCTGTATGTACTGCCTCTTTTGAGGGCAAATGCACCTCTTTCAAAGTTAGGCTGAAGTTTTATAATTAAATAGGGTTTGATCAATTAATATTTAGTTGAGGGTGAGTATTTTACAAGTATTTTTCATTACTTTGTAACACAGGATTCCTGTGTAGATTTCCCATCTGAGTTGCTGGATTCCTGGCAAAGGAGGTCACTCATCACTCAGGTTCAAAGGAGATGCAAGAGGCATGTTGCCAAATTTTGGGTTCCTCAGTGGAGTCTAAGGTTTCCCAAAACTGTAACTCTGAAGGCTCTTGGAGGAAGGAGGTTCTGAAAGCTGCAAGGTTCCCCATCACAGAAGGTCCTGCAAATCCTGGAGTTGGCTTCCAGGGATTGTAGCTGGAGCACTTTCATGAAGCTATCAGTATCATGCAATTATCACAGACCTATCACAAACCACATATGCTGCCCAGAGCCTATAGAAAAGGGCCTGCAAACATAGATTTTGTGTTGGAATAAGATTAGTCTGTATCCAGTGGTGACTATATTAAGATTATTTTGAAAACCAGGCCATACACAAATGCACTGATATGGCTTCATGTGCCTTATAGAATTTCCTTGCTAACAGAAACCCCTCTATTTTTAGCTCCACTTTATGTGGCTGGTCATAATCCCGTCTGCAATTCTTCATTAATAGCAATTAATGTGAGGTTGAAGCAATTTCAGTGAGGTTGAAGAGTGACGTAAATAACTAGAGTTTCAGGAGTCAGGACTGCACTGTGGAATACATTCCATCTGGATCATGCCCAACTTGTATGGAAGCAGAATCAATGACAGTCTTGTCAAGAAAACACAATTTCCCACAGTTTTTCAGAGACTCGCTGAAATGACATTTGGAAAACACCAATCACGGTATTCAGTCTTCACCCTCTTATTTGTGGAGATAGTTTCTTTACCATGTCATATCTATATGAAATTAATGTATGGGGCTTTCACAACTGTTCTGCTGCTGGAAAGGTCACACTGGGCTGGCTTGCATAGGATGAGGAACAAACTTCAGGGATTCACTGAAGGACTTCCACTTGAAGAAAATTTGCAAATACTATCACACTGGGGATGGCCTTCTCTAAGGAACTGGATCTGAGGTTATAAGGAGGGAGGTGCCTGGTGAGTCTTTGAGTTCTAAAGGATCTTATGGCCATCTATAATGCTTACAGTAATATAGGGCACCAATCAGGAGGAAATAAGGTTGCATATTTCCTTTATGAACTTCTGGTTATTCATAATAATTAGACCTTCTAGCACTGTAGATCTGTTAACTTCTCACAGTTTGGGTCTCTTAAACTCCTGTATTATATGCTTTAACCCTTCAGTTTTTAAATTGGTGCCTTATTTTTTTTTCCCAAATATTCATGTCCTTATACACTGACAGAGCTTGCACAAGACTAAATCAAGCCAAAAGAAAACATCTGGAGATGTCAAAATGTGGATGAATAGAAGTCTCAGCTGGATTGTTCCATACAATTTTGGACACCATACTTGAGAAAATATCTGGTCCAAATGGATGTACTCTGCAGAGATTAAAAAGAATAGCTGGAAACTGTGATCAGCAAGGAAAACAAAAGCAGAATTAGGTTTATTTAGTCTGAAAAAGAGAACTCCAAAGGAAGGCAGGAGAAATATTCCTTAGGTATGCAAGCGCTTGCTGTGAAGTAATAGCTTGTTGTCAGAGCATTCACAATGCATAAGACAGAAGATAATGGATCTAAACTGCAGTAAAGGAGATTCATGGCCAAATCAAGGGGTAAAGTATGAAAGGGTACCCTAGCACTGAATTATATTGCCTGAGAAAGCTGTAAATCTCCATCATTAAGGGAGATAGTTGCTGTTGTTTTAGGCAAGTATTTCTCAGTTATGTCTGGACGTGGGTTAAAAGGAGGAACTAAGCTGATTTTTGAGAACACTTCTAGCCATATTTTCTATAATATATTTTGGAAGTAGGGAAGGAGAAAAGAAGTAGATTTTGGAGGTGAAACCTGAAGAAACATCCAAAGATTATGATCTTTCACATTATTCTTTTATTGGCAAATACCACATATAAAAAGTAAAGGAATTACTTGTATCTTCCCTTATACATGAAGATTTCAAAAAGTAGGTCTCTGCTCTTCTGTTTTGACAAATGTGATGAACTGATAGCCCTGTTATTATCTCTCTCCTTGCTCTGTTACTGAAAGAGCAGTTGAATAAAGTTATAATATTTATCTTCTAGTCATTTTAGGTATTAAGACCCAGGTAGGGTTGTCAACCCTTCAATGGACTCTCACTCTGACCTTGTGCAAGATTCAAAGCATTTTTAATGCTCTTCTGCCTAACAGATGAGGCATAAGCTATTCAATACAGACAGTTTGATCTATGTATTTCAAGAAAATATAAGATATTACTATATTACTTACTAGTATTTTAAAATATCCCCTAAAACCTCCTCTGTTTTCCTATTTTTGCTCTTTCTAATAGAGCTTTTGCAACCAGTATTTAAAAACGAATTAGAGTGATTATCACGTAATAGGTATTTTTTCCTTTTAATTTGCTCTCCTATGAAATGGCACTTATGCAATTTCTTTCTTTCTTTCTCTCTTTCTTTCTTTCTTTCTTTCTTTCTTTCTTTCTTTCTTTCTTTCTTTCTTCCTTCCTTCCTTCCTTCCTTCCTTCCTTCCTTCCTGGAATCCTTCCTGGAATCCTTCCTGGAATCCTTCCTGGAATCCTTCCTGGAATCCTTCCTTCCTGGAATCCTTCCTTCCTTCCTTCCTGGAATCCTTCCTTCTCTCCCTCCCTCTCTCCCTCCTTTCCTCACATGTCTCTTTTGTCTGCTGGCTAGTTTCCATGAGATCTGATAGAGGGTCAGAGATCTTCAACATACTTTGTTCCCAGAAGCTTCATGAAATTAGGCACAGAGTAGGAAAGGGTTATACTCTCAATTTTTATGGGAGGACAAATAGCTTCCTAGGTTATCTGCCAGAGAAACTCTGGGAAAGGAGTTGTTATGATTGATCAGCCACAGGAAATGCTTCCTGCAGGTAACATGGGATCTTGTTCTGCTGCAAGGTTTTTGCTCCTGTATAGACTCAGTCTCTGGCCAATAATAAAGGCACAAAGAAAGTTTAAAAGTCCGTCATCACAAGCACAAAAGCTGCTCAATTTAGGCTGCCTTCATTTATGGGCTCACCCAGCTACTTGTTTTTTTGTGAAGAAACTCAGTTAAAAAAAAAAAAAAAAAAAAAAAAAAANAAAAAAAAAAAAAAAAAAAAAAAAAAAAAAAAAAAAGTAATGATCAGGATCCTGTGAGTGAATTTGAAAACAGCAAAAGGTGAGAAATCCATAGATAGGTCTCTGTAGTCTTGCATATAAACCATATATTGTGAAAACACTAAAAATATAGTACTTTTGTGCTAGATTTCATCATGATTGTTTTAAAAATCTATTGCAACTCAAAGCTGTTAGTGTTCCTCCAAACCTCCCTTAAGAGTTTGTTTGTTGCTGGCTTTTCTGGGTGTGAGGAAAGCAAATGTCACATTGGGTGGCTGCTCCTTCTCTTGGGCATGGTCACTGCAGATTGGTGCTAACCATTATTTGCTTGTTTTTCAAGTGTTCTGGGGCAAAACGCTGAGACAGGAAACATCTGACTCTGTCTGACACTCCTGTGGCATGGAGCACGCTGGAACAGCTGGGGCTTCTTATTCTGTGGGGTGAACGGATGCTAAAGAGGCTGACCTGGAGCAGGCTAGACAGAGTTAAAGAAATAAAGTAGGTATTCATTAAAAAGCCTTCAAAGGATCCACCTTGGGCAGTACAAGAGCCCGGCCATGAGTCTGCCCAAGATGGACATAAGATGGGCACAAGATGGATGCCTGGTCATGAGTTTTCACACTTTTGTAACTTTTGGTCCATTTACATATTGGGGTTAATTGTCCAATTACAGGTTCACGTTATGAAGTCCCATCCTCACAGATTGCTCTCCTCAATTATTTACACCTCTTGAGCCTAAAGCTGCAATGGTGTCCTTGGTTCTCAGGCTGGAAAAGGATTGTTTTGTCCAACTAAACTGTGAGGAGAACTTGCTAACACTTTATATGAAGTTCAGAATCACACACTAAGGCAGTACAGAATCTAAAAAATATGAAAGCTAAAGCTTAAGGCATCATTTCCCCCGTTTAGAGGCTTGACAAGGCCTTTACCTTGTCAAGTCTCTATTCTAAATATCTACTAATGATGGGTATTTAATAACAGATAGGTATGTAACAATAGTAAATAACTAACAATAATAATAAGTATCTAACAACAGAAAATAACTAACAACAGATAAATATCTAATAGTAAATAAATATCTTTGTCTCAGGCCAAAGTTCCTAGGTACTTTTTCACCTCTCCAGTTGCATATGTCCTAGAAAAATTGTGTCAGTGTCCTAAGTGCATTAATGAGCCTTAGCTGCTGTCATCAAACTCCCATAGGCCTCCACCCACATGTTCTGCTCAGGGGCTCCACTGCAGCTCAGTGTCTGCTGAGTTCTGCTCTAGGTCCAACTGTGTTTCAGTCACGCCTGGCCATGGCCCCTGCTCCTAGCGTGACATGGGACCTGCCCTGTCACTATGGACTTGCCTGCTGATCATGAGAATGTGTTTGGCTCTGGCTACTGCTGTCACACCTGGCCAGACCCTGACTTGATTTGCATATAAAAGTCACTACAAAATGCTTGGGACTACAGGTAGCCTCACTCCTCAAAGGTGCAGGGTTGTGGCTGGTCTTAAAAGGACTGAGGTGTTTCCACAATCTGACTTCTCCACTGTCCCTTCTGTGAAGAAAATTGGCCTCAAAATTAGATCAAGCAAAACATTGTTATTTTGGTCAGCCTGTGCACATTGATTTGCTCTTATCCCTCATTCTTGCACATCCAAAAAATCTTGGCTAAAATCAGATGTCTACGTACTGGTTTTTACACGTGTAAGACAGCACACTGCTGCTAAGGCATGGCTTTCTCTTGCTAAGCCCTTCCCCAAGGAATGGGACTATCCTGACAGGATATAGTGAGACTTACAGGCTTAAATTTCAATTACAGGTGGAGGAAGGGTGAGAGGGAAGGAGAGCTGGGTGCTGTTGCTGTCTGCTTCCCTGTGCACAGCACATATTTCTGCATGGATTTCCAGCAGCAGTCATTGATGATCGCATCAGCAGTAATGTCCCTTGATGCTTGCAATCCTTCTTAAGGAGTCCAGGGATGGTAGCACTGCATGGAAATGGGGCTGAAAGCAGGAAGGAATACTGGTGACAGGTGAGTAGAGAGCAGAAGAGCTGGTCTGTGTGTGGAGAAGTTAAAACTTTTTCTCTGATGGGCCAGCAGCAGATCCTGCGGAAGAACTAAGGAACTGGCCATTTCTGGAGTGATTCCTCCCTTGTTACATCCTTCCTTCCTATCTCCAGTAGTCCCTGGGCTAGAGACTTACTCGTCAAGAACCCAAGTTATTCTGTCTGAAGACTCCTGATGGACATGACCATCATGCCTATGCTTTGGGGCAACCTAATTTCAGCCTTCCAGTACCTGAAGGGAGCCTACAACAAAGATGGAGAAGGACCTTTTATATGAGCATGTAATGATAGGACAAGGGGGAATGGTTTCAAACTGAGAGTAGATTTAGGTTAGATCTTAGGAAGAAATTTGTTACTGTGAGGGTGATGAGGCACTGGAACAGGTTGCCCAGAGAAATTGTGGATTCCCCATCCCTGGAAGTGTTCAAGGCCAGGTTAGATAGAGCTCTGAGCAACCTAGTCTAGTGGAAGGTGTCCCTGCCCATGGCAGAGGCCTTGTAACTAGATGACCTTTAATGTTCCTTCTAACCCAGGCTATTTTATGATTCTATGATTCTGTGTTCATTGTCTTTCAGAGAAGATTATCATGCCTGCCTAGCACAGGGCAACACCAAGATGCATAATTTCAATACGCGTTATGCAAATCTATCCTCTCTTTTTTATTCTTCCATGCAAGGTCTTCCGTTCTCAAGATCTACCTAGGCCTGCCAGGGTATGTTAAGAAAAATATAGTTTTATCAAATCTCCAATAAAAGTCCCCTCACAGCCTAAGGCTTCTTCAGTACTGTGAGGTTTTGCTGGTAAATTCTGGGTTGTCTCTTTTGCTGGGCTTTGTGTTCTACCATGGGATGGAAAGGAAGAACCTTTTCAGCTGATATATGTTATTTCATTTCTTTTTCACGTTGTAAAAGAAATAATTCATTGCCTTGTGCCTAGATCATTTGTTCCTGGAACAAGTAATCTTCCATGGCTGACGGAGAGTAACTTGACCGCACTTCTGAATTGCCAGCTGCGACTTGTGCAGCTGCACACGCAGAGCCCAGCTTCCTCGTTTCACTTTGCCATGAACTTCCTGATCTAGGAACTCTGATTCCTGTAGTTTTCCCACTGAAATACCACAGAAGATTATCTGACTAACCATGCTTCTGTAGACAAAACTAGATTCAGACCAACTGCTCTTTTGAGCTGGCTGGAGCTAGGTCACATCTTTAAAGCTACTAGATGTATGGCTAGATGGGCTGACTTGGTTATTTATCTTTATATATGGATTATATGGATTTATAAATTCTTTATTATTTTACTTATTATTTTTATTTAATGTACTGTTTCTGAAGGTTTTCCACAACAGCCAGTGTTATCTTGATTTGTACTCCCCATCTCATCCGGTAAAACCCTACCAGATGACAATGGAGAAAGGAGGAATTTTCTGAGGTTATTTTCTGGAGATATGCAAGAAGTTCCATTATACTGTTTGTATAAGATCTGCAATTCCCAGTCGTGGGAATTGCTTGTGTGACTACTAAGCCCTTTGTGGATTCAGATAAGAGGGACAGTGGTTCTCTGGAACCAATGTGTTTTAGGACGACATAACAAGTGCCACCATCACTCTCAGTGTGTGACTGAACAGCTTTTAAGTGTCATCCTTCTTGGCACCCACAGAGATGGAGGATGAGGTTTACTGTTTAACAGCTGTTGGTGACCTTCTTTGCTCACCAATTTGGAGTCAATGATGTTCTAATACTCTTGTTTTCCTGGCAGCTGACTTTCTAGAGGCAAAACAAAGTTTGGTCAGTCCCCTGGGCTGGCTTCCAGTGGCTTAATAAGATGTTTCTTCATTGGTCTATGTTCTGTTGTGGTGAATAAAGCCCTATGGATTTTGCTTGTCTGTGATCTCTTTTTTTTCTCCTTGCATTTCCCAGCTAATTCTTTAACTGGTTCATAATTTGGTTGCAATCGTTTCCAGCAAAAATTGAATTAATGAAGATGTGTCTCTCAGATATGCATTTCAAACAATTAAAATTTGCCTCAGATCTTAATTTCAAACTCTTAAAAGAAAGTATTTTAAAAATGACAGAATTACAAGAAAAACACTTAAGAAAATTAGTTTTCATTTTGTTAACCGTGAAGAAAGAATGCTTTTAACTTAATTATTTTTCTTTGTACAGCAGTCTACATTAACCTTGGAAAATGGCTGAACTGAGGATATTTCCTGTCAATTAGAAGATGGGTTTGAGTTGAATTAAATCACCACTTAGAATTCCACCTTAAATTCTACAAAGATGGCACTTGCTTAAGGTTCTGAAGATGGGAATATGATCTGCTAAAAATCAGACAAGTGAGCAGAAACAAACTATGACTTCTGCCCCAGGGGTAATGGAGATGGAGATGAATCCTGACAAGCACACACATGACAAGACCTAGGCAGAGCAAGAACGCGTGACTCACAAATTGTAGTGGCACGTTCTCTCCAAGGGCCTCAGTGTGCAGTAATGCCTGAAAGATCTCAACCAGGATCACATGATGCATACAGTGGTTGGCTGACTGTTGAGCCATATAATAAAACCCCAACAAATTAAGTATAAAACAGCCTCTGGTGAGCTATAGCCCTAATTAGAAATAGAATTAACAGGTATTAGATTAGCAGAATGCCTGCCAGAGAAGTATGGAGGGGATATCATTAAAGAGACAGACTTTTGGTGTGTGTTTGTGTTATTCTGAAGCTGATACCCTTTTTAACTCTTTCTGCCATTATGAGAAAGATAGCAGGATTCTTTCACTGAAAAGACCACGACAGAGATGCAGAGAAGTTCATCAATCTTCATGGCTGAAAGATGGAGAACAGGGGAGTTTTCTACCAGTCACTTTCTCTTCTCTTGGAAGTGTTCTGCTGAAGCTGTTTGCATCCCCTTGCCCTGTGCCATCTTCCACCTCCCAAATGATGAGTAGGGTTAGTGCCACCACTGATGTCACTGTTGCTGCCATTCCCCTTACTTGGGGGCATGCAGAGTTTCCTGCTGTTGGAGTTTACTGTGAAATGAGCTCATGTTCAGTCGCAGCCCAGATCTTTGGAGCTGGATATTTCAGTCTCCCAAGGTGTTTTCATCTGCTTTTGCTTCTTTTACAGCTGCTTCTCTTTGTCTGCTTCTGGTCCTTCTTTTCTCTGCCCAGTCTCTTCTTATTCCTTTTCTTTCTACTCCTTCTGGATCTTTTTTTTTTTTTTCTTTTCCTTTTTCAATTTACATCCTCTTTAGTTTATCTCACCTTATCTATTCTGCACAAAGTGCAGGTCTCCAGTGTTTGTCCTTCATCTTGCCAGATCAGACCACTGTCCCTTCATGCTGTCTGAATAAGGGTAATCCTGGACACACAGACATTGCATGCAAATCTTCATGCAAGTGTGGATATGGCAAATACTCAGAGCAGAACAAACAGCAGTGACAGTGGGGGCAATCAGAGGTTGTCTCATTTTTTAGTTCATCAGTGACCTCCTTCTAGCCCGTAATCCTGAGATTCTGAGTCCGTGAAAGAGATCCAAGTACTGTATCCCTTAAATTCACTAGAATGGACTCTGTGGCAAGCCATCTCTCCTGCAGTCTGCTGGACCTGTAAGCATGTTGTTGGTCTGTGTCCCTGCCAGCTCTGCTGGGTAAAATAAAAACCACCAGTTTCCACACCTAAACATTGGCTGGGTCTTGTTTCCCACAGTCTCACTGCAATGCTGCTGTGCCTGTATAGCACAGATCACCCGTCAGGTGTAGTGGCCTTGCTGCACTTAAAATGTAAAGCTTTTCTGTGCAGATGTAGTGGTTATACAGTCATGATTACGACAAAATTACAGTCATGTCTTTGACTTTCAAAGTCTGCTGTTCTTGCATGTATCCCTGCCCAGAACTGCAAACTTTTAGTGAAAGAGGGACCATATTTGATTGAAAAGCTTCTGTGAGGAGGCCTTCTGCCAGAGCAGTCATGTCAAGGGAACAGATTGGCCGGACCATGATGTTCAGAAAAGTGGCACTTTTTACTGTGTCCTTGAAGAAAATCAAGTATGGGTTTCAGTTAACTGAATACCCAGGAAGAATTGTTGTCTCCCAGGTTCTCAGATAAGTGCAATTCATAGAAAGTGATTTAAAAACTGTTATTTTCAGGATGCAACTATGCATCTGAGTCTGGGTAGTCCAATTTTGCCAACATGAAGTGCTCCCATTCAGGATCTGAAAGCATTATTTACTTTCTCCTAGGTGTGCTCTGTGCAGATGGCTTTTGTCTATTTCCTTCCTCTTAGATGTGACTATAATTGATGGGGGATGGAGAGAGTTCCAGCTGAAAAGATGGATGGATTTTAGCAATTCTGTTGTCCTTTTAAAGCCATGACCCTAAAAGGCACACATGGTATGAGTCGGCCGACAGTATTCTGGCAGACTCTGTAGACAGCTATTGAAGTCAATTTTTGGCAAGAATTTAGCTAGCTGGGTTGTGACCACACTTTTTATATAGCTACTGTGGTTTACTTTGACATGGAGGGAGTGACATGGCACACACAGAGAAAGTTTAGATTGTTACCACATTAATGCATAGAATACAGACATCAAAGGGTGGCAAATATGTTACTGCAGTTCAATGAGTTTCCATTGTCATTGCAAATCAGCTTGATATTGATCAGCTTTGAGTATATCTGGATGTGGATCAGCCATCCTGAAGTATGAAGTGGAAGCTGCACACCTGTAAAATACCTGTCTTCTTCCCTATGCAATCTCATTTTCTTTTTCAAATCGGTGCAATGATGACTGCATTTACGTGCTTGCTGTCCTATTTGTTGACTATGTCTCAACCAGGACAGGCATTAGGGAATTCTTGTTCTGCATACACTCTACATATGCTTCTGTGAGGGCTTGAAGAAATAACCTTTAGTTAGAAATTAAGGCAGAATTTGTATTTTATGGAATTAAAATGCTAGATTGGGTCATAAATGTGAAACCTATTTTGCTGTCATTAGATATGATGGTTTCTGTTTGTATATTTTCTTCCATGCACAGAGACACAGAGACACACATACACGGTGTTTGTCACAATTCAGTACAGCTGGTAATTTTCAGTTCACCAGAAACTCAGAATAGCAGAGAAATTGTTCAGTCAGGCTTGATGTGGAGAACAAGTGTTAGCACACACTCCTCGTTCTCTTGCTGGGAGGAAACTATCAAGAGAGGTTTGAAAAAGAGATGTCGAAGAGAGTCAACACATTTACCTGTTCTTTTTAATATACTTATTGCTGATACACAGGTGCAGGTTTAACTGAGAAGTGAAGCAGGAGTTTAGATGCAATATTGCTTTAACTGGAAAAGTGGACAGGAATGAAGCAGGCAGCACTTCGCTGCAGGGAATCTTCTGCTGAGTGTCATATCAACAGAAACTACTTGAGAGGGCATTCTTGAGAAATAACTTTTATATCTTCTTCATCTTTCCTACCCTAATAAATGACACCTAGTAAACTGGAAATCTTAAGACTCATCACAGCCCTCTGAAGAGGCAGGATTGACACATGACAAGAAAAGAGCTTGTTAGCTCAGGACATTAAAAAAAAAAAAACAAACCATAGATAAACACAAACTGAGGATAAAGTATCTCTCTTCTACCTTTCCACCCACCAGACAACGTTCTAGGGAACAAAGTCTTTTGATTCCATGATTTCAGTCGTACACCAAGCATCAGATGAAAGTCTCTTTTGGGGCTGTGTACTCAGTGTGAGAAAAGCCAACTTCTCTCAAGAGTCACAGTAGATTCAGCTGTACCAAGAAAAGTTGAAGTTATGTAGACACTCAAATCCAAATGCTCCCTCTTTCTTTCTCTCAAGGCCAAAATATTTCCTCAGATATACATATTCATCTCCATTGAAGATAATGAGAACTAAGCAAGTCTCAAGGCAACTGCACAGAAACCAACTGTTATTTTCTGCAGTGAAATATGATTTTCTACAGAGTAAAATATGTCTCTTTTTCAAAATGTAAATTCCATATATAAACTCCTCTTGACTTATCAATGTTTCTAAAAGATCCCTCTCTCTTTGCTCTGTCAGCTGAGCAAGGAGACTGTCCACTTTATTAATTGGTCTTTTATAACACTGGAGAAAAAAATCATCCATTTTTGCTATAACATTAAGATTTAAAACTGAAATGCATCTTGTCTTCATGAAACAAATCTGAAATTTCATTTTCAGTTACATATATTTTATCTACATCCAAGAGTACCAGACAGTTTACTGAAATCCATCCTTCTCTGACACTGGCAATATCACAGAAAAAAGATCTAAATGTAACACGAAATATGAAAGTATTTAACACATTATAAATATAGATAAGTGTATTTTTAATACAGATACATTGAAGAGGCATGGCAACCAGTTAAGTTCCTTTGAAAATGCCAGACCAATTGTTTATCTGATGCATGAAGCTGTAGGCAAGTATCCTAGTGATTTGCTTGCAATGTACGAGCTTTTGTTCATATTACACAGTGAAGACAAACAAAATCTGCAAACTTCTCAAGTTTGTTTACAATATGATCCAATTAATTCACATATGATATTGAATAACCGTTTCTGCTGTATTTAGTTGCTAACCATTTTTGACACCAAATATTTTTCCCAGTGTTTTTAGTATTCATGGTCAGGGACGGGAGAGGAAGGTGTGAAATCTTGATGGGACTAGATAGGGGAGGTCCAGCTACACCCATGTGATTCCCTCAGGCTCACCTTATATTCTTTGATGGGTGTGTTGGTCTGAGTCTTTCTGGTGCCTCCAGTTACCGGGGTACATAACATTACACTTACTGTTCTTACTCTTCACTGTAAAAGACAGTGGAAAGTCAAATCCAATATTATCTCTCCCCCCCTCTCACAGACAGGCAGGCTGTCTACAGAGAGTTTTAAGCTGGAACTTCCTTAATGCTTTGGAAAATTAAAAGATGTACCATAAAACTACACAGTATTTTAACTACAAGAATGACTTAATGGTTATTTTGCTTTCACTGCAACTTGTGTGCATTCTCAGATCTTCCAAAACCTTTCTAGGGATTCCACCAGAAGGCAGTTGGCATTGCTTCTCTGTGGTATACACACCGGCCAATTCAAGCAGAAGACAATTTTGGCTGAGCAAACTATGAAGCAGTGATGTCTATTCCATTAAGTACTCTCATTTCAGCTGAGTGTGGTTGTTTCAAACTAAGTCTGTACTGAAGATAGCAAGGTTGGTTCAATTATCATTTACACAAAACTTACCCCTGTTCTATTGTTTGAGAATCAATTGCAAACATTCATCTGCAACATATAAATAAATATTGTTCCTGATAAGTTGAACTGTTTGTTTGCTGCAGGTTGCTGTCTGATGGATAGTTCCTGTAAACACATGGGAGCCACTCACTCTGACTGTTGAGGAATCATTTCTAATAGGTTTTTTATGTGACAGTTTTAAAAATATTTTTAAACCAGGATAAAGATTTTAATGGAGGAAAATATGAAATAATTAATTAAAAAGACTGGAGAAATAAGGAATTTTTCAGTTTGTGAACAAGTGCCTTTGTCCACTTAAGAAATTAAGTGTGAAAAGTGTGAGTGCCACTTAGCAGCCATCAGAAGAATAGATGGACACAAGTGGTCCTGCAAAAGACCCTCTGGACTACAGCTAATATAGTTTGTTTCTCCCAACACCTGCACAGGCTGCATTACTGCTGCTGTTTTCATCCAAATACTGCCAATGGGTAATCAAAATCATCAGGGGGCAATCACAACAGCAAAACATTGTCTGACTTGAGTAGTTACAGTGTATTCATCTGGACAAAAATGTGAGTGTGGTGTAAGTCCATTTTGCAGATACAGATTAGAAGATAATAATAGAAGCAAGGACTGACCAGTTATTATAGCAGTTATAACAATGTGGATGTCTGGGCTGTGTCTGCTCAGATGATCCATGCAGAAACAGAGCAGCCTCACATTTGCACAAGGGGTAATCTGGAGAGTGGTGACTCCAAGGGATACTCAAATGTAAATGAATAAACAGGTGAGTGTGAACTCCTGTGGTCTCTGGCTAAGAGTGCCAGAGCATGCTATGTAAAAAGCAGTGCTGTCAAGTAGAAATAGAAGGTGGTATGACCTTGAAGAAACTGCCACTAAAATCCTATCTAGTGCTGTCATTAGGAAAGAGTTCAGAAGAGAGTAACAAGTCTGAAAAACCTATGTAAGTGTGATGGATGCAATATGCTATTAAGAAAAAGCGTAAAAGAGGAGTCATGGCAGAAGAGCTGTTGAACACTAAAGAAAATGGCAGAAATGAGACTTCTATTTGTGGAAAGTAAATGTAGATAAATCAAGCTAGAAATTATGTGCCTACATCTTGGTGTGGTTAGTTGACCCCTGGAAACTAGTTACCTAGACATGAACCTTACTCCTGTCACTTGAAATCTATAAGCCAACACTGGATATATTACAAAAGTTGTATTCCATCTCAGTCAGGAGTTATGAGTTTGCAAGTGTTTTCAGGTGTTGGACCAAAGAGGTCAGCAATCAAGTAATCCCAAAGACCCAGTTAAAAAGAAGAAAGTGTTTCAAGAAACTTAGTTGGAAAGCACTCAAGTGGAAATATTAGTCACGGACTGGAGCAAACAGATTTATACAATGCTATATATAAAAGCAGAATAATTTTATGCACTGAACAGTAAGGAAGTTATTAATGCTGAAATTTCGAGCATTTTACCACAGTAAAAAATAATAACTGGCAGCTTGCCTGTAATAGAGGAATCTCATCTAAGCTTTTGTGCGGAAGCAAAGGGTCTCATAGCACTTGCAGCTGAGTTGCAATGCATCTCCAGCATAAGCATCATTTGATAACCATTATGCTTTCTAATCACTTTCTAATTAAGCTGTGTTATTACAAATACGATGCACAGCTGTACTTTATTTTTCATATTCTTCCTTGGACTTATTGGCTGCAACCTGTAGTCTAATTTTCATACTATGGGGCTGCCTGAAAAAGTTCATTTTGTCAGTTGTGGCTGCTAAGCTGAAAACTTCATTCCTTCTGCAGTCTGTTACCTATGCCCATCTCCTTTGATATTTCCCTCCATTCTTTCTTTCCCTTCCTTCCCTCCCTTGTCTTCCTTTCCTTTCCTTTCCATTCCTCCTTCCCTTCCTGTTTTCCTCCCTTACTCCTTTTTTTCCTTCCTTCCTCCCTTCTCTTTTCTCCTTTTCCTTCCTTCCTTCCTTCCTTCCTTCCTTCCTTCCTTCCTTCCTTCCTTCCTTCCTTCCTTCCTTCCTTCCCTGATCTCTCCAGCTAAATTAAAACAAATGTGGCCCAGACATCCAATATAATTATGGCCTGGCTGTTTCTGTAGCTGATGGCACCCCAGGCTGACTCCTCCTTCCACCTCAAATGATCAGGTCAGTTGGAAGAAACCCTTGCTACACAGCCTGAATCCCCAGCTCTGGATTATCATGACTAAGGAATAGGTAAAAGGGGTTTTTGACAAAACCAAGCAATAGCAGCTTCTGGACAGAATATTTTATTTAACAATCTTAAATCTGAATGACAATCACAATTTCAAATGTTTTGTTCATCTTCTCACCTAAAAATACAATGTATTCACACCATTGTCTCTAGTTGCGTTTGTAAAACTCATTGACATATTTCATGTTTTACACTGCTTACTTGTTTTATTTAGAGCAAAAAGAAATGCACTTAAGTGGACTGCAGCATTAAGGCATAATGTTTCACAGTGAGGGGTCTAGATATCATAAAAAAGCCTACAAAATCCCACATGGATACTATAAGTGAGATGGGGGAATCACTACTGTATTGTAAATGAAGTTAATACCATTCTACTGACTTCACTATCAATGTTACAAGACTGTAGTACAAAATATCCTCCCAAGACTGGCGATTTAGCAAAATTTTTTATGTTCCGGTTTCTAAAGAGCAATTGTATGTATGTTTCTGCACCACCCATTAACCAAAAGGAAGGAAAAAAAGAGAAAGCATAGTTAGTTTTATTCACTACTAGGCTTGGTTACTACCCTATTATTTCTGGGTTTATGTAACTAATGTTACATAATGTGTGCGACAATTATCGTAATATTTTCATTGTAGGTTTCTAGAGAAATGAAGACATTTAAAATGTCTATTAACTATCGAGGTAATGTTTTTTCATCTCCTTATTTGGTGGTAAAGCAAATACAGAATTGAAGAGATGAATCTCCATATTCTCACGCTATACAAGCAATATTAATTAATTCGACATGACAAGCTTTGTGAAGTATCTGGGTAAGTCAATCTAGTATCATTTTGTTCATGAAGCCCAAAATATAGACTGACAAAGCACAAGTATGAAATGCGTTTCAATCAGTTTAATCAAATAGAGTCAATGTAAAGAAAAGGGGCATTGTCAAGATGTGTCAGTGAACATTTGACCTGCCTTGCAGTTAATATTGTTTTTGTGCAAATTTCTCTTGAGGGGATACCCACTCTGCTCTGCATTTCAGTTCTAAAAACAGAAAATCTTATTTTTGATCTGGTGAGTGGAAATCTTCAGTAGGAAAGATATAGGAAAGACATCACTTGCAAATCATTATTCACACACAATATGAACTTGTGAAATCAGACCCTTTAAAGAAACTAGACTATTCAGTGTGACTTTGACTTGATTGTAGGAAATTCTGCTTTCTCTGACTGATCTTTTTTGTCTGTTTTGCGAGATGCCAAAGATGAGACTATAGAGTACCAAATTCAAAATCTGCTGGAGAGTTTAGCTTGTTCTCTTTTCTAAGACTTGCAGAGGAAAAAGATGAGGGCACAAAGTGAACCTATACCAGAGTCAAGTGGACACAGAGCTTGGCAAGCTGTGGCTTTTAAGGGCAGTGGAAGGGGCTTGCCACAGATGGCTTTGTGAGACTTCAAGAAGAATTCCTTGGTAAGATAATTCAGAATTTCTTCCAGGAGAGAGTACCCAAAGCTGCCTTACTTCTCTGCATCCCAAATCTCCCTTTATCACTTTTCATGATCCCAGTGAAAAGCAAAGCAGAATGCAGGTGTGTATTTATTTCTGAAAATTTCTTCATGGATTTATTTTCACAGTGCTTGATCTTACGCTATAGTTTCTGATCATGCTCAATATGCAGAATAATTTAATGGTCAAATCACAGCACAAAAGGATTCTGTTTTGTCTGTAAATCTACTCCTCCACCAGGGAATAATGCAGTTGTTTTAAGGGCTTTTAAATCTGTCTGTTACTTTCTCTGAAAACTATAGATTAGGCAGGATTTAAATTCACTGACTGAAGACACACATGTATGCTCAGCAGAAACCAGAAAAGTAGCTGTTAACTTTTTTTCTCAAGAGAAGAGAAAGCTATGGGCGTTACCAAGATTTGGAGAACAATTTCAAAAGCCCATTTCCCTCAACAATATTTGATAGTCTTGTTTGGTTTCCTGGACCTTCAGCTTTCCCTGCCTAAGAAAAATCATCACTGTCTAGAAGCTGTGGTGACCTCAGACACATGACTCAAGTTTGCCAGGATATGGAGAGATCTGCAAGGTGAGTCTCTAATAAATGCCTGAGCAAACTTGTCTATCCACACCTTTGAAGAGTTGAGTGTTACTCCCCAGGAATGAATGCTGACTTATCAGTGCTAAGTTTCATACCACTCCTTAGAGACAAGAGGAAACCCACAAATTCTATGGATTTCATCCCCACTGATGATTGCCATTTGTACCTCCTCCCCTGATTCCTGGTCCCTTCCCCTCCCTGAAGGTTGATGGGGCCATTCCTAGAGCACATCAAAGCCTATGGACGTACTGAGAGTGTGACCAGAGCACAGTCCAGCTCTGGAATCCCAGTGGACCAAGTCATACTTCCAACATGTGCACACTCTGATCTGAGCAGGGACCACTGTAGCAACTCATCTGCAGGCCAGGGTTTTGAAGCAATGCTCCAAAGATGAGGACCACACATTTTTCTCAGCCTGTTGATGGGTGAACCATGAGATGTTCACAAATCTGGAGAGCTCTCCACATAATTCAGTGCTTCTCCTGGACCTCTTGGAACCTCAGTACTATGTGGAAGTGTTGCAAGTTCTTTCTCGTGATTTTTTTTGAATGCTTCCTTCTTCAAACTTTGATGGAATGAGTTTAGAGCTATGTGGAAAAAATGATTAATTGCAGTTTAATGAATCACAGGAAAGGTTGATGCCTAGTTCCAGCTCTGGAGACACACCTGTATCAGTCTTATTTATTTGAAGTGGTTTACCGTGTAGTTTTACAGCCAAAGAACTAGGATAACCAAAATGGTCTCAGTGTCTTATTTTGATATTTGCAGCATTTTCACCCCAATATTTTATATAAACCTTTCTGTTTTTCATGAATATATGCTGCTTAGTCCTTGACTAAAACATTTAACAATGTGAGAGTGGAGTATTTTGCTGCTACAGACTTAGACCTTCTGAAGAGCCTAATCAAAACCAGATTTTTTTCCTTTAATTGGAAAAGAAATGAGTGTTTTGCACTACACACCAGCTAGTTAGTGCTATGATAAGCAACCCCCTATTAATCACGTACCATTTTTTGCAGCTGTGTACAGTAACTGACCTGCCTAGATACATTATAACTGAAGCAATTAAGGATCTTTTGTATTTTTTATGTAATTACCACTTCTGAGCTAGGTTGCTAAATACTTGGGACATTTGGGGTTATAATTTCAAGGTCATTATATTTTTGTTCATCTCATTTCCTAGGAAACCTATTTGCAGACTTGCCTAAAGCATCCCAGATACTGTACATTAAAGTATGGCAAATTAATTCAATCCTACCTCCTTCCACTCAGTAGGTGCATGTCCATTTTTCCAGTGTCTAATACATAGTATATTTTTAAATTGTAAACTATTGCATGTTTTAATGATGCAAACAATGAAGAGACCAAATAAGCTAAAAGAGCTAACACATTTATCTCTACATTCTGCCATCTGTTTGAAACTGCTGATGTAATTCCAGTTTTAAATTACATTAGATCCTGCCTTCTGGAGCCCTTTCCCTATTTACTTTTTTTTTTTTAATTTTTTATTTAAGCCTTTAGAGAAAGCAGAGCCTTCAGGTTGTTGACTAAATAATAAGAAACTGTGTCTTTCACTGTTTTCAATCTAGACTGAAATTTAGGTTTCCTGGACAAAGAGGTATAGTGAAATAATAGCTTTATTTCCAAAAGATGAAGTTATTATCTGTGTACAATTAGATGAGATCTGTTTTCAGCAATAATGCTAGCAACCAGCAGATTTGTTTATACTGAAGAAACAGCAAAGATTAAGGATTGTGTTCTTGCATATTCTATTGTCTAATGATGGAATTTCCAGTTTTATCTCTGTGTTTATGCTTCAGAATTAGTTTAATTTCTTTTATGTAACCTCTTCCCCTTATTTTATTGGCTTAATTAACAAACTTGTATTTATTTTTCTTAGCACTTCCTTTGCCTTTTCAGTCCATAGTGGCAACTCTCCATTCTCTCTTCTTCTGGCATCTTGTGGCTCCAATCACTTACTTGTCTGGATCTGATACTAATGTTGATCTTTTAAGGATATGCTTACAGGCATGTTGGTCAGGGTCCATCTTCAGCAGATCTATCAAACACAAAGTCTGATTTTTCACAGTTATTTTAATGTTTTGAAAATTTGGATTTTAAAACATTTGCATCACAGAGATTAAATGAATGTATTCTGGTTTACATTTAATTTTTTTTTTTTTAATTTTTACTATTTTTACATTCATTTTATACCCACAGAATAGTCTGAATATGAAGACTTTGGAGAGAAGTTGGAGTTCTATGCTAAAAAGTATTCAGACTCCTCATTTGAATTGATTTTAAAAAGAGATACCACATAATTAAAAATCAAGAAAAAATGCATTTCAAGCTACATTTTGTTCATAGCAAAGAAATTTTTCATNGATTTTAAAACATTTGCATCACAGAGATTAAATGAATGTATTCTGGTTTACATTTAATTTTTTTTTTTTTAATTTTTACTATTTTTACATTCATTTTATACCCACAGAATAGTCTGAATATGAAGACTTTGGAGAGAAGTTGGAGTTCTATGCTAAAAAGTATTCAGACTCCTCATTTGAATTGATTTTAAAAAGATACCACATAATTAAAAATCAAGAAAAAATGCATTTCAAGCTACATTTTGTTCATCATAGCAAAGAAATTTTTCATAAGCATATTTTCAAAAGTCAGGATAATATCTTTAAAAATTGTACAGATTTTAAGATGAATGGAACTACTTACCCATTTAGAATTTCCAAACCATACCAGGCAAAACTCTGAAGAAAACGTTGAAATAGATTGGTTTGACTCTGAACATTTTCTAGAAAGTTCAGATTGTCAGTGAAAATTACTACCATCACAATATTTGCCTAGCTTTAATTTAGAAAATTCTTTAAAATTTAAATGAAACCCCACAAAGCTAAGCCTTTTTTTTTTTTTTTTTGCTTTGGAAGGGAAACAGACACTGGGTTCATTTTGAATTTAAACAGATGATTTTATTTTTCACTGTCTGACTTTTAATGTACAAAAATTGTTCTTAGTAAAACATAGAAATTTTAATTAATATGAAATGCTAGTCCTCTTACAGAGTGGTATCTAGGAGCTGTGACTGTTGTCTTATATGAATCTTAAATTTTCTCATTGAACCCGCTTCCAGAATGGTAGCAATTTTAGTGTATTAGTCACTGATCTATGCAAGTCTCTTGGGAGAGAGACTTTACCAAAGTTTCAAAATTCCTAAAGCATTGCTACCTATAAAAATATACACAGTCAGTCACTATGACTTCAGCTATCATCATGCTCAATGAAAACAAAAGTCTGGTGATTGAATTGCAACAAACTTAGTATAGACTTTCTACATTTCCTCTCCAGACACTAAAGCCAATAGTTAAACTAAAGTGGTGACCAGCTGTTGGGAATGTGGATAACTCCCTTGATTCTTTGTCTAGGCTGGCCATCACCAGTGGTCAAAATCTGAAGCAGGAAGGTGTAATATTCCCTCTCACTCCAGCATTGCTAACCTGGGCTGGATGGATACAGAAAAAGTCAGCAGGTTCCTATCAATTGTTGAGGACTAAGTCAAGCATTAAAGTGTTCAGTTCTGGATTTTCAGAGGTTGGTATAAAACCATGTAAACCATTTATTCTTATCTTCATTTAAGACTATGTTCTATGATGATTCATCTTGCTATGAAAAATAAGTGCAAAAAATCCAGGAGATGTGCAGATATGGTGAAACAGATATGTATTTTAAATAGATCTGAAGCTGATATCATAGATTCATAGAATCACAGAATGGCTTGGGTTGGAAGGGACTTTATGGAGTTCCAAATCAGAATCCCTGGGCAGGGATGTTCAGGGCCCTGTCCAACCTAGCCTTGAACACTTCCACGGCTGGGCATCCACAATTGTTTTGGACAAAATGTTCCAGTGCCTCACCACCCTATGAGCAAAGAATTTCTTCCTAGCACCTAGCTGAAATATCTCCTCTTTTAGTTTAAAAACTGTTCCTCTTGTCTTGTTACTACCTGCTTACATAAAAAGTCATTCTCCCTCCTTTGTTAAGTGCCCTTTAAGTACTGTCAGACCCCAGTGAGGTCTCCCTGGAGCCTTCCCTTCTCCAGGGTGAACAGCCCCAGCTTGCATCCTGCCTTCACAGGCCAGGTGCTCCAGCCCTGTGATCCTCTTTGTCCCCCTCCTCTGGACCTGTTCCAACAGGTCCACATCTTTCCTGGGATGAGGACCCCAGAGGTGGATGCAGGACTCCAGGCAAGGTCTCACGAGGGCAGAGTAGAGGGTCAGAATCACCTCCCTCGACCTGCTGGCCAAATATTGCCAGTTAAAACTTGTTATGGGCTATATCAGCCTTTCATAATTACAGAGAGTGACACACATCAGAGGAGGGAGTGTTGCTTTTCTGCTTACAAAAAATCCACTAACTTATGGAGTCTGAGTGGATTTTCCCAAACAAAGAATTGACTCCACCCCAGCCTACAAAGAAAAAATAATTGAAGTCACATTATTTCTTCAAATACTCACTATTCCAAATGTTTGGTAAGCAGCTGCCTGTTGTGGTAATAATACTCCTTCTTCTGCACAGAATTTATATTCTAGACCTACATGAAATTAGTATACAACATGAACTGAGTGATTTGTTGGAAGAAGTTTTTGTTGTGAAAATGTAATGAATATTTCATGGTTCAAATTCAAAGCAACTATAAAATATCAAGTTTTGTTCTGATGCATAAAAACAATTCATCATAACTGTTAAATACAAAACATATTCACTCATGGTATGAACCATAAATATGACAAGAGGTCCCAGAAAATTGTAGTTATGGTTAAGAAGGAGTCTGCAATGGATACAGTAAAATTCCTCCCAAGTATTTTAAATAATGCTGTCTTTCCTGACGATAGATTGCATTTCATCAGCATCAAGACTTACAAATCAGTCAGGGTCACCAAAACTCAAATTTTTTCACTGCATCCCTAAAATAATGTTGTCCTCAGTTTCCTCCCAAAATCTGTCCCAAACCAGGACAAATATAGCATTCAAGTATATAAAAGAATTTATTTAAAAAGTCGAAGAATATGGCCTGCTAAGTCCTGTACTAGTTTATTTGAAGGAACCTCTGAACATTTTACCCCATGTGCACACCAGGCCTTTCAACACAGTTCCTGGTCTTACAGAGACACTTTTGAAATGACAGATGTCATGGAAGCCAAAGGAAATATTAGTAAATTGAAATGTAACACTAATACCATGGACTGTATTTCCCCCAGAGTAAAATATATGTTGTTGTTCTTGCGATCTATGCTGTTGAAAATATCTGATCCTTCTTTAGCACATTAGTGCTTGAGTCCGTATGATAGCAAGACTGATTTTTAAACTGAATGAATAAATTTTATTTGAACAATTAATTTATTTAGTGATACTGACGTCTTACATTTTCCTGCAGTTCTTTTCTTACTATTGATTTCTAGAACTGCATTTCTTGAATGGAGGCATCTGCAGCAGCTGGATGGATGGTGGCCTGCTATAGGCTCTGTAGAACAGTGCTACCATCTGTGTTGTTTTACAGAAAAGTCTCTGACTGTGGCATACTCTCCTGTAAGGATTGAGCTGCCTGATTTGAACATACAGACAGTGTAAAACTTTGGACAAAGAGCAGAAACACTGTGGTTGCTGTATCTCTGGTTCGGAGATATAATGGAAGTGAGGCTTATACGGAGGACGAGTCTTTCATACAACCAAGATTCTAGCCTAAAACTCCAATCAGAAACCTTCCAAAAAATCAGCAGACTATGAAGCAAGAACATGAAACGTTGTTCATATTACTGAATGAATATACTATTTTTCAAAATGCATATGCCTGAATGTATTTACTTTATAAGCAAGCTTTCAAAAACTCTCTGCATATACAGCTCAATTCCAGCATTAATACAACTTGCAATGAGCTAGCTAATGAGCTTCTGCTTTTGAACAACTTGACTCTTATTTATGAAAGATTAGACCCACTGAGAACCACATTATTCTTTTTCCATAAAGTATTTGAATCTAGCTACTGTAAGGTTGCAAAATACTGCAGAACAGCCAGATTCAAAGATTATTTAATCAGTAATAAAATGTCATTGTAGGCAGCATAGCAGTACTTCCTAAATCCCTCGATGCATGGTCGGCTTATTTCATTAGAATCTGTGCTGGCTGTTCTCCAAAGATGCAGAACTAATGTTATCTGCAATTATCGGATTTTGTTAAGCACAGAGTATTCGACAGTTATAGTGTTAATGAATGAAGAATAGCTAAGCAAGCCTCTAATCCATTGCTCATTGTTTAAAAAAAAAAAACTAGAGCCCAGCCCTATCATATTCAGTTACAATATGACTCAAATCAGCAGAATAAATAGCTCTGCACCTTTTCTCCCTGTGAGGCAAATGTAATGCATTGCTTGCTTTTTTGCAAATGAGAGGCTGAGAAATCCTTTACTGAGAAATAAAAGATGGAAAGTTTTCTAACAAGTACAGGTATGATATCTACCTATCATGGCCATATTCCTACCTGTTGCAAAAATAATCTGTTGATAGCAAAAGGAGAAAATAATCTAGTCTGTCACTAGAAATATCAGTGCCTTTTAATTAGCCTTCAGCAATCGTAAGTTATCATGATGTGTATTGCACTGTGTTGATAAAGCTGTGAGGGGAAAAGACTGCAGCTAATAACTAGCTCTGAGTTCAGAATTGCAGCATGTTCCATGAAGCTTGTGGATGTTGACACTTTTCAAGAGTGATGGAGATGTTCATCCCCTGGCAGAGAAAAAGGTGAGCTTGTGTGTAACTGGATCATGGCAAAGGACTTTGCATTTGTAATTGCATAATGTTTGTAATTGCCTAGTATTTGTAACTGTATTTTTTGTAAATGTACACATTAGGTATTATAAAATTTAAAATAAAAATATTAGTAATTAAAATACTTTCCTTAAGAAAAAGAGCCGAAAACTTTCTATTTTAGAGCATACAGAGCTACTAAAAGAATTTAAAATTGTTTTGGGAAACAAAAGCTCCATGTGGCATTTTTTTACAACTTGTCTCTGAACCAGACAATACTACTATTGATCAGTAAAATTTAAAATATTTTTATGTTTCAAATTACATCACCATCATTAATTCTGATAGTGACAGCTAAATTTGGCTTTCTAATGAAGCAGTCTGGTGATAAAACCCAGTGGAAAAACAATGTATGTATCCTGAATATGTCCTTTTCCTGTATCTGCAGTCCATCAGCCCCAATTACTCTGCTCTTTTTCCACTGTCTGACAAACAGGAGCTGCAGAGAATGATATCAAAAGTGAACAGTTTGGTTTCTTTTCCCCTGCAGTGTCTTGGTCTCCATCCTGCTGTTATCTGTTAACTGAAAACATTTTAGGCTAAGATGGGAAAATGGTTGTAGAAACCTATGAGGCAGGACACAGGTATGGCCATTAAGAGCTGTTGCTGGTTCTCATGGATGAGAAAAATCATTCTATTGTCTGACATTCCACTGGCAGCAGACAGCTGAAGTTGTCCTGCATAGGCACCAAAACACTTGTCATGGAGGTACATATTGGCAAGGCCATTGGTATCCCTCGAGTGTCCCCAGCATACCCCTGCCCCAGGCCCTGGCACTCCAGAACCTGCCTGAGGCCTTCAGCCCCTGCCTGAGCTCCCGTCCCACAGTGCCCAGGCAGGGAGTCATGGTTTAGGAATGCTACTCTCCAATTTAGTGCTCCCACTGAGGACTCTCCCAACCATGTGTTGCTTTTTTGCTCCCCCTCCCTCTCTGCTCTGCATCAGGCTCGAGAGGGGAATTAGAGGCGCAAAAGGTAAAGATCAGATGGAAACAGATTAGCTGAGGTAAGAAGAGTTTACTGGAAACAGCAATGAGGTAAGAAAAGGAATAGTACCAGTATTAGTAACTAAAGTCTACAGAAGAGAGTGATATGGATGCTCACTGCAGAGCCCGACCTGACCACAGCCGTGCCACCCTGACCACTCCCTCCACCCAAATTCTCCTTCTGGCTCAGAACCCGCACTACCCAGCTACTCCCTCCAGCTCGGAACCAGCAGCACCCCAGCATTCCGTCTGCCACGCTTACTCAACCAGGAGAGGCTCCCTCCTCCCCACCTCCGGTAATGAGGAGGCACAGAAAAACCTCCAGGTCCCAGCCCCTTCCTGGCCACCGCAAAAATGAACTCTGGCCAGAACCAGGACACAGGATGAGCAGGGCATGTCTGGGGCTGCTGCTGGCACCCAGGTTACTGAGGAACCCTGAAGGCAAGGGGCAAACGTGGGGCAGCGCGCCAGCGTCCGGTCTGGCAGGGAAGGCCCTTCTTTCTTCAAAAAGAAACACAAAAGGCAACCAGAGCAAGGATGCACCACAAGGGAGGAAAAGGCAAAATCCAAGGGTGATGGCGGCCACCCTTAGTGAGCACAGTGCAGTCCCACAGCACCTGGCCTGGCTGAGCAGAGTGCTGATAACTGGTTCATGGACAGGCACAGTTTCAGCAAAACCTGAACCAGGTCCACGCAGGAGACACAACCAGAAACAAAGCTGCAGCATGGCCCAGGGTCTGTCCTGGAGTCAGCTGTGCCTACGGAAGGAATGAAGAACAGGGCTTGAGTTTAGATGGAACTCTTCAGCTCATGGGCCAAGGATGAGGATGAAAGTTTCAGGCCAGGCTGGACAGCGCCACTGAGGCCTATTGGTACACTCAGAATTCTGACAGATAAGCTGTTGCAAATATTGGAAAAATATCTGTGATTTGCTATGAAAGATTACTGCTTGGTAATGATTATAATACTATATTCGTCTTCACTTTAATAAACTGAAATACTGAAATAGTAAGAAGTTACAAAACCAGTTGTTTTGAGGAATTTTTTTTCTAGATTGTTTTAAATGGCACTTATAAAGCTGAATAACTTCCCTAAGTGGACACCAAACAAAATGTGAATTTTAGTATGATGGGATTTTTTTCTAAAATCATATATTCATATGGACAAAAGTCTGGTAGCTCAGTGATCCCAGGCCAGCCCTGAAATTCAAATATGCTTCTTCTGGGTTTTTTGCAGTTTACCCATGGAGATTGCCCTCACTCAGGCTGTAGCTTTGGACAGCTGGCCCTGAAGACCACGGCCACAAAAGGAACTTCAGACTATCCCTAACCAAACATGACATGCACATTTTTCGTGGGATGAGAATCACCCTCTATAAGTGTAACAGGAAATGAGAATTATGGATGTTGTGTTGTGGCATTAAGGGTGTGTGTGAGGAAATGCATAGTTCCAAAAGTAGTTGCCTTTTCTCCCATTAACTAGCTCTTAAAAACACAGATGTCTCTCTTGCAATAGTACTTTGGATAATACAATGATTCAGCTACAGTTAGAAGGCCCAAATATAAAGGAGGCATCTTTAATTTCTTCAAAACTAAGAACTGGGAAGAAAAAGACTTCTTTAAAGAGAAGCCCCCTGGTGAAACGTTAGTATCCATTTTCAACAGTCATCTGATTTAGTGTTCTTGCTGTTCTTCCACACTTTGGAATTGGACATCTAAGTCTCTGATATGGTCAAAATTTGCTTTTTTCCATGTGATACTGTTTACAGAGTAGAGAATTTAGAACTCACCTGTAGTTTGTTACATGGCCTGAATCATCAAAATTTTTTAACGAAAAAGTATACACTGGCTTTTCAATTTTTTAAATATTTTAATACTTCACCACTGACTATTTTTGTATATAAAGATATAGAAATAACCATCATAAAATAAAATTCCAGCTTAAGCTGGAAAACTCTTATTGACTTTTCTAGCCAGTAATTCCCAGGCAATTCTTCTTGGGAAGTAACATAAAGCAGCAGAACCTGAAAAAGAGTCAGTCATTCACTGGAAGGGGCCAGATGGAATGTGGAAAGATGGTGATATATGCCATCTGCTGGGACCCCACTGCTAGAACATTCTCAGGTAAAGCTTGGTGATCACAGAATCTGCCTGAAACTGCACCTTATTAAATCAAAGGTAATTTTAATCAAATTGTTATCAACCAGCAAAGATAGTCTGAGCAGGTCCTTTGTCCTCATAGAGGTTCAAAGATTGAGGCCTGGAAACCACAACATTTCTCTGAAGGCTCAAGACTTCTTTTGTTACTCAGCTTCTCTCATTTTTAACCAGATTAGTACCAGAAATGCCATAATCTTCCTTTCTGAAAAGTAGAGACAGGTTTCCCTAATTCCACACAAATACTGCAGTTGTATTTTTTCAGCCTTGAAATATATGATAGAAATTGTTGGATAATTGAAATATTTCAATGAATATGTGATTAAGATTGGTGTTCATGTTGTTTTATTTTTACTAGCCAATTCACTGGATTAAACAGAAATTCATCATAGGAATTCAATAAAGTAATTTTACCCAAAAACTTTACTTGATGATGTATGTTAAATCAGGTATCACAGAGAAACATAAAATTTCATCCATGCAACCAGAGCAGCTCAAATTTTTACTATCAAAAATAGTGTACACACAGCAAACATGCCAAAAGTTATTTCCAGAAATGATCTGTAGAAGTCAGTGCCCTTGAAAATATCTTAGCCCTTCTGAGGCAACTAAGGCACTGACTGCACTTATAAATTACATTCTTTTGCTACTTTTAGAAACTGTTCTAAATTGTATCTGCTATTAATGAATTGTTTATATTCTTTTCAAAGTTACTGATGCTTTAAAGAAGACTTATCTAAAGCACAGTTTTTGCTGGTTGAAGTCAAAGTCCTTAAATGTATTTTTTTGGATTTTCTGAAAGTGTTTTTATTCTGCATGCCAGTGCTGCAGTTGCAGGTTTTGATGAAGTTGTCATGAAACAGCATCAATTGTTTTGCTGATATCAGTCAATCATTTCTACATTTCTCTTCCCTGCGTATTTTGTGTTTCTCATCACAAGATCAGCCAACTTTGCTTTTAGGAGGTTTATTATTTGTAAGTCTAGTAATACTTATCATTAATGATTCCATTGCTGTTTGAGGACTTGAAAAAGTTTCTCTAGGGGACCTGTGTCCAGCTGCCTATGTCTTCCTGGGAGGCTCTTTGCATAGGTGGGGTTAGAGGAAGCTCAGAAACCCGCCAGGAAGGTCTCTTCACGAAACACAGGCCCGAAAGCAATTCTCAACAGAGGAAAGGCTTTGCTCCAAAGGCCGTCTTATTCTTTTACATCTGGCAGTGAATATTTTGGCTTGTACCAAAAGCATTAATCTTCTTTGCGCAACATGGATCATCAACCGAGAAAGGAATTTACGGTAGCCTCTGGAGAAAGTTTTCTGTCAGCGACAAAAGGCAAAGCAGCTGGACAGACAGACTGCTCTGAGACCGTTTGCTAAGTTCTAACTTAGCACTGTCTCCATGACAGCCTTAGCTGGAGCAAATGTTCAGGTCGTACTGCTCAAACAACAGTGAGCAAAGGCAGAATGAAGCAACACAATAAAAGCACCAAAACTATAACTCTGCATTTGACTTCCTGTGAAAACTTGTACAAACGCTATTAGGAATTCTGTACTCGATAAAGCTGGGACAGCTGTTCCGTCTGCAAACTAATTGGATTGAATAGGAAGAAGGAGATTTTGCCAGAGTGAAAACTAGACTTAGATTTTAGAGGCTGAAAAATCTAAGTACCTCAAAATACTGTATTTATCTCTGCATCACAAGGCACTTAATCAAACTGCTGACTTCCACGCATGCTTATGCCACCAAAGGAATGGGATTTCTGCATTAATGAGGAAACTGGACTTTCCCAGAAGTATATAAAGATGAGTTTACTCAGAATACACAGCCTGCTGAGTCACTGATGCCTAACATGAGGTATAACATTGCTTACAATAGTGAGACAAATATGTGAAACTTTGTGTTGGATGGATGAATGATCAATGAGAAAGAATGATTGAGAGTATACATTAAAATTTTAAATTACCCCAGTTTAGAAAAAAGTTCAGGGAATGTTCTGTCAAAGAACAAATCAGAATGAGCACCCATTACATGGCAGATAAACCATCTCAGAGTAGGCATTTTACTTATTATGACCCATATAGAATTACATCAATCCCATTAAAGTATTTCAGATAATGCCTGCTGCTTCATACAATGTACTGGTATTTCATTTTAGAGCAGCAGCTATATCCACTGGGTTTGCAGGCAAGCCTTATTTTCCAGCTGCTTGTGGAAAATATTTCTGCTGAACCCCCTGGTGTTTTTCCAGGCATCTTATTGCTAAGGCTAAACCAAATACATACTATCTACTACTTTAACTTGTGTTTAGCTGAGCCATTAAACATTCTATCGCACTGTACTCTTGCAAACTTCATAGACTGAAGGATTTAGGATTAAATGATGGGTCTAGAAGCCTGAGAAAATTCTTGTAGACACATTGAAAACACTTCTTTTCAACAGTCAGCTAAGTATCAAGGCTACTTAATGATCAAATCAAGATCTGCAGACACCACAGCCTGCACACTCTTTCTTAGAAGATTTTAATCTTTGTCCTTGTCCTTCAGTGGAGTTTCTTTCCAGAGCATCTTGGCTTAATAAATGCCTTTGAAGAAGGCTTCAGCACAAATAAAAGAGTACTTGTGCAGCAATCTTGAGTTCTTATCAGCTGTATAGTGATCAGGTGAAGGAATAATTTATTTCAATCAGCAACACCTGTTTTTATAATTGCTCAAGTGATTATAATTCAATAATAAAAAAGCCAATTTAACTATCTTTACTCAGATATTAACCTCTGATATACAGCATTAGAATGAAACTGCCATTGATTAAGTTCCCTTAAGAAAATAATTGCCATCATACATTTATCCTATTTTGGTCTGGTTTGTTTCATACTTCCCTTGTTATTTGACTTTTCTTTTAAGAATAAAATATGTTCACACATTCTCAGTTGGAAGACCCCCATCGCTATCCATTTTTGACCATAGTCAAATATGCTTAATCTCTCAAAAGGTTCAATTATTTTCATTTTTCTTCATAGTTATCTTTTTATGATTTGCCATTTTCAGCACGGCAGTACATTTTTGACATATAATTCAACTTGCGATTTCCTGTAATACCTGGATCCATTTCTGCAAAACCCCTGCTTAGCCAGGTGTTCTCTCACCATTTTTATGCCCTTTGTCTTCCTTATCAATATAAATACTTGTGGTTGTTCTAAATGAATTGCAGCCAGTCTTTTTTTCTAGGCATTCCTCCATTTTGTCAAGATTGTTTGTGTTCCAAGCCTGCATTTCTCCATTTTTGCAGTCATTCCCAGCTTTGTGTTGTGTATTTTTTAAGTTTGCAGGCTCTCCAGCTCATCTTCCATATCTCTAATAAAAATATTGAATACTAAATGGTGCAAGAGATATTTACTGCACATCTGTTCTTAGCACAACTCATCATTCTACCTACAAAATTAATATTAATTACTTAACCACTAAGATACCACATTTCCTTCTTTTTCTTTTTGAATGAGATTTTTATTCTGAAAAGAGAAGCAAAGGTAAGTCTGTGATTTCTACCATGCCGCCACCACCTTCTCCCTTCAGAAATTAAATGAGAAATTTGTATTTTTCAGTTTCTGACATTTCCCTCTTTTCCTTGGGTTCACAAAAATAATAGCAAATCTTTTTCTGACAGATACCTGACCCAGAGCAGTCCACAGTGGATACTTTTTGGCATAGCTGATCAGAAAACTACCAAATATATTCTGTCAAACCTGCTCTAGTAACCTGTTTTAGTCTTTGTCTCGGATCTGTTACCCATTGGCTTGCAGCTGTGAAGAATAAAGAAAAAAAAAGACAAGAAATGAAACACGCTGTTGTTCTCAGTCTCATTTACCCATTTCATAAATTATTCTCCAGCAACCAGACTGAAACTTTTCTGATCATCTGCTTTGCACTGATATAGTTTACAGAAAATATAACAAGACATTACTCATACCTCACGTAGGCATTTCTAATTTTAACTGTATGTATTTAAACTATTTTTTAATGGTTGTTCTTACTAACCTGACCTGGTTTCTACCCTCTCTATGCTCTTTTTATTTTTTTTCTTTTTTGCTATACAGAATATGAATCTCTTCAACTTTTGTTCTCAACATGATGGAGAATAAAGTCACTCAGCTTGGCCACCCAGTACTGAAAGGCAGTGACAGCATATTTTCTTCCCTTTGTTTCGCGATGAGAGACGCCGTCACGCTGATAATGCATCCAACCAGCAACGGGATTAGTGCTTTACGATCCCACTGAAAAATTAACGTGTAGCTGATGTTTTGCTCTGGCACCGAGCAGGAGCGGGAAGAGCCCAGCCGCCCGGGGACATCCGCATCTCCATGGTGCCACCTTCTGACTGGCACGCGGGAGAGCCGGCTCCAGGGCTGGAGCGTCCCTGCAAGGAAAGGGGATCGGCCCCTTGAGAGCTCATCGGCCTGAGGCTGCAGAGATGTGGGTGGGACGGTCAAAAAGGGAGCCCTTGGCAGCACGATCTGGCGCGTATCCAGTGTTCTGTGCTGCACACAGGGCAATCTGGGGGGTCTTCTAGCCTACTGGGTTCTAAGACTCAAGCACTGTGCAATCACTGCTTGTCAGGGTTATGTCGTGTTTGAATTGCCATAAATGAAAGAACTACCTGGAAAGTGACCATTTTAAAATATTTTAAAATTTATTTCACAGGGAAAAAAAAAAAAGCCCACCTCTGTTCCTATCAGTTCTAGGTTAATTTACAGTATGGTGACAGCAGGACTAATAGACTAAATCATGGATGGAGAAATGGTAGAGTTGATATTGAAGACTTACCCAGTGACTTACCACAGCCCCCAAGCACCTTACACAGAGATGAGAGCAAACACACCTCACTCTTTCATCAATATGAAATGTATGTCTTGTGCTCTTGACTTAATTTCTTTGTCCCTTTTCTCTTTTTATTTCCACTCATTTAACCTTATGTGTAAGTCCACAGGAGACTGTAGACCTGGGATGAATATTACACACTGACTCAAATCCTTCCTTGGTACTTGAGTCCTAGGAAGGGAAATACCACAAATACCTACTGATTTGGAAACTAGGATAATCTATTCATTTTTCTTACATGCTGGAGTGCTCCCCTATGTACCTGACCAAAGAGGACTCAGAAATAGGGCCTTGCCCATTAATGGGCTCTCTGGCTTATTGCTGACTCAAAACTTACAGGCAACTATGCTGAAGGTGCATAAGGATAATATAACCTGTCTCAGTCTACCTTGACCTCTAATACTCCTCAAAACATTAGAGTTACTGGACTAACTTTAGGAAAAATCATTAGAGTATGATACTTCTAACACTTCTAAATGTTTTGCTGATGACCTTAAAAATAATTGAAAGTATAAAATAAACAAATATGTCCATAAGATAGCATGGGGAAAATAATCTGATGGAAGAGTTACTCTTTGGAGAAACTGTTCCTCATAGTGGGGCTCTCTTAACTCTTCTGAAATGAATTAAAGAAAATTTGAATTACAAAGCTGAATGAATTAAAGAAAAATTCCTCACATTGTATGCTTTAAAAGATAATTTTCCTCTGACCTTTCTCTTGTAAGGGTTAGTTACAAATGGCTTGCTATGAGAAGTTGATACCTGATACTCTAGATGTCAATTGTTGTGTTTTGTTCTGACGTTTCAAATAATTGTGTATTGTTGCCCATTCTAAGGGCATAATACTTACAAGGCAGAAGGCTTGAAGAAACTAGGGGGCTTGGGCTCTCAGTCCAACAGAATAGTGCTGCAGGGAGAGTAGCCTAGCAGCAAGCCGCCTTGGCAAATTCTAGAAAATTAAAACTATTCAAGAGGCTTTTCTTTTTGTTTGTTTGCCTAGTTTTAAAATGATATTCTCAGTGGAGATATCTGGAACACTGCCTATGTGCATCTACATGAGACAAAAATTCTGTCATGTTATTTCAACAGAGTTGAATCTGATTGAACAGGGAAGGTATTCTTTGGTATATGAGTTAATCAAATATATTTGTTTTTTGTGGCTATGGCTATACTGTATTCCCCTCTTTAGAGAGCTGTCCAAAGGGGCAGCTGCCATTTTGGGAATATTGCAACACATTATTGTGGAACACATGAAGAAGATACTTTCTATCATATGGCACTGTGGGGTTTTGTTTTCTCTAGGTCACTTGCTACCTTTGCTCAGTAATAGATCAGTGAAAATACATGAACATGATGCATAGCAAAACATCCCAGCACAAGTTTACTTACACAAGGTTTCTTTGTCTTACAGTCAATCTGTAAAGAAAGAGAAAATGGCTTATTATGAAGATAAATAGAGATGATTTTGTGGTTCCCAAAAATATGATTTTTACAGTGTGGGTTTTTTTCTCAAAGAGAGTGCCAAGGTCTTTGGCAAAAATACATTAGTAAGCTTCTCTTAAAGAATAAGTAAAGAAATCAACCCAGAAATGCGGATGTTTCTGTTCAGAAACTTGCTGAGTTTTCCAGGTCACAGAAGACCATTTCCTGTCAGTACAAGAAGAGAGCTAAACCACTGATTTGTTTATGGGTGAATAAAAATACTATGGCTGTAAAGTGCTTTGCATGTGGGGAAGGGGAGAATGGGGGAAGTCCAGGAGTTGCTGGGGTTTTTTTCTCCTTCTAAAATAAAATCATGTTACTTATGTGCTTGTTTCACCAGCAAGTGACTGCCCTTAGTACACCTTCAGGTTTTGGAATAAAATCCTGCTTTAACAACTGTTACTTGTCCACTGTAACAAAGCCTGGACTGAATCTAAGTGGAGGCCAGTTCCAGAAGCAATTATTTATAACCAGACCTAGTCTTCATTTGCTGAGGCCTGAGCTGTCTCTTTGACTTCCCTAAGCAGGGAAAACATAAAATCTTAAGCTTCAGATTCCTTCACATGCAGATTATGGGACAATTGTCACCTTTGGGATTTGCAGAAGGCTCCTAGAAAAGACAGTGGTTTGGTTTTAGGAAGCTGTGTTTCCCAGTTTTAAGAAGTTTTGTAGTTTTCATCTGTTGATGGAGGGAGAGTGGAAGTCAGCTGGCTGTATGGGTATGCCTGGAACCATTCCTTTTCCCATCACATGTAGGACCCTGGTTTAGTTGTGTGTGGGCACTACATTTTGGAAGGACTAGACCTACTGGGTAATATGTGAAGTAAAATATACTGGTTCTAAATAGAGCATTGATATAGCAATTGTGATCTGAAATAAGAGATCAGTCTGAGTGAGTTTGAGAGGTTTCATGTATGGATTTAAAAGAAAGAAAAAAGATGAGATCCAGGAATTATTAATGGAAGTTAATCCAGAAATGTTGCCTTGCAGCATTCTAAGCAAGAAGAGAGGGCTGATCCAGCCTCTGCAGTTTTGTATGCAAATTGATCTTGCAAAGGACGGGAGATTGCTTTTGACAACTTGACTCTAGCAGTGCTGCAAGGCACCTAGAACGGTCCTACTTTCTATTTCCTCCAGTTCCTTATATTCCTTGAGGTGTTGATAATGGAAGACTCCTGCCTGAACTGAATGCAGCTCATGTTGACAGAGACAGCAAATACACATGGTAGCTTTCATATTTCTCTGTCAAATCATTTGACTTTTTTTCATGCCTTTTCCATAGGGCAAACTGTGAAACAACATATAATTTCTGTCACCTGTTTGAGATTTTGGCAGTGGGGTTACAAAAGATGTGCAGGTCCCCAGAAAAACATTCAGAAAATGGTGTTTGAATGATCTTTGAACTCTCTTTAAGCTTCAAAGGAATTGCCACACTTTCTCCATAACCTCAGTAATTGCTGATTAAAAAAAAAAAAAAGCAGATTTTAGAAAGAAATCATGCAATCTAGAAACACACTTTCCATCTGTGTATTGCGGCTGAAATCCAAAATAGGCCAGCTGGTCATAGCACAGCTCACATATTCACAGTATCTGTCCTCTGAATAAGTCATTTCATCATAAACAGTGGAAAGCAAAAAGCAGAGTCTTAGCTTCTCTGATTTTTCCCCCTCTATTTGACACTCAAAGGACTGGCAGATACTAAAAGGTTCCTCTCTGATGTTAAATTTGATATCGTCATTGCATTTTATTTGCTGCTCAAATATGTCTTTTTAAAACTGTGTGATCCAGGATGTGGAGTGGAATGTTTGTTGTGGCAAATGCCTCTCTTCATTGGAGCAGTTTGGTCTGGCAGTGTTCCCAGTTGCTGTAGATTTAGCAAGTAAGTTGTGCACAAACCCTTGATTTTTGTTCTTGCTTTTTGTGGCACTCTATATCTTAAGAGCTCCTGCAGTTTTTGGAACTAGGAAGTAGTGTCTTTCAGTATCTACATTTTATATCTAATCAACAGGGACTGATCCTAGCAAACCAGAAATCCCTCTTTAAGTAATGGGAAATCTCTCCTTTATTTCCCTCCACATTATTGATTTTGCTATAGGGAGCAGACACTGTGCACAGGGGTTGCAACCTTCCCTGCTCCTTCCCTGGGCTGGAGTGGTTTGGACCCGTGCTTGTCACTCTGCACTGAAACCTTTTAGATAAAAAATAGAGATGATGTGTCAGGTAGGGGAGGAGGGCTGAAAGGTAAAAACTGCACTAGTAGTAGTACCACAGGATCATGAAAGGGAAGTTAGTCACTGTAGTTTTTTGAAGTGATCTAAATCAGTTTTGATTAGACACAATGGATATGGAGTCAGTGGCCAAGCTCTGTCTGAACCATAACCAGTGAAGGAAAATTATACCTGAACTTACAGTCTGGTGCTTTACTATTTTTTCTGATTTTACATTCTTCAAGTATGAATAATCTGGACAGACTATGTTTAAAGTGCTTTCTCTACCTAATGGCCAAACTTTTGGCTAATTCAGTGATGAAAAGCATGAAGCTACAGTCTGCAGCAAATGGATATTAGGTAGGGAGTGGGAACATATGCAAAAGAATGCCTACTTTCACAAAAGTAATCAAAACCCTTAGTGCATGTATAGTGCAGTTTCCATGCACCATATTACACCTCCATGCCTAAATAACTACAAGCACAACCTTACCCTGGGCTCTCAGAAGAACACTACTATGCTTTCTAATTGCAGCTGTGTCTTAATATGATTCCTTTTCCTCACTAAAAATGGTGACCCCTCTAATAGTATGGCCTTTTCTGTACTCTATAGAGGAGTTCCATTAACTTTTTTTCCCCCTTTTAATAACAGAATGTCTCCTTTGGTAATTAATTACAAAAATATATTTATTTGATGCAGTTTTTCTGGCATTACAGAATCACTTAGGAAGAGGGGAACTTCTGGAGGTCTCTAGTCCAACACCCAACTCTAGCAGGACTGTCTCCAAAAATAGAACAGGTTGTTTAGGGCTTTGTCCAGTGAGTATTTGAATATCTCCAAGGATTGAGGCTCTACATCCTTTCTGGGCTGCCTGATCCAGTGCTTGACACCTCTCACCATGCAGACTTTTTTTCTTAAATCTAGTTGAAATTTCCCTGGTTGCAACTGGTGTCCATTGCCTTTTGTCTTATTTCTGTGCATCTCCAAAAAGAGACTGTCTTCTCTATAATGACCCGTTACTTATTTATGCTGCAGTTATTTACAGAGCTGCATGAATGGCTGGTGAAGAGATACTCTGAATAGCTGTCAGGCTGAAGTAAATAAAATCAGAACCTGCTGGGCAGAGGCTTCTGCAGGTCAGGAAAGAGGTACACCTGTTCCGAGTAGCTGGATGAAGTGCTGAGGTCTTACCTGGGAATACAAAAAGAAGGGTGGTATAGGTACCAGAATGCTTCTCCATGGCTCTGCTTGCTCACAATTAGACAAAATATCTCCTTGTGCTTGTTGTGTGAGAATTGTCTCACTAGTGCCACATAACAGTTTTTCCAAAAGGTAGTAAATGGTACCTTGGAAAAACTTGCTCCTTAATGAACCCTGAAGGTTCATTATGGACCTTCATAATGAAGGTCTTACTGGGAGTCTAGAAGGGCTCCTTCTTCTCTGTGTGGTTTTGGGTGGGTTTTTCCTTAGTGTGAATTAATGCAAGTGTTCAAAACAATTGAAAATGTGTGTGAGCCATACCTGTCCATTTCATTTGTTCTTAACCCATGGTGGACACACTGGAGCATATCCTGCTCACTGCACTGCTCACTCCACCTGGGCAGGCATGTCCTGTGCTAGTCCTTACATGAAAACTAGAGAAGAGTGAAAGTCCCTCCTTCACAGATTCTGTGGTACGAAGTTTCACCCGAGTTTGGTATTGGTACTGGACAACTGATCCCTGAGGTGAGGTCTGAGGTCTGAGTCTCTCTGGGATGCAGGCAGAACAGAGCTCTCTGTGCATTCTCCCATATCTCTGGTCTCAGTCTCTGCGGTCTGGCTCACTCTGTGTGTTCTTTCCTCATTCAAACCTCCACGGCCAGATACGTGCTACACGCACCTCCTAGGTCAGCGCTGGAATGAGCAGCTCTGTGCAAATGCATTTCACATCTTTTGAACTCCCAATGAGGTCGGGTGGCATATTCAAGCAAAGTTGGCAGTCTTTTCATATTTACTTGGACAATAACATGTACAATAGATTCTGCTTCCTATCCCAGAAATTCTTTGTCCAAATCTGGTTGTGTGTAAGTGCCCAGGTACACACAATTGCTGCCATTCATGCAGGATTAGGTGTGGTTTATATCCTTCCAGATTTGTTTATTTGTGGTGTGGTTCCATCCTTAGAGATGGCTGTTTATTGAGGTCTGTGCTTAATTCTTTACCTCTTTACCTACCCATATACTTAACTTTACTCAGTTAAGTAATACTTCTAAAGTTTAGCATGAATCTCTAGATTGAGGTCTGCCTCTGTATTAACTTACTGTAATGAAAATGTAAAATAACCAGAGCAAACCCCTATTCTAACTACATACACAATCAAATATGCCCTCAAGTAACTGGATCTGTAGAATAGAAAGCAAAACATTGCGAATGGTTCTGGTTTGCAGTAATTCATAATCCTTTAAGCATATAAATCCACCAGACAGCTTAGAAGTGCAATTTCTGCCACCAGCTATGTTGAAAATGCACTCGCATACTTAGTACTAAACTATGGCATCAAGCAACAAGCTGTGCTCTAGGGGTGGTGTGGAGCCCCTATCGCTCCCATGCCAGTCCTGGGAGCTGTCACCTCTTGGGGAGGCACAGTGCCTGCAGAGCTGCTCTTGCATCACTATTAATTAGGGCTCCGTTCGCACTCCTCTCTGCATCTTGTCAGCTCCCGTGGCTGGTGTGAGGGATGCGATAGCCTCGTCCCCTCAGTGGATGCCACGAGAACTGCTGCACTGGGTCACAGCCAAAGTCCAGCCACTTTTTCTGACAGTGGCCTGCAGCAGAGGTTCAGAGAAAGAGAAGCAGAGCGAGGCAATTACCGAGAGATGCTTTTCAGTGGTTTGCTGGGAAACCAGGAATGTGGAGGCTTCATGAGCCTGATATTGTCTCTACACTTTAGCATATGATAGCTGTATAGGCTGCCAGTGAACTTGTTTTAATCTCCCTTTGAATTATTTTTTCTCTTCCTGCCTCTCCAATATCCGAGGGCAATACATTCCATAACGATTCTCTGACGTGTGAGACAGTAATTTCTTCTGCTGCCTTTAACCTACCACCTGCTAAGTGTACTGGGTAATTTCCCCCATGGTCCCCTTCCCATTCTTGCACTTTGAGACAAAAGATGCTCGACCCTGGTGGGCAGCAACATCTTTAGCTGGAAATATTCCACTTTTCTTGTCCACTTGCTTGAACAAGGGGTACAAGTAGGGAAAAGATGATTTTGTGTCCAGGTTGAACACAAATGGATGAAAAAGAAAATAAGGACAGAATCTGACAGACGCCCTCAACAATGACCTTTTCTTTAGGAGTGGAGAAGACTCACCTCTGTAGCTTATTGCCACAGAAGCAAAGATCAGGGCAGAGATCCCTTTCTGCACCAAGAACAGCAAACAGCTTTTAGTGACAGCAAAGCCTGTTTCTAGCAGTAGAATGTGGAGGGGATGTTTTCCCTTTAAGAAATATCTCTTCAAGTTAATTGAAACATCTGTGTAAAATTCATTACATTGTTTTCTTTCAAAAAGAAATGACAGTTCAGTTCAAAGCTTTTGAATTATACTTAGATTTTTCTTCAGACAAATGGTTTTTTCATTTAAAAATTAAGTTTACTAGAGTTTAATTTTAAAGAAAACAAAAGAAATGAAGAAAAATGCAGGGAAAGCAAGAAAGCCTGTCTTCCCCTCCATTGTGAGCTGCTCCTGATAAAAAATGTTCCTCATCAAAATAACAAGTCCCCTCCACCTTCTCTGATATGAAGGATTAGACCTGCTAGAGAAGTGTTAGATACTTTGTCTTTAAAATGGTCTTTGTCGGGCTGTGTGTGCTATGCAGTCCAGACCTGGTGACTGATAATCATGATTAAAGTTACATTTTACTGTATTTACATATTTTAAATTAGATTCCAGGTAGCAAATTACAACAGAACCAGAGAAGGATATTTACAAAACAGCATTTCATTCTTTCCTCCCTTTTATGCTTTATTTGGTGAGAATTTTCCACAGAGGAATCAGGATTTTTAACCTATCAATTCTAACAGTTGTAAACTGAATAACAAGCAGAATTTAACACATAAAGTTTTGCATTTTTTTGATATCTCAGATATGGAAAATCTCTCATTCACTGGCCTAGCAGATGTTGAAATCAAAATAGATTTCTCTATTATTCTTAGAGGAGACCAAAATGTGAGCTGATTCTGAAAGAGTGACTGAGCAACAATACCTATCTCCCCACAGTATGGGAAATATACTACAAAAATTAATGTCTTCCAAGGCCTTATTTGACATTTCTACCTCTTATTTGCTTATTTAATTCTAGGACAAGCACAGTGAAGCAAAATAGGTGTTAGTACTGCTGGCAGACTAATGGAGACTTTGCAGGTGCAGGAAATAGACACTGAGAAGCAATGACTGAATATTCTTGTTAATGCTCTCTCAAGCAATGTATTAGTATTTATTTTAGGAAATGTCTGAAATATATGTAATACCAATAAACCTCAAAGAAGTGTTCTTCTGTAAGTCAATGAGATTGCCAAAAGACTACTGCTACGTAAATGAAAATCTGCTGATTGTTTAGTGTTGCCAAATGTTTAACTGGCCTCTGAAACTTGGCGTACACAATGAAAATTAGCTACCAAGTGGATAAAACAATAGAAATTACCCATGAAATGCAATCTTGAGTGGTGTGCTGAGATGGATGGAGCGCCCTGCTGCCTTTACCTCCTGCTGCACGAGTCGGGTGAGCCCCTGGTGAGACGCCCAGAACCCGAAGGCTGCTGTGGGAGGTGCAGAAAGCTGGGCAGCTTGTGACAGCAGATGCAGCTCAATGGCTCAGGGCTTGGTGAAGGAGCACACAGTAGAAGATATGGCAGCAGTAACAGCACCATATTTTTCATGGTGAGAGGCCACTATATGCCTCTGGTCTACAAATCTCAGCAGAAGGTCAGGGGGTGGGTGGGAGTAATTGATAGGAATATTTGTGTTCAGCATAGCATCTTGATCTTGGAAGGTATCAGTCTTTGATGGCTTCTGAAGAATAGCAGTCTGAACTCAGGTTCTTCTGTCAGATATCTGGACGTAGACAGGATAATTCTGTGTCAAAGTGATGAGACTGGGTCTACATGTGCCCCTCTGGCTCCAGTCAATCCCAGATGGTCTCAGATGACTATAAAGAAATTTCCTTTGTGGTCTTCCAGCATGAGAGAACTAAAAGCTCATAATTCATTTAATTCCAAAAATATGGTGCAACAGAAATGCTCTTTTTTTTTTTTTCCTTGGCTAAAATGAGGACTTAGATGACTGGTTCAGGTGTGTCTGCAATGTAAAAATACCGGCAAGTTAGGTGAGATTAGGGGCCCATTTACAGTCTCTGTGGATTGTAGCCATTGTGAACTTCTGAATACACACACCATTCTGGCTTTGTGTCAAAGATCTAGCATGACGTTGCTCTAAGGGGAAAAATATTCATGCTTGGTTTCTTTGATCCAGATGTGGAAAGCTCAGTGCAGGAACCAAGCCTGGCAGCAGCAAAAGGCTGGGCTCGCAGCAATACTTCCACTTGGCTACATTTGACCTTCCAAATGTCACTCTTTCAGTATACCTACAAATAATATAGGTATGGCAGGTATTATGCTGCTAATCAAATTATTACAGCTTTAGGATCACTTACACAAAAACGGAACAGAAGCAGTGATGATGGCAAGCAACCCCAATATTCACTGTTTACATAGGTTTTGTTCCTAAATGCCAGAAAAGAAGTGTGAGGTTTAAGGGACTTGTTGGAACTTATTCCTTGCATCATCCACTGTGACTTTTCTATGCAGGATTACCCCATAATGTGCTGAATTGCCACAGGGTCATGATAGTTCTCTGATAAATGACCACTGGAGTGAGCACTGAATATGCAATTTCCAAGTTACTATCCAAATGTGTAGTTAAAAACTATTTATGAAATCCCTCCTTATCTTCAGCACAGCCTTTTGTACAACTCTGCAGGATGAAGTAAGCTTCTCATGTTGACGACATCCTTTAGAAGAAAAAATATACTATTGCTTCCCATGCCAAAAAAAAAAAAAAAAAAAAGTTCCTTACAATTTCTGAAGTATTAATGAAATAACCTAATCTTGCAATCATTAAGCTTCTCCATAACTTTGTCAATCACTGATTTTAGTGTGATTAAGAATGGATACCATGCACCTGATAACACGTTTGCATGTGTTCAGCCAGGAGATGTTTCATGCTGATCTCAAGCAGCCACTACCTCAAGAACACTGGAATTCCAAGTGGATGATTTTAAATGCAATTTATCTGCTCACAGCCTACGTACAAAACTACCCCCAAGGTCTTTCCAAACTGCCCTGTGGTTATGCCCCAAAATATATTTCATGCACCAAATGTAATTCAAATATGCCCAAAAGGACTTGAAGACCAAGATGTGAGTTCTGATTGAAATAATTCCTCAGGGGAACGTTTGTTGCTAAGAAGTGGCTGAATACCACAGAGATTAATAATCCAAGTACGAAATATTTTTCCATGCTTTTTCATTCCGCTCATTTATTTAGAACATATGCCAGAGAGCATTAATGTTTAAAAAAGTCTCCACCCACATCCCTGTGCAATGTTCTGCTAAGAAGGGCCCAAGGTTATTGTAAGTGTAGTCTTCTGACTGTGCAGTTAGGTACATTTGCATCACTGACTTTCATCCCTCAAGTGTCCTCTCTACCAAGAGCATGAGCTTTTTTTCCAAATGCCCTTACCAGAGATAAAATGAACCTTTCAACTTGTAAGCTTTTATTTCCAGAAAGAGGCAGAAAGGGGTTTCTGTGGCATAAATTACCTGAATTACTTTACATGGCTTTACTAGGATGAGATGAATCCACCCCAGAATTGTCTGTTATGCCTCAAAAATTTAGGTGACTGGCACAGGTGTGGACATGTGCATCTTGGAAGGGTGAATTCTGGCGTGTTGTGGGAGTGGGAGCCTGCCTGCCCACCACGTTGCTTCTCTACTAATGCAGGGTGATGGTACAGGGACAGCAGCCCGTGTTCTCATTCCATACTGACACTGCTATGGAAAGGCACTTTGTTTCATGAGCTGGTCTTAGAGACCAGAGTGGTGCTTCCCTTCCACTGCTGTTCCTACAGCTCCCTCTGCCCCTTCCCTGGCTCAGAGAGAGCCAGGCAGGACTGCACTTCTGCTTATGCATTAGGCAGACACGTAGCAGACAATACCAATGTGGTAACAGAACACAGCAAACTTTTCTGGCTCATCACTATTTTTGTTTCTCCTTTGAGTACATATAAATGCAGCAAGAGAAACTGTATAACTTTTTTGGAAATGAAGGTAAGAAAAGAATGAAATACAGTATCACTGAAACATGAAGAATACAAACAAAATGAGACATTAGTACAACTGTGCAGAGAAAGCACCTCTTAAAATTACAGTGATGATCCCTGAGTCAGATCCAGTACTTGGGTGATTGTTTTAATTAGAACTGAACTTCTAGATGTTTCAGAAAGTAGGGAAGAAGGAAGATCTTGGCAGAAAGTGTATGTATCAGGAGGCACCTGATGCTTTTGAGCCTGAAGCAAACCTCCCCCAAACTCTTCAGGATGTCATTGAAATACACAGATGTAATTATTTGAAGTTGCTGAAGGAATTGATGTCGCAGTAATTAGACAACTCATTACATCAAGAAATGAGGAAATAAGACTAACACAGGTAAAAGTGAACACACTGATAATTTAGTGCAGGATTGTAAGAACTTTAAGGTAAGGATTTACAAGAGGAATAGCACCTAGGAGAGTATCAGGAGACCCAGGCTTGCTTTCATCAGCCCATCCAAATTATAGATGCAATAAAGAAAGATATGGCAAATGAGAAAACACTGCTGCTGTCTAGCCTAGGCTTTCACTCAGCATCTTGCTCCCGAGGCCTCCAACTTCCTCAGCCTCTTGCCAAATGTTGTCCCACGGTACCTCAAATGAAGGGTAACGTGTCAGCCCTCTAGAACTGGACTTGTCATGTCTCCTATCCCAGTCCACAGAGTACTTCCTATAATTTCAGGTAACTTTGAACCAGGGCTCCAGGTGGCCTATACTTACACACTGCCTTGAATGAAAATGCCCATGGAGTGTGCTTATTCTACAGTGCCACTGACTCTCTCTTTTTTCTCTTACTTTTTTGAGCTCTGCAATTACTCTTTGCTGGAATTTCTAGTGCACCATTTCACATTTTCCACCCAAAAATTGTCCAGGTTAATATTCTATTATTCATTCTAACATCTGTTATAAGCCAATAATTAGAACAAACCTTTTCCTCAGGGAAGCCTTGGTGGTAATAACATGAGGCAAAGAGGTATTTTTTACATGTCAGTAAATATTTTGAGAGTCATGGTGAAACTAAACTTTCACACATGACATTCTTACTATAGCAGGAAACTTTAACCACGTACACAGTGCTTAATGACTGTCTTTACAGGTGACGTGGGGCTGTTCAAAACTTTTGAACAATAAATTATTAGCACATGCTACCTCTTTGTAATTTCTCTTCCCATTAAGAGAACAAACTGAATAAAATTATTTCAATTTTCCTCCCTTTCCCTACTTTCTTAAGTCTCCTACTAACTGTGCAACATATTTGAATTACCTTCAGATTCAATCTTACAATACCATCCTCAGCTGACCTTTTGAGCTTCCTATTGTGTCACAGTACTCTTAATCTCTGCCCTTTCTGATCACAGATCCCCACTTTGTCTATCCTTTAGCTGTGAAGAGTCTTCAACAGTTTTGCTGAGGAGTGTTGGGTCACTCTTCAGATCTGCAGGGAGAGAAGATGCTAACAGGGCCTGGATATTTAATTAAGTTTATGGTGCAGAAGGGTCCTTATGACCAGTCACTAACCTGAAGCTAAACTTAGCTGGTCAAAAGTGATCAGAAGTGATTTCTGAAATCTTCTTGGCAGCAATACAGAAATGGAAACTAAAGCTGGTTAAATTGGTTTTGGTTACGCTTTTATGAGTTTTATTTGGTGGTATTTTGGTTTTGTGGGGCTTTCTTCTTTCTTAACAGAGCATGTCCTGTGAAAGTTTTACTGGAAATTTTTCAACAAATCCCTCCCTCCCCAAAGTGCCCTAATTGGAGGTAGGGGTGAAAAATTGTCTTTTTTTTTTCTTTTTTTTTTTGCCTTTTGCATTTCCTCACATAACCCAGATTCCTGTTCTTGGCAGTAAAAATGCAAAAATCTCCAAACTGAGTACAGAGATGGAAAACTGGGAAACAAGGATAATCCCAAAGACGGTGGTGACCAGCTGTCCTGAGCGGCAGCTGAACACGGCTCATCCCAAGACGAGATGAGGTGCTGCCTCAAATGTTCTCACATTCGTCCTGCTGGCATCGCACCCCCACCTGGCACAGGGCAGAGAAGGGGAACACACCAGAGGTGCCAGCAGCAAAAACTCCATTATCCCCTGGCCCTGAACCCGGCTTCGTTGGAAGAAAGCAGCCCCAATTAGCAGCTCGGTGAATTTCCATCGCTGCTCGGCAGCTGCAGTTTCGGGGTGGGATTTCGGGCTGAGCCAGCTCCCCGGAGCTCGGACCCAGCTCTCCCTCGGAGGTGCTCGGGGAGGGAGTGCTCGGGAGTTTGCACAGCTGCTGCCGGCCCTGGGAAGGCCGGGCCCAGGAGCCAGCAAACCGGTCAATTAAAGGCTTGTCATTGACTCCAATGGGCTGCAAGTGAGCGCCAGAGTGAATAAAGAGTTTCAGTTCCTGGAGCGGTTCAGCTGGCACCTTTCACCGGGAAGGGGCCAATTTTACATTTTTAAGTAAATAAAGTTTAAAGCAAACAAAGCTGTTTTTCACCAAAACTCTGGATTCTTTGTATGTGAAGAAGTGGAGGCTGCTATTGCCTCAGAGAAAAACTGACAGCTAAAAGGAGCAGAAGTAGAGCTTGTGAATGAAGAAAGCTGTATGACACATTGCTACTCCCCTAAATCCTGCGAGGAAGCCTCCTGCTGTAATACCTGAGCTAACTCCAAATCTGAGGAGCTTTGTAGACCTGTCAGCACGGCACCCTGGCTGGGACACATCTCTCCCACCTGACGCAGCTGTGCTGCCTCTAGGAAACAAGCTGGTGTCGGTGCTGTGCTGGTGGGACCAGCCCTTGCTCCTTGACGCTCTGCAGACGCCCAGCATCACGTCCTGGTGCATGCTTGCACACATACTTGTCCCAGTTTGATGCCATACTTTGGAATTTAAATCTGTGCATAATCCATATACCGGCCCTAGACTGACTGGAGAATTCAGCAAATAAGTGTTTGAGCAGCTAATCTGATGCCCCCCCCCCTTTTTTTTTTTTTTCTGAAGTGAAATGGTGCACTAATTTCACTAAATCCACCTAAATTCACCCTTTCCATTACAGTCACACCAAATACACTGCGTAATTTGAAGAGCTGCATTCATGTGCCTCTACTATGCAAAGTAGAAATACTGACACATGGATTTCTTTGGGACATTTCTCACGTTCCCATTGAGATTCCATCATAAGAAAGGTGCAAAAGGGAGCTATAATTAACCATTTGGAAGTCTGTGATGTTTTCACAAGAAAATAACAATTTCCTCTTCTTCGGCTTACAGTATGTTGAGTATTTAGTAAATAGTCTGGAAGGAGACTCTTTCGAAGATTTTCATTACTTAACACCTACAGTTTCAACTACTCCTAAACTGTTGTAATAGTGCAAGTCAAAGGGATTTCAGATATACTGACGTCATTTTTTTGTTCCATTCCCTTCCCCTCACCCTATGCATTCTCCTTTTGGAGAATTCCTCCAAAAACACAGTATCAGTAATAATCAGAATGTTGAATTTCTGACAAATGCCATCTGCTGATTTCTTTTTTTTTCCTCCCCAAAAGACAAGATTTTGGATAGGGGTAGTAAGTACTTTAGCTTCTTCTACTTTATGGTACCAAAATAATCACCATGGCAACTCTTTAAGGGCAGTCTTCCAAAGAGATTTATTGTGAATGCAAGAACTCAACAGCACTCTCTAGCAAGAAACAAGACGGCATCTATTGCAGGTTATTTTGGTACAATGCATGAATGATGACTAATAGACACAGGCCTGTCTGTCTGAACTTTTTCAGTTATCCCTAATACTTTAGCTTGCCATATTTATAGGTGCTGGAGGATGCAAGGGTTGGGGAGGCAGGGAGAAGCAATCAGTATTAAGCTTACACAGATTATGTTGTAATTGCCTTTCCTGAATACATTTTTTTTTCAGCCACTGATGGCTGCAAGAGAAGAAAACCAGGGAAACAGCACAAATACTGGGACAAGGATGCACTACACTAGAAGGAGGCTCAAATTCTTTTGAGATAATAATTGAAGGTTTTGACACATCGTTTCTCTCCTTCCCTTCCTTTCTTATTTCTTCTTTCTTAGAAAAACAATGAAAGGAAGGAAGATTGCTAAAACTAGTGTTTGTTACACTGGGGGAAGGGAAGGGAGGTTCTGGGAAGGGAAGGGAAGTTCCAGGAGGTTCCGGGAAGTTCCAGGATGCGAAGGGAAGGGAAGGGAAGGGAAGGGAAGGGAAGGGAAGGGAAGGGAATCTTCTGCATGGTGAGGAAGACAGGCCAGGATAAATGCTAAATTATTAATAATAAACAGTCATGGTAGTATATTCCAGGTAGCTGCTTTTTGGCTCAGGTGTTGGTTGGAATTAGCAGGTATAATCTGTACAAAGCCCAGAATTTTGACAACCAGCCAGCATTGCTGTGTTATGTAGTTGTGTAAGAGGTTATATATGGTACTTGCTTTGCATTTGGCAAATGGTTCTCACTTAAACATTCATTTAGCATGATTACTTAAGTGAACCATATAAGGCTATTCCTTGGAGCTGCAAAATTAACTTGTTATAGTGATGCACTATGCCAAAAGCTAATTTAGGATCTACTTAGGAATTTATAACATTTATTTACCATGCCATTTGAATAAGGCAACTTTGCTGACAACCCTTAGCTGGCCACAACTTTTATATCGTGCTGTATCTCATCTACTGCTCCCGAACATTTATTTTTCTGTTATGCACTGTCACCCCATTCTTGTCAATACAAAGTGAGAAGATAAGAAACTGTGTACAGAAGCAGAAACCCACTGAACCCTGTGAAAAGTGTCCTTTTCTGCATGAATGAGAGGAGAACTTTGGACTTTTGGGAGTTGTGCTTTAATTGAATTGAGCATTGAAAAAAATACTAAGGATCTTTCCCACTCTCCCTCTGATTTGAGGAGATCAGAGACACAAACCAGGGAATGTTTGTCTCCTTTTTGTCAATTCAACCAGAAGAGAATGTTAAAAATATTGAAGAATTCCCTGCCTGCAATGTCATGCTTGGAGATAACATCCTGGGGAGGTTACTTAAATATATACATGCATTACACAGCAGGTACTCTTCCTCAGGTGTAAGATATCCCACAGGTTTTGTTTGTGGGCTTTCCCTGCCTCAGCTGCATAGCAAATTGTTTATGAAGTGAGACATGAGATAGAGCAGACTCATTCAGTGAAGCAAGTTCTGCAATCACTAGAAAAACTTGCAAGGGTTCCTTAGAAGAAGGGAGTGAATAGAGGCAGGGGAAAGCATTGGTGTTGCTTTCTGTTCGATCAGTTCAAAGTTGACTCACTGGCTTATGTTCAGTCAAATGAGGGAAGCAAATCCAGGAGAGCTCCCTCTAGCCAGGTTGTGATGCTCCTTATTTGTCTCAAGAGAACCTGAGATCACAGTCTGTCCTGTTGTCTCTTTTTACATCTCATTTTCTGTGTGACCAGCCTTTGTGCAGAAAGCTCCCTGTGCTGCTCTTCGGTGCTAGCTTCAGCCTTCTCCTCAATCCCAGCTCTTTTCCACTTTAGCACTGTAACAATTCTCAAACAACAAGAAAAATAACGAGGGGAAAAGTTAATTTGCGTCTCATTGTAGATACTAATTGCAGAATGCGTCTTCTTTCTTTTCTCCCTTTTCTCCCCTTTGCTGACGCACATGCTCTATAATAAGCTCTGTTACTTGGAGCCTGTAAGCCTCTGTAGTAAGCTGAAACTGCTACTATATTTACTCACTTTCCACATTTAGACAAAGGCTATTTTTAACCAGAGTTCTATTTGCGGGGGCTGCCAACGTCACTTAATGTTCACATGCATCTTGGGCATCATATGCTTGTTATTTTTATTTACTGTGCCTGTGCCAGGTCTGCTTTTTTATGGGAAGAAAGAATGAGAATGCTTCTTCAGGCCAGTTCTCGAGAGCTCTTTTGTACAACAGCAGATACACAGATAGGCAAAGAAAAAGCAACTCAGCAGCAGATTTGGCAAACCTGCTTTTTAATGGCTGGCATTTTTTACCTCTTGGTCCAGTAACAAAGCTGTGTTCTTAGTCCCACTGCATTTGTTAAAGGTGAAGATGTTTCAAAGGTATGTTAATTATTCTGGTGTCTCCTGGAGGAGCCATGAGCTCTTATTCTGTGATTAAGGATGCCGGGGATCAGGAAATTATTATGATTCCAGCACTGCTACCAGGTAGTTAAAATAGATGATGTGTAAATAATCAGTGCTTTTCTGATCCTCCTTGTTAATAGGTGCATGCTTTGGAACTTGAATGCAACAGATGTTCTTTTCAGATAATTAGTTCAGATTTTCAGTGTAAGAGTCCCCTGAAAATGCTGAAAGTACTGTGCTGCAGCCATAAATCAAGCCTGTAAATTGGGCCTGTACACAGTGTTTTCTGTACGGGTTTCCCTGCATTGCTCCAGTGACCTGAACTTGACCCAAGGGAATTGCCCTTTACAGAGGTTTGGAACACTTCATTCAGCATACTGACTCAGGACGCCTGATTCACTTGATATTGCCATCATCATATGCCCAGGGTTTTGAGATACCCACTATCCACATGCTTTTGTAGGGAATAGGTTATTCTCTACACATAGAAAGTGGCATCTTTAGTCACACTAAATGAATTCCTAGAAAGGGGTGGAAGTTAGGGGAAAATCCTTTAACGCTTTGCTGTCAGCATACTTAACTGGAAAGTTTTAGCAGGAAATTAAGTTACAGAAGAAAGCTACAATGGAACACCCTAAGGTGGATTTTGTTTAAGTTTGAAGTGTTTTGGAAAGCTTACAGGTTTGGTTTGTTTTTTTAAAAATCTCTCTCAGTACTTCCTACTCTCAACATTAATTCCCTTTTCAGACTGATTTCAACATGAAAGAGACATACATAAGTCAAGATTTCTGTGTGCTGATCATAACAGAATCAAATATTTTACATTTTCCCGTAATTAATTTTTGCAGTGCAGTTTCTTTCCCCACTACAGTGAATGCTTTCATTTTCTTAAAAAACCCCCAAATAACTTCTGATTGTCGATAAAATAAGGTCTGGGTTTTAAAATCAAAACTGCTAATTTCACATCTGTGCTTCCAGAACTGGGCAGTGAAATCCCCACTAAGTCAGGGACAGGTGTTCAGACACAGTGGGAACTGCACATGCTTAATGCTCTGTGGGTTAATCCATTTACTTAGGTGACTAAACATGAATGAATCTACATACCTGCCCTTAGAGGCCTTTATTTAAAAACATGTCAGCCTAATGATATTACCCTATGTGGGGTTCTTTCCATGGGGAATTACTTTTCTACTGCTAGCTGATGCTTTTTAATTTATGATTTGGAGACTTAAACCTGAAACTAAATGCCAGGAAAAGGAAGGTTGCTAAAAAACCCAACAAACCACCACATAACTGTATACATTTAGTTAATAACTGTATTATAAAAAGCTTGTCTTTTTCAGTCCTCTTCAGGTCCTGCTAAGCTTTACATTTATACTTAGACAATAAGATGGATTCTGGACCTAAGGGTCACCCCAGGCCGGCGCAGTGTGTGGTACCTCTCTTGTTCTCTCATGGTTCCTGCTGGTGGGGCACAGTAGTGAGGGTCACTGCTGATCTGGCTTCTTGAGATGAGAAATCACACTCAAATTTTTTTTTGTTACAATTTCTGGGCCTTTGCTGGGCGTGTCATTGTAAACAATCTGTCCCACGTGTGGCGTCTCTGATATCCTCGGCCACGTGACGGCTAAAGTTGTACGAGAAAGAGCATATGTAAGCATGCTTGTGGAGGCAGAACCCATCCTGCCTTTGTCATGCCACCAGCATGTGATGTGCACATGGCTCACCAGTGACACACAGCCAGTGGCTGTGCGTATCAGGAGCAGAGGTGAGCTCATCTGTATTTTCAAGGTAAATCCATTGGTCATGTTGCACTGAGAAGGAACGAGGACAACAAAAACATGTCTAATTAAAAGGGCTATTAGTGTTTGCTGTCACAAGTTACAAGTATCAATAACTTTGCTTCAGGTGCACTGGCATAATCTTCATCTTCCTTCCACAAAAGTACTTTCTCCAATGCTTTTACTGCCGTGCCCAGGCAAGTTTTTTTAGTGTATGCAAAGATATGGTATGTTTATGCATGTATGAATGGGTGTTTTCCTGTCTGTTCTCCACAAGGGAAAGGGTGGGTGTGAAGGAGTCTGTAGAGATCAGGAAGCTTCAGTGGCATCCTCTCACTGCTCTGTGTGATACAATTTTCTATCTCTCCCCAGCAAACAGCAGCAAACTTTGCAATTTATAGTAGTACTGAACTTACTCTGTGGCCACAAATGGCAGGCAGGTTACTGAAAGAGAAAATAGACTCATAAGAGAGCCTCAGCAGCCTGCTGACAATATATCTGATTTTCTACTATATCAAATATTTGCACCAGACTGTGTCAGGAGGAGACTAATCAAAAGCAAAGAGAATCTTTTTAATCTGAAGAGTCACTGCAGAGGGGAGGCAACGGGTTAAGCATTACAAGAGTTTAAGCCAGCCCTTGTGCTCTGTTGCTTTGCAGAGGTTTCCCTTTGATGGAAAATATTTCAGTGACAGAAGACACTGGCAGCTGAGGTAATACACTGCTGCTGCAGGAGCCTTGTGCTTGCCAGGGAAAGTCAATGGGTGAGACAGTTCTGAGAACAGCAGTGGCTGGCTTTTGTCCCCTGCCATGCATTGCTCGTGTGAGAGTGCGTGCCTCAGGACTGGTGGGGGGGATTGTACTGGGAAATGCACCAGATCAGGGCAAATGTAGATTATTTACCTGTTGCTACAATGAAGAGCCTTTCTGAGGCACGACAAGCAGCCCCCTATGTTATTCACTATGGAGAGGAGCACCAGGACAATGCTTATGGATCATTTCAGTCAAACTTGAGCCTTCAGAGCAGATGTTTTACTGCCTTCCCCATTGATTCTTGGATGCATTCAATCTATATATGAGTATATTGTGGCTTAATGCATGAGTTGTCAGGAGACAACACTCAAAACCTGTAGCACCAGTTCCATTTCATGTGACTGGTCAAACTTGTAACCTTGTGAACAACATCCTTTGTTGTAAGAAGAGCGTTTCGTTTGTACTGTTCAAAATGTTCATTATGGTTCACCAGAGCACACTGAGGTCCAGAGCCCCAAAAGTGAGCCACAGACCTGAAAGCTGTGCCAACTACCTTTTGTAAGTTGTGAGCCTGTGCTGTTTGAGCAGTGTAAGAAACATTGCTGGCAGTACAGGAACATGTACACAAACAGTTCACCCTCGGTGCTCGGGTGTATTTAGGTACACAAAGGATTTGGAGTGGTATGGGAGAGATGTAAGGCTTTTTTTCCTCACACTAGTCTCTCATTAACTAAAAAGAAATTGACAAATTACCCTCTTTCAATCAAAAAAGAGAAGGTTACGTTATTGGTAGGCAAACCAACAGACTGGAAATTTTTGGTAGAAAAGACTGCATTCACTAAAATTATTGGCATTTTTCAGAGCAGCTGAACCAACTTTTCCTTTTCTATTGAATTCCAGTATTTAGTGGCTTTGAGGAAGCATTACAGTCCAGGCATGTGAATTCAGAAGCCATTTTACTCGGAGAGTATAATCAGTGCTTTTTAAAGTCACGATATTTCTTGTGGAAAAAGCTTGCAGACGGAAAAAGACAGTAAAAACATTATTTAAAAAAAAAAAAATCTCAGATTATTTGACATACTCTGTTTTAGGAGTTTCAGAGATGGGTTTTAGGTAGAGATGGGCTTATTTAAAATACATCCAGATTTCACATATCACAGAAATCAAAGTAATTTTTACCTGAGGTTATATGTTCTAAAGAAAAAGACTACTTGTACTGTTTGGATTTGGACACAGTTAGGAATATACATGAATATTAGAATCTAGGCTTATAATCAGGGTAAAGGCAGCATGAGCTGCCATGGAAGGAAGTCGTGAATCAAGGCCCTTCATTTCCAGGCATTTCCAAGCATTGCTTTTCTTCAGAGAGAGACAGAGAGAGTAAGCTGGCATTCAGCCTTTAGTCTTCATTCAAACCAAATTCCAGTTGCAATATTGCCAACTCTAACTGTTAAAAAAATCAGGAGAATTAAAAAAAAAATAAATAAATGTTGTATATTTCTGTTTGCCGTCTGGTGTTTGAGACTTAATATGGGTTATGTTTCCAGGCTTTTCTCTGCAACCAGAAGAGATTGAAACTCTGGGGAAATAAGAAGTTGCGGGAAGAATGAGATTCTCACAAAGCATTTGACTCCAAAATCAGTGCTTGAATTGAAATCCCAAATATTAGGAGATCCACACTATGAAATCCCATGTGTCAGAACACATTACAACAAGCCTGTGGGAATTTTATTGAATAACAATTGTGAAAGGACAGCAAGAATAATTTTTCTATATTCCGTATTACTGCATATACTCTCAACAAGAGTTAAAAAAATGTTTTTTATAATTAGAAGTACTAAAAAAGAGCTTTTATTCCCTGATATGGCTTTTATAGAGACCTGTCAGCGAATATACAAGATTTTAGTGTTCTTGACACATTGGATTCTCTGTATGCCACGTGTCTGTCCCCTGGAATAGGCTGTAGCATAAGAACAAGCCAGGATAAATTTGTTATAGCCTGTGAATCCATTCAGCCCAAATCTCCTGATACATAAACAACACCAGGTCCAAACATCTTGTCACATCTGCTTTGTACACCAAACAGCTGGGTGGACAGATGCTTTGGTCTACTGGAGCATCTTAGGCTGAGTGCATTCTTCTGTGTGTTTAGTTATTTGTTTTAATTGGTTTTGATGATTTGACTTAAATCGCTTCAGATCTAGCTGGAGTACAGGTACTTTTGTGGCTGATTGTGACAGCTGCCACAGGCGCATGAGAGGCAACAGCGGTCACCTAAAACTTCTGGGTGAGAGTTCAGCATGAGCAGGCCCTGAGTTTGGGGACACTGACTTCAGAAGCAGAAGCACTGCTCTCTGAGCTAGCTACTTCATCACATGTAAGGAGGCCCTGCCCCCTGGAAAACAGTGCAAAATCACACTTAGAAACACACAAACAGTTTCTGGGAAAGGAAGTGAAAGTTAAACAGCTAAATTACATAACTCTTTGTATACATTATGTATAGATCAGACATATTTATATACACACATATATACATAGATATATAGACATATACATATGTATTACATACATATGTATTTTTAATGAGTGATAGAGCAGCTTGTTGATTTCTCCCTGCCCTTCCTCCCTAAACTCATTTTGTCATCCACACCACACCACACCACACCACCCCACACCACACCACACCACACCACACCACACTTTACTCTCAAAGCTGTTTGAAGGCAAAATTGGGTCTCTCTCATCCACACGGGTAAACTGCCAGAATGCCAGTGAGGACTGTAAGTAATAGAGAGCATTAATTCTGAAAGGGGATATGCCCAGTGGCTCAGTGATTCCCCATGCTACTCAATCTTTTCATGATCCATTTCAGACTCACTGGGAAGAGCCCTCTTGCAAAGAGCACCTCCCCAAGCACCTGGCATGTGTGTCAGTACTCCCTCACTGGAAGTATTGAACCAGTCCAATGTTCCTCAACTAACAAAAGCAGAAACAATCACAGAGCTAGATGTCCTGGCTTCTGGCCAACTTTAATTAATTAAGTTCTACCAAGCATCACACATTAACCTCCAAAAAATTTCAGTTCATATTAAAGGAAAATCTTCTGGGGAAATGAGCCACCAAATCCCTGTCAGTACCTAATCCCAGTGTCTCCCATTGCAGGACAATACCCTTAATTGCCATTTCAACCTCAGGCTGCTCCCACACGGTGCTGAGCCCACTCCCTCCACCCCATGTTTGTTTTCTCTATCCCTTTGGGAAGCTTCATGCTTGAGGACACCACACGTGTCGTCTGTGCCATAAGCACCTACACAGAAGTGACCCATCTGGCACAGACCTTTGCAAGTTTTCTAGCAAGCTCCATAAACATGTGAACTGTTCTTTTTTTGTTGGATGTGTTTATTTTAAAATCTATACAGCAAAGATGAAGGGATAGTGCTGGTTGGAGAGGAACATTCCCTAACTGGCAGGCCAGGGAAAGTGCTTTGTGTCTATTGCCAGTAAACAGGCAGGAGGGAATCCTGTCCTCCGTGTCCCCACCAGGACATTGGCTCACCTCTAGTCATTCTAGATGCACCCTGACATTTGCTAAGTCAGACTCTCTCATGTCTCTGAGCACTGTCCACGAGGCACCAAATTACTCACTTCTGTCTCCTGGGAACACCTCCCTGTCATCAGTCCTGTGCCACAGTGATACTGCATCACGAGTCACTTAAGATTAATTACAATTGCTCCACGTTTACTGAACCTTGAAGGATCAGATATCACTCCTCCTCCTCCTCCTCCTCCTCCTCCTCTTCTTCTTGCCTTGCTGTGATAGGGAATTCACACTGAGTCCAGCACAGCTACTCAATATTCTTTGAAGTTACCTGCTGTTATTTACAAACTTTGAGATCTTTGTAGCATACTACTAAGTTTTGCTTTGATTAAATTTTTCATTAAATTTAATTTTCCTGATTTCGGACACAAACCATGGGGAAAAAAAAATCAATCTTGTTTAATTCAGTGCCAGAACTTGCAAAAGGGAAATGAGCACAATGTTTTTCCTTGATGTAAATGGTGGAAAACTACCTATGCATTCAGCACTGTTTGTATAATTTTTTTTTAAACATCAGCGCAACCAGTTAATTGTTGGGCTCACCGTGCACCAGGAGCTGTAGTATGCCACCAAATTAGAAAGACTGATAAACATTTTTGCCTCAGGTAAATAATTTGCAGCAAGAAATGTATTCCATGAATGTACTTTCTTTTCTGCTCAAGGACTATCTCTGGGAATGTTGCTGTTTCCTGGAGATGGCTGTAATAAAAGCTAAAATTAACAAAATAGGCGTTACTATAGGCATTGCCAGTAATCTTGCAGGAAATGAAATAAAACCCCTCAATCTATGCATATTTGAGCATGTAAGATCATGGTTTGATTTCCTCCCATTGCTCAGGGTGGTTAACCTCCATCACCTGAATAATCATGCAAATCAAACAGGAGCCTTGTGAGAATGCTAGTAAAGCATCTTGAATATGTTCAGACACCGTAGGCTTATCTTTATCCTTTGAAAGGCTGTATTTTGTGAGGCTGGGATGGTGCTAAATGGTAAAATTTCTACTTCACATGGGTTTGAGTGCCAAATAAAGGTAATGCACAAGTATGAATGTTTGCTATTTCCCGCTGTTGAAAGAAGATGACTACATTTGCAGTGCTGGAGGTTCAGATGGGAATGGCAGAGAACGTATGGTTGATATTATATATTATCATTTTGTGTCAAGGATTTGGAATGCCATCTCATGGGTGATGGGGTGGGCAGGAGGGTGAAGATAGAAGAGTGTTAATAAACAACCTTATTGCTTCCTACTCTTCATAATTTGTTTGCTTTTTTACAGAAGAAATCCTCTTCGTACCTTATGTCAATCATAGCTGAGAATATGAACTATTTTTCATGTGAATAAATGAATGTGAATGTATGTGAATAAAGTAACATGCCATTTCCTATCTGGAAATTATGCATACAGTTCATATGGTGAAAATCCATTTTCTCCTTAAGCCCACATTGGTGTTTCAAATGCTGATGTTCTTGTAGACACAAGGAAAAAAAAAAAATCGCTAGTTGGAGTTGGCTTAAAGGAAAACAGTCAAGATTTGCAAGACCATCATTTGGATTGAGCGAAGTCCTTTTCCTTTTGCCTCCTTAGTTGTATTCAAACAGCCTGTCAGTTTTTAGCCTTCTTTCAAAAGTAACAGTCAACAGTCGTAGCTCTGCCATGCCCGGGGACCAGCAGCTCCGAGCCGTCTGTTGGCCGGGACCGAAACAAACCTGGGGCTGGGATAAGTGTGAAAATTCTCAGCAGGGAAGCAGCTGTGTTTTGATCCTCCCAGAGCATCTTGGAAACTAGCAAGGGGAATGATAATTATGAAGACGATATTATAATATTCACATTTAAATATATAGGTTTTATAGTTGCTCACTCTTCAATATGCATTTGCTTATGCACAAAAGGTCACATGTGTGCAAGCTGCATATGCTTTGCCCCGTGCCACGGCAGACAGGAACCACGTGGATTGTATGTGAACATAGCTGTGATAAAATAAATATCCAGAATAGGGTTTGGGGGGAAGTTTGTTTCCCCATTCCTTGATAAGTGCCACAGTCCTATCAAAATTCAGTCAGCACCCACGTTTCTGATGCTGTGGAGTGCCTTGGAGCCTGCTTACAGCATGGAGGCTTGTTTTGAGCACAGCTGCAAAACCCATCACCTCTGCAAATGGTAGAAACTTACCCTATCCCCACAGATAATGCTGCATTGGGTTAATTGGGTGACATCTGCTAAGAAGAAGGGGAATTGCACTGGCTGCCAGCAGGGACAAGAGGACATTTTATAGGCACTATGGACTACTGAATCAGATTTTAAAGAGCCACTTTGTTTTGTAAAGTGTTTTAAGGCCTGGCCCACCTATGCAGGAAGACAGAGAGCTTCACAGCTGCCTGTGAAAACATGCCCATGAAACACACACACTGAGAGCATGCATGCAATGCAGTTCATGTGTCCATTAACTACACATATCAAATGGACAATATCAGTACAGGCCACAGGTAAATGTGTGGTAGTGTCTGCCTTGGAGGGGGTAGGGAAGAAAGGTGAACAAGAAGGGCTGATACAACTCACACCACATCACTCAATACTGACAGAAGTAGATCTGCCCCAGTATTTCTCTCAGTTTGATTCTCCTTTTAATTCCCCTCCTGAGTTTACAGTACGTTAGTTTTTGGTACTTTTACACCTGTTGCTGGTACACAGAGTATTAACACAATACTCCCAGATGTGTCTGACTTTAAAACTTTGTGTTGTCATTAGGCTATTTCCCTTTCTTTTTGTGAGAGACAGACAATTAAAAACATTCCCGCTATTTGTAAATTCTCCTTGTGAGGAACACAGCAGATTGCCTGGATCTTCTGCTTGTTGTTCTGGCTTCAGTTTCAGAACTGAATGCACTCCTTCTGCTCCGTCTGTTTGAGTTTTGACAATGCAAAGGATGAAGCTGGAGGAAGTCCCATATATACGCGAGGTCTATGCTTCTGCTTTATCTCATTTTTAATTGAATTTCAATTGGATTCTGCTCACTTTTATGTAACTCAGTGCAGGAGGATACAGAATTTTTGTGATACACTATCTGTAACTACAAGTTTTCTCTAGTCACGAAATGATAACATATAATGGGCATTATATTTAAGCACAGCTGATGTTTTCAACTAGTACCCTTCTCCTGCAAAATAAGTTGTTTTGCACACATTCGATTTCCAAAACATATATAGGAGCAGCTAAAAACTTCACTTGAATGCATTAGCATACATTTTTTCCTTTTAATTAACTTCATGTTAATTATTCATCCAGAAGAAGACAAACTAGTGCATATCCTTCAGCTGACTATGAAGTGTGCTTCTGTAATATGCCCTCTTCTTGTTGGACAAAGGAACAAATCTTCACTTAGTTATGTATGTAGGTGTTCCCCTTCATTGCAATGTCTCACTAGAAGCCTTTTCTTTCAATTGGGTTTTTCCCTACAAACTTCTCACTTGACAGTGTCTTCTCAGCCCGGCTTTTTCTTGTAGGTTAAGATTCTGCATCCTTTCATTTTGCAAGAGTACCATGCTGATAAAGCCAGAGCTACAAGGAGTGCTTTTATTGTCAAAAAACCATTCCTGTAAGAAAGTCTATCAACACAGGCATGATAACTATTCTATGCAGAATCTTTATGATATCTCATACAGATGACTTTAAAAATTCTTAATCCTGCAATGAGTATTTTAGTAATTAATGAAATATTAATATCACTCTTTTGTAGCTTCATATATGCCAAGTTTAGTTTGTAGAATATTCTGCAACGAATTACAGATGAAGTAAGGAACATAAACAATGAGCCTGAAGTAGGAGTTTAAGTTTACTTGAATAGCCCAGTTACACATTTTTGTGTGTATTATGAAACCAAGAAACTTTCATTAGCAAACAACTTCACTTGCTAAGCACTGATTCAAAGAACATATGTCATTATACACTCTTTTTATAAAACAAACAGGCAAATGTAGAAAACTTTATAAGCTCATCTTGCAGCTTCTTTGAGGGTATAACTTAGCAGTTTGCAGGATTGAATACTATAAAAGAAATTAAAAATTCAATTAGAGCACAGCATCACAAGATCATTAGAAGTTAAGTGGTTGCATTGTGCTAACTGAAAAATTCTGCTGCTTTGGGGTGTTGTAACTATGCCTGCTGCTAGGGTGGACTACATGGGTGGACCTGTGAGTTAGATGACAGCTGTCTGCCTGGGAAATTCAGAATGTTTGTTCTGCTGGAAACACATAAGCCTAAAATTTGTGACATGCAGTGTAAATTCATAACATATTAATTCAAACAATTAAAAAGAACTACTAATAAAAAGCCCTGCAAAAATTCTTCTACCAAGCCATGCCAGCTTATCAAATTGAGACCAAAAATACTGACCTGGTCAAAAACTATCAGTGAAAGAAAGGAAAGTTTACTGTAGAAGCTTGGATTCAAGCAGAAGAAAGGGAAGGGTCCACCTCCCCTATTCCAAGCCATAGAAAATCAGGTTTCTGATCTGAAACAGTCATGTCAAGTGAGAGAAGGTCACCTTTACAAGTGCTGCTCACTCAACCCTTGCAGAAGCAATTCCCATGAGATGGGTCACCCCACAGGGCTGCTGGCTTTGGTGAAACACCAAGCTTTCCCATGGCTAACCTGTGGGGAAAATCCTTTGTCCTTGGACCTGAGCCTGTTCTCCCAACTCTCTTTCAGAGATGCAGTAATCTTACTAGGTGATAAATATAATTTAGACATTCTCAGGAAGGATATAAACTGTCACTGAGGGGTTTTTTTGTATGTGTAGAGTGTTTCAGTGTATTGTCACCTGTGTTTCAGGTGGGAGTTTTCACCCAGGACACGTGCTGGCAATGCTGGCAGTCTTCTGCCTTTGGGCCTAGATTATGTCCCTGCACCCGTTTCTAAACAGTTGCACCATGCAATCAAAAGGGAGAGCATGCCAAGCCCTTTGGCATAGTCCTGCTGACAAAGTCCTCCATTCCCAGGACAGAGAAGGGCAGGGCTGGGCTACAGTGGCCCATTCACCCTCTTTGCTGCACAGAGCTTTGCAGCCATGCTGTCTGTGCGAGCAGCAACAGTGAGAAAGGCTTACCTCCCCACAGATCCCAGCCTACCATGAGTTTTAGGGTGGACAGATGGAAGCCCCATTGGATCTAGCTGTGTAGGGAGTGCAGATTAATTGCTAGCTGACTGTCACAGAACAGTACCAATTTCAATTGCCTGGGAAGCACTGCCTGTTCCAAGCCAAAGCAAGAATAACATTTGCCTGATGCTATTACTTCTCTGGTTCTCCTGACTGCAAGAGGAAGAAAGAGGCATGGTACTGCCATGGAAGCCTGTTTCCCCACTGAGGAGAAATAAAGGCACCTCATCCTGCAGGCACGTAATTTTGCTAGTCTGCTATGCCAATTACCTGCTTTTAAAGCACTTTTAAATTAGATTCAACTTAATTCTGCTTCACTTTCAGGTCATAATATTGTTTAGAAACATTAGGGAAACACAGACACAATAAATGCTCTCTGTGGCTAAAAAAAAGAGGCCTGAGGATTTCATCTTTGCTGCTCGCTGATGGCCCCTTTGCTTGGCTTCAAAGTAAACCCAGCAGAGTGGCCCCGAGTACCTCTTAGCACCTCTGCCCCTGGTGCCCAGGCTGTGACTTCACAAGGTGGATGCAGCTGTCAGCACATTACGGGACCCACTCAGGCGGCAGCCCGGGACACCTGCGAGTCATAGCTCAAAATGGCCACGAGACCCCGGTAAACGCGGAGAGAGAGGGCGTGTGAGGCAAGAAGGGAGGTCTGTGCCCCTTGCTGCTGCCCTGCTCGCCGAGCGGTGATAACAGCAGGTCTCACCTGGGAAGAGCCAGGGGAGAGGCACGTGCTGTCCCCACTGTCTCCCAGGGACAGCCGCCGATGTGGCGGTGACCGGTTACATCTGGCACAAGGGGTCCTGGAGTGAGAGCAAAGCTGAGCTGCTGTGCAGAATCGATAGGAGGCATAGTGCTAGCAGCAGAACAGAGGGAAAAGACCCAGTTGTGTGAATTTCCCTGTCTCTGAGACCTCTCAGGTCAGCGTCTATTGAAAATGGTGTTGCTTATTATTCTGGCTCCCAGGCTTCTGTACTGATCATCTTGAAGACATTGCCTTGCAGCAGTAAAATAATATTTGCACAGTGCAGGATAAAACTCAGAACTCTTAGTTCTTCAGACTAGGCCTAGTATTTTTTCAGAGCTTAGAAAAAAGCTTGGGTGCATCTATGTCTGTTTAAATCGATGGATGTGTGCACAACTCTATTGAAATTTATCTCAACATAAATGCAGTTAATCCAACATAGAACGGGTGTAAAGTCAGAATCAGGTTTCAAATAATTGTTCAAGTCTTAAAATTGTTACACATAAGTATGTAAGCCACACTAGTTTATTTTTACCATTAGCTAATGCAATTAAGTATTTCTTTGAATTTTTCTCCTTGTAGAGGCATGTAATGTGCTTGAGTGAAGTTAATCATGTGCAGCCTCAGGTGACTACTGCTTGTATTTCTAGTTTATTTTCTAGCCTTCTTTTCATTCTCTCTTATTAATAGATGTACTGAGGTTTCAGAGGAAGCTTAACTTTCTAGAAGCCATTTCTCTTCAACTAGCTGTGACACATGCCTGCCTGATGGATGTACAGGACTTGCTCTCTCTGCAGATGAGTATCTGATTTCATTGGGAGTCCTCGCTGACTTCAATATTGCTGAGACAGCGGCTCATCTCTTTTTTTTTCCCCAGTGAGGAAGCACTGTGTACTCACTCTAATTTCAAATCCTATGATCTGGCCATTCTTCAGGTTATGCAGCCTGCCTGTAAATCTCCCTACAGAGGTTTTAAAGATGACCGGGAAGTGGAACACCTGTTCACCACAAAATATTCCATTTCATTTATTGCTTAGTTTTGTGCTGATCCCACTTTGATGTCTTTACTGGGGACAGAGGGCTAAGAAAGTAAAAGCTAGTTTGTTTATTTCTATTTTCATTTTAGGGAAATGGACTGAGAAAGCAAAATGATGACTCCCTGGCCACTGTTTAGTGTGTGAAGGTGCAATATCTAATGTATGCTTTGTGGCTGGTCCTAACAGATTTGCAGAGCCTCCTCATTTTTGATGGCAGGAGGAATTCTGTGGTTCTGATAGGTGCTGGTGGCTGTGGTGCAAAATTACTATTGTAAATGGTGCCCACGGGCACCATGGTAAGGGTGAACATGCAAAAACTATTTATTCGTGTATTCGTGACTTTTCTAACCAGTTGCTGTTTGATGACTACCCAATTAAAATTCTTAAATAAATAGGTGGCAAATCCCACTGGAAAGTCCATCCCAGTCAGATGGAAGTGTCTTGATTGTCTGGAGCTTAGTGCTGGTGACAATACAACCATGTTGAGTGTTACATGGTGAAAGCCAGAGGAAAGGCCAACAGGACAGATAGCCTGGTGGGAGTCTGATACAGACCATACAGCTAGGATGAAGAGGCAGATGAAATATTCTGTAAGCAGCTGGAAGAACTCTCACAATCACTGGCCTTTGTTCTTGTGGGGGACTTCCACATGCCAGATGTCTTGGGGAAATACAATACTGCAGAGAGGAGACAGTCTAGAGGCTCCTGGAGTGTGTGGAAGATAATTTTCTGACATGGATGGTGAGGGAGCCAAGGAGGACAGGCACCCATTGGACCTGCTTTTTGTGAACAGAGATGGCCTGGTGGGTGCTCTGATGGTCAGAGGCCATCTTGGGCAAAGTTATCACAAAATGATAGTGACCTCACTTCTTGGAGAAGTAAGGAGAGGTACCAGCAGAACTGTCACCTTGTTTTTCTGGAGGGCAGACTGTTTTTAGGAGGTCAGTTGTCAGAATGCCTTGGGAGGCAGTCCTGAAGGGCAAAAGTGTCCAGGGAGGCTGGATGTTCTTCAAGAAGGAAATGCTAGAGGTGTACAAGCAGACCGTCCCCACGTGCCAAAAGACGAGCCAGCGAGTTTTTATGGCCAGTCATCAGAGCCCCTTGGGAAGCAGTCCTGAAGGGCAAAGGTGTCCAGGGAGGCTGAACATCCTTCAAAAACGAAATCCTAGATGCATATGAGCAGGCTGTCACCATGTGCCGAAAGATGAGTCAGTGAGTTTATATGGTCAGTATTCTGTGGTATGGTTTTGCCCAATACTGTTTATTTTCACTTTACAAGATGATGGCATTTCTTGCAACACCTTTTTGACCCTATGGAAGTCAAAGTTCTTGACAAACAGGATAATCTTCCATGCTTTTACCTTATCTTCCTCCTTCTGATGTTTGAAGCAATTTCTTTGTTGAAACAAATAGATAGGAGAGACCATCCAGTAGATCTTTGCTTGGCCTTCATAACTCTGTGTGTACCTACAGCCCAACACAGTGTGAACTTGTACTGATCTTGTGCTGCTCTGAGTGGTACTTCCATAAGTTTATTTTAAGTTTATTTTCCAGGAGATAGTGCTGACTGCCCATCTGAGGATGTGCAGAAATACACAATCCAAAGAAAAGATCCATTCAGTTAGCTGTTAGCATCTCTGTTTTTCTTTCCTAAATTGCATTGTTTACCATTGACCCTATATTGATATATTCCTTTTTTAAATCTCAGTCATGTGGCAGAACAGTTTGAAAGATACACTTAAAAGAAAAAAAAAAAAAAAGGTTCTCCCCCTTCCCCCCCTTCATTTTGGATGAACTCAATGCCCCTAAAACAGATTCTGGCCTTGGCTGCTGCCAGTTTACACCCTTTGTCCCCTGTTGCTGTTCCATTCTGGCAAAATCCTTTTCCTTTCTGACAAAAGCTTCTAAAATGCATGTATCATGGTATACCTTTGGCCCCAATCTGTTAAGCATGCATGAAACTCAGAGACATGCAGTTGTGGTTATTCCCTTATTAAGTCTTATTAAAAAACCTTGTTAATAGAAATCAATAAGCAAAAATGAAATGACTGAGTGAAATCCTCATCTCACCAAAGTCTATAGCAAAGCTACTTCCATGGAAGAGCAAAACAGCTTTATTTATTTTGGACCTCGATCTTTATTTTGCTGATTTTGACTTAAAGGAAAACTTTTTGCATTGACATCATGATGTATAAAAAGCACTGTGTCAACAGAACTCATGTCTTTGAATGGTAGGCGACATTATTATCTCTACCTTGTCATGTGAAGTTCATTTGGAGTTTGCAAACTCAGTTAAAGAGTTTGCAAGTCTCAGTTAAATCACACCATAAGGGAAATATCTATGTACACATTTCAAATGTGCATATACATCCACAAGTTAGTAATTAATCCAGAAAACTAGAGAGGGATGCAGAGGGGCACACATAAGTATCCTGCAAGTCTAGAATAAATGGGGACTGTAAACTGGCAAATATTAATTTTCCCCATTATTGTTTTTAATGTCTTAGTAGCTGAACTTAGAAGCAGTGCAAAAATCTGCTAAGGTTTTATTTGCACTTTGCTGCTCTCTGGTAGCATAATAAGCAACACAAAAGAGGAGCATTTGAAATAGTGCCAGATGTTCAGCTTGCTAAAGCACTGCACACGTGTCGGCTGTATTTGTCGGCTGTATCTGGTATTTTTAGATTTCTTTGAGATCCGAAACACTATCAAACTCCAACAGCTTTTTCTCTGTGAATCTTCAATCCATGCTGCGTGGCACTCATTTCTGTTGTGTGACGCCAAGGCAGGGGCTGAATAATCAGACACCCTGGCACTTTGATAGATTTTCTGAAACTACAGGAAAAAACCCTGGGCTTAGGAATGCATTCTTTCTCTCCTCTGGTAAGATCCATAGCTGGTAGTATTATCCCTAATCTGTTATGGGGTTAAAAAAAAGAAAAAAGCCCTCTTAATGAATTCTTCTTCCTTGTAAACCACACACAAATTTTTATATGCCTCCTGCCCTGATTCCTCAATGCTCCCCCCACCCACTCTGTCTTCTCTCATGTAAGTTATAAAAAAAATTACAGTGTTTCTCCTGGGCACCATGAGGTTGAACTGGAAAGCACATTTAAAGATGACACCTGTTCTCTATTTAGAGCAGATTCTAAATTTCAGCAGACACACTTGTTTCTCAATAAATGCCGTAAAACAAATTGGGCAAGACTCTGCATCTCCTTTCTTCCTCCCTCTCAGGGTTTCTCCATCAGGCTTTTTGTATCGTCTCCTTCTCCTTCCACCTCAACAGCTCATCCCTGGTAGGAAGCACATGGTGGTGCTTGTTTCCCACGCCGCTCGCTGCGAACATTAAGTGGCTGATGGGATCACCTTGTTACACCGTTAGGAAACGTGTGGTGCCTCTGAGGGAGCACTCACAGCTCCGGGAGCCTGCAGTGGCTCGGTCGAAATGCAAACTGACAGCCGGGAGCTGTAGCTCAAGGAGAGGTTCCTCCCCACCGTGCAGCCACCCCTGAACCAGCATGGGAGGTGTTTTCTCTGCTATTTCCAGCTTTGGTGTGAGGAGTCTCCTGAGTTATTTTTATGACAGATTTTTTTTTTACAGCCTCTGCGTGCCCCTGCTGTACACTCTGTGCTGGCTGCCCGAGAGCTGCTGAGTGACGGACAGAAGGAGGGACGGTGGCCAGGGTGGTGGCATGAGCCAGCAGGACGTGTGACACACATGGAGTCTGTGTTACGAAGCGGAGCATGCCTTGGCAGGACTGCCTGGTTGCTGACCCCACACTGGCTCAGATCACTCCTTGGTAAAAAATTCCTTTCTGGGAAAGGGTTCTTAAGATCCAGGCTGTCTGGGTGTTGCACTTTGAAACCATATCAGATTGCTGCTGTTGCTAGGCCCAACACTGTTTGGACGGCAGGTATTCACGTGTTTTACAATGTCTTGTTAAAAGGCAATAGATGGTTCTTCTGTGCAAGCACGGAGGCTGGGACTGGTGGCCCCAGCAGTGTGGCACATGTAGCACGTCTCATTACATCAGAGCTTATGAGCTGAAGTGGCCTTAATGGAAAACACCTAGTACGGCTAAGAACCTTAGTCCCCAAAATAGAAGAGCAATATGGTCATAAAACCATAGAAAAATTTACATTAGAAGGAACCTTTGGAGGTTTCTTGTCTCCCCTCCTGCCTGGACCAGGGCCAGAGCAGGTTGCTCCAGGCTTCATCTGGTTGAAAAGATGAAACCTCCAAAGACACAGATTTTCCAGCTCCTTTGAATCCATTTTCCCAAAATCAATGTGCAATTTTAAGGTATACCTCAGGTCTTCAGGTAAGAGTAGGATATACTTTACTCCTCTGATTGGAGAACTACATGGTGCCTCAGCTGCAAGTATTCAGGCCAGAAGTTACTCCTGTGACTAGAGCAAATGAATGTGGCTAAATTCCAGAGGGTTTTCCCAGAGGTTTTACCAAGGCCAAAGGATTATAAAGCTACCAGCTATGAGGACAGTGTGAAAATATGCCCACGTAACAGAATCTGTCCTAGCTGTACCTCTTGGATACTCACCAGCCTGCTGTGAGGAGATCCAAGCACTGGATCTTCCACTTGAATTTTTATGACGTAGGGACAGAGCCCAGACAAATGCCCCAAATGCTCCTGTTTGTTTCCTCTACCTACTCCCTAACACCTGCTCTAGAGACTTCATGGTTGAACTCCTTAACCTGTGTCCAGGGCTTATTCTTCTGTCTTATATCAGTAACACTGTTAAGGTTAATACTCAATTTCCACCTAATTCTTTAAGAGTTAGGGACCTTTTAATGGGAAATACATACAGGTGGGTGCATAGACCCTTTGTGTAGAGTTTCTGAACTTAAAGGAGTCAGTTACTTAAATCAAAATTACAGAAGACTTTATTAGTTCATGTTGACTTAAAGAGATCACGAAATATGGTGAGTGCCATCTTTCCTTGGGAGCAGGGCAGAGAGCTCAAACATCAGGAAGGCAGGACCTCCCATTGTCCCACTAGGCTCTCACACAGGCCTCGTGTTCAGGAAATGTTGAACCAAGCCTTGACCTGAGAGCTCAGTTTGGAGTCTATCACAAAATTCATAATGAATTCTCAACCTTGTCACAGTTAAGGGTCGGTCTTGAAAAATTATGGTTTCAAGTAGCAGGGGAAATTCACAGTTATGTTACATTTTTAAGAAGAGGGATTCATTTAGCAAAATTTAGCAAGTCTATGAAGTATTTGGTAAGAAAGGAATGGGAATGCCACTTTACTGCAGCCAATAAAAGTCCAGCAGCGTTAGAGTGCAAATGATTCACACCCTGATTTGGAAGTGAGATACTTGCATCTGTAGAATTGTGGGTGAATGAGCAAGTGAAGAGATATCTCAGCACCAGGGAGAGCAGAGAAGAGCAGTGCTGGCCCATGCCATAGCCAGAGCAGTGAATGTAGAGCTGCCTGCTGAGTGTGTGCAGTTATTCCAGTGAAAAAAGACTGGAAGCATTGTGACTGGTGAGCTTACAAGCTCCAGTTGTGCTGTGTATTGGGAGTTGTGGTGATGGTCCATTTCCTCCCACACAGAGGTGCACCATTAGGCATCAGAAAAAAATCTCTGAGTTCTTTAAACGTGAGTTAACATAAAGGGTCAATCATTCATACCCTTTGATAAGGAATTGGTATGTGGGAAAAGCTCCATGTTTCCAATGGGAGTAGGATGAGTAACCAGCTGAGGCTGCTGTAGTCATTGGCTCAGTGATTCCCAACACAAAATTACTAAGAATCTTACCTGGTGCAAAAAATTCTAGTCTTCAAAAATTTACTTTTTTTTTTTTTAATCAGAAAGGCAAAGGAGATAAAACCCTCACTCCTCACCAAACACACAAAACAGTGTCAACATGGAACGTATGATCTGATTTCATGAGCGACCTGTGACATCTGCAAATGCAAACAATCTGAACCAGACCTTAGACTCTCCTTAAATCCAGCTCAGAGATAATCAACAGAACCCAGGTCATTATCTGTCTCATCCTGAGGCAAATATCTATGCTTGGCCAGATGAAACATCCACTAAATCCCAGCTTCTATGTTGATTACATCTCCACTGATGATAAAGGGATCCTATTTCTGGTTTTAAAATATTAAAAATTACCTTGTCCCAGTAAGAGTCCTGTGAAATAAGGCAGTGTCCATTGTGGCAAACTGAGGAGTGCAGATCCATAAGGGATCCTTTTCCTCCAGGAAAGGGTAGCCACCAGAGGGAGAGAACACTCAACCCCATGATGGGACACTTTCACGCTTACCAAAAAAATTGCAATAAAACACAAGGGGTTGGAAATGAGAATTTACAGAAATACACATTAGATGAGCTTCACAGACGCAGTACTAATTTTTGGTTTTGTTACAAAATAAAATGGAAGGAGTATCTTAGGAAGCTTTAAGAGAAGCACAAACAACCCTCAGTATGTTTTTCTTTTTCTTGGTAGGTGATCAATTTAAATGTCGAAGGAGACCAATTGGAAAATTCTTTTAAAGAGTTAAATTGAACATATTCAAGTGGAACTTGTTCTCTTTGTATATTCATGTGTTTTGTATTCTGGCATAATTATTTTAAAACATGACTAAAATACAATGAGTTTGATTAAGATGGTTTTAATAAGGAGCACAGAAAATGTGTCTGTATGTAATAATAACAATGAGCGTCATATTTTACAGTTTAATTTGCTGGGTCAACATCTAATGCTTTTCCCATTAGCATTGGTGTGATTTGATGTGGAAAATAATCCCGTTTCCCAACAAACTTTAGGAGATAACAAATATTTAATGACACCCTATGTAGAAACAATAAATAAATTTGAGTTGGTCTTGGACTCCTGTGGAAAGAGGTTGTGAAAATTTTATAAGTTGGGAATAAATAAATTATAACCTGGTTGTTAAAATGTGAATCACTAAAGACTCTTGACACCCTTTTCCTTTCTCTAATTAGAATTTAAAAATAAATAAATGAACAAATAAACTTGTCGTGTTTAGAGGCTAACTTACTTTTCTGCAGAAGTTACAAAAGTAACGGAAGTTGATCATATACAGGTTGCATATTTTCATTTAAAACTTAAAATTTCTGGAAAGGACAGGAGCAGGATAAAGGACCAGAAGGATAAAACATTACCCATTTGTAAAAACATGTTGTAACATACAAAACAATTACCCTCCAAAAATCCTAGAGCCTCCAGATACTTTTTAATGCTGTACATATTAACAGTCATAAGAATTTTTAATGCCATTTTCATTTACTAAAGCACAGTTATCTCAAAACACATCTGTATGTGCCTTTATGAACACTTCACATTCAAATTCAGAATGAGCAGAAATAAACAGTGTAATGATGATATAGGGACATTGGTCAAGACAAGACAGGTACTGAACATTCTGTGGAGCTCAGACATTTGTTTGGGAAAGATGGGAGTTATGTAAATGCCTGCCTGGCTCTAGCAGCCCCCTGGGTCTTCATAACCATCCATCTCTGCTGAGCTCTCCCTGGGCCTCTGTGGAAGGCCAGTTGATCCTTCCAGGGCTGTAAGGATTCAGGGATGAACAGAGGGAAAAGGAGGGAAAGCAAACCTTTTACCCCCAGAGCAGAATGAAGGCAGGCTTCAAAAGTTACTGAGTCTGCCCTTGCAAAATCAAAGTCCATAATCTTGCCTGCTTGACTGCACTTTCACAGTCTAGGACAAGATATGAAGAAATGCCCTAGTGAGTAACATTAAAGGATGATTGGGCAGGCCTTTCATCTTCCACTTAATGTTATTTCTGATATTTTTCATGATCTGGCTAATCCTTGTGGCCATTTGATCATCTCTTGTTCCTCCTTTTCCTCAGTATTTATCACTCATGATGTCATGCTCTACAGCTGAGCAGAACCAGACTTTACTTGCAGCATCCTGTGTCGCTGTCTTTGCATGTCAGATGACTTGAAATGGTGGGTGCAAGTCTTCTGGCCCTGTGAGGCCAACCCAGACTTTCAGAGTAGATCCTGTTCTGATCTTCCCTTGTCCTCTCTCTGTGTGGCAATCCTTGGATCAAGGGGAACATCTGAAGCCAATGGAGAAAAAGGGACAACTGAATGCAAATAAAACATCCAAAACATCCCAAAACATAAAGTTTTTGAACCCATGTTTGTTCATGGGTTCATGAACATCCTGTCCATGTATTGTGTCCATCCTTTCTGCAGACATGCAGTCTATTTCAGATATATATTTTTTTATGAAACTAGAAGAGGAGAAAATGTTTTCCCATGGAATTGTTCAGCTTCTATTACTCTTATTATGGTTCTAGTGGTTGCTGTGATTTAAATGATGAGCTGTATGCGATTGCTGTTCAGTTCTGGACAAGAGAAATACTCTGCTGTATGTAACAGGAGCGTGGAAAAAAAAATTGAGAACCTGTCATGGCTGAACCAATTACCTAAGTAGTGGTTGTTTCTTTTAGTCATATGTTCAGTATATTTTTGTAACATGCTGGAGCATTTCTTGCTTTTGTATGCATGAGTGCTAGCTTAATTCAGTCAGCTGAATTAATGTTATTTTCTTTAGAAAACAGATTAGAGACTTCAAAGACTTCTTGGTTGCCTCAAAGGTTTTCAAAGAAGGTAAATGAAAATAGATACTTTCTTGTTCTAATGAGACCATAAATAATTTAGGTATTTTGCATCCATATAGACTTCTACTATCATAAAATTCAGAGAAAAAGTTTAAAACCTTAAAAATGACAATATTAATTAATTTCACATTTGGGGAAAAAAAATGAGGCACATTCTTGATGATCCTGCATTGATTCACTTGCCTTTTTCATTAAAAATGAAAACATATTAACTTTCACATTTGTTATTAACCCTCTCTTTATTGTATGTCCCTAGCAAAAAATCTGTCTCCCACCTGGCCACCCATTCTTTGTAAGGGAATTAGGCCTACCTGAATTTCCCAGGAGATATCTGGTAGAAGGCCATGTTCCTCTGGCTCAGTTCTCACCATTTTTTTCTGTCACTACAAATTTGCACACAATGATCTTTCCAGCAGCTAGCCACTTGTTAAGGAATGTGCACCAGCAGTCTGGAAAGCCAGTTCACCACCGGTTTATCATCACTGGTGACAATTTTGCCCCCACACTGTCTCACAAGGCTGGCCTAAGACTGAAGGAGCCACTGCTCTCCAGCTCATTGCTCCCAGAGTTTAACCATGCTCGAGCCCTTTCACTGTGCTTACAACCCCAGCACCCAGCATACACATCTCTTGGGGTCAGAAGGAAGATTAAAGCTTGTAATGGATCTTGGAAGCTTAATTTCTCAGTAACAGCCCAAGGGAAGGTGGACGTTAAAAGACCTCTGGAATGGTCCTGCATCCCTAGATAATAGGATGACAAGCAGAGTTGATGGTGTGGCGAAACTTTAATTTCTTATGTCTATGTTGTTATCTGTAATGGGTAAGCAGAACTCCTCCAAAATTGTTAGCAGCTCTCTTCCCAAAACTCAATGATTGATAAAAATAAGATAAAAAAAGATCTGGCATTTCCTAGACTGATTTAGGAAGTAACACTGCTGACCAGAAAAGGCTTTTAAAAATATTATTTAAGCCTTACTAGTGTATTTCAATGCAAGGATTAATTTGCTTCTCACTGGAGGCTTGGTATCACCCTGTTTGCAAAGAGTAATTAAAAAAAATCATTAGTGGGGATGGTAAATTCTTCTGCCATTTCAGTCAATGTTGTAAGGTAATGTAGCCTGCAGCTTTGCACAGCTTGGCACTTGCTATAAAAGAGGGTATTTCTAATAAGATTTACATTTATTAAGACTACTGTGGCTGCTCCAATCTTGATCTTCTTGAAACTAAAGGGAGAATTCTTACTGACTTGACACAGAATCTGACCCAAACAGCAGGACAACTTGAAATAAAAAGTTACCTTATAGCATCCCTCATTTTACTGGGATAAGAAATAACTTTAAATCAACATTTTTTTCACACCACTTTTTCTTACTCAGACACACAATGCACATGGTCATTCACTCACGGAAACACTTGGTGGCATGGTTATTTTTAAATAAGTTACCTTAAAATAAGTTACGTCTGTACAAAGCACATATGATGCAAGACATAAACAAAGGCACTTGATTTAGGACAAGTGCCTAGGCAAATCACTGTTTTCTTTTAGCAGCTGGCCATAGCCCTGTAACTTTGGATCCCTAACATAAAAGTTTCCCCTGTTAGGCATAACTGTGTAGACAGAGTCTAACTGAGTTATGTTTGGGTCTATACCGTGACATGCACTGGTTGCATTCCTTTCCCTGATCAAATACAATTATCAGAGAAAGATGGGATCATATGTGGAATCCTCTAAGCCATGGCCTCCTACCTCAATAAGAAGAACAAATTTTAAGGCTGAATCACTCCAAACACCACCTGAGTTAAATCAGGATTTCTCACCTAATTAGATAAGTATAGCAGACCTTGTGAAAAGGGTCAGCTGCTGAGGTGCTCCGCTGCCTTAGCTTGGTGTGGTCGTCATGCATGTTGTTATCTTCATTGATGTTGTTTCCTTTCATGGAGCTATGGGTTCCATTATACCAACTGACAACACACCTAACTTCATAATACTTATTTGGGTCGAAGAGATCTTACTTTGTGATGGTTTTTTGAAGAATTTTCCTTTTTCAGCCAATAGACTCTACATGAAGCCGCCCAGTTTTCTTAAAACTAAAAGACTTTACATGCTGAATTTACTCACATGTTTAGAGAAGACAGAAAGTAAAGACATCAGTTGACTCTGTAGCAAGTCAGAATATTTCTTCTGCTGATGTAAATTGATTGTGGCTCCCTGAAATGTCTTTTTTCTTGTGGTATTGGCTTGTAAGAAGTAGAAGAATTCAGGGTGTCATTTTCACTCCCCTTTCTTCTTAGAGAAAGATCATCAGGTACTTTCAGGGAACCTTATTATGAGTACAACAGGTAATGCACCAAGAAAAATTACCAAGTTCATCTATACTATTTATTCATTTCTTGGCATCCAGCATTTAATATTTCCTCAATAATTTTCTAGCTTTGGGAGTTGTTTTTGGGAGCTGTGCCAGAGATGCATGCAATACTGAAGATACAGCATATCACGGACTCTTCAACATGCAGTAAAGGAGAAGAGCAATCAGAAGCATCATTGGAGCTAAACACTGGATTTTATAGAGGCAAATATGTATAAATAATTGTTCTAAGTATCCCAAGTCTTTCTGCATGAAGGCCTATTTTTCACTCGGAGTAAAATAGCCAGACTGGTATCTGCTCATGAGCCAAGTCACACACTTTTATTTCTATTGTGAACAAGAAAGAGCTTACAAACAAAGATTTAATTCTTTAGCTGAATAAATAGTTTCTTGGCAGCAATTATAAGGGGCTCAAAATGCCTATTATGCTTTGATTATAATTATAATTCTCACTGAGTCATCAACTCCTATAGCAAGGACTGGTATTTTTTAATAATGAAGAACTGAATTTTTAGCCTTGAAGAGTTGTCTGCCCAGGACTGCAGAAATGTATTAAGCACACAGCTAATGTGAATGAGTGCTTTTCTGCACTGCCATTATTATTGTATAGTTTGGGGAAAGGAAGTATGTCTATAAATGAGTAAGCTGCTTATAGCGAATACATAATTTCAGTGTTAACTTTTTTTCCAAATTATCTGTGGATGACATCTCGGGATGCTTTTGGAAAAATTACCAGTGTTTTAAGGTATTCCCTTAGCTATTTTTCAGCCATCTCTGTATCTATCGTGCTCTTTCTGACTCGAGTTGCCCAGCCACCCAACTGAATGCAAGTCAGATTAGTCTGGCAGATCTGCTCCATTCCTGTGGGCACAGAAGCTTTCAGTAACCCCAGCAGCTGGGCAAACGCTTGAAGAAATGATCAAGACTGATACCTGGCTGTCACCACGGCAAATATTAATGGATGTCTTTAGAAGGCAATGTTTTAAGTTTAGCAAGCTGGCATTTTTCAGCACATTTTTGTCAAATAACTCCATAGCTGCTGCATCTGAGACACTGCAGTGTTGCCACAACCTTACTGACAGATTTTAGGAAGCACTTGAGTTCTGAAACAGCTTGAACAGTATCCAGGAAAGTTGGGAACCCCAGGAAATGCATTAGTTCTTTGTCTCTCTTTTAAAATAACATTGGATTGACATTAAAAACAACATTCTTTCTGGAGTCACAGTGTTAGACTGTGGCCTCAAGCCATGACCATCATTGGCTATGAAGCAGAGAAGGATCAGCACGAGCAGACCTGGAAGCTGTGTTATTAAAGGAATCTGATCAGCTGAGCCAATATGTCTCTTGGAGATTCAGAGCAGAACATAGAAGAATGCTTTGTGCCAAATCAGTCATTAACTCTCACCTACTCCATCTCACCAGACCTCTTTTAGGAAACAACAGGGACAGCAGTGCTACTACTCTCGCGTTTTTGTACTCGGACACTGCACAAAGGCATGCAAGTCCCTGCCCCAATGCTTCTTGGAGCAAACAGGGTTGGGACTCCAATAAATCCCAGGAGAAGGAAGGACTCTTTTCCATCTCCTCCCTCTCCAGCCCCCCTCTCATACATATAGATGTATGCACAATCAGGTCTTCATTTAATGGGAGTTGAATTTACAACACATTAAAACAGTGTGTGGTTTGTACAGAAAGTGATAGTACGGATTTAATTAGTTTGATCTTGCTTTCTGTGCTAAAGCTGAGTATGTTTAAATTATTGTGTGACATTTCTTCTCTATTTGTTTTGTATGTATCATAAATAATAATACAATAAGTTTTCAGATGTCTTTTCTGGTGGCTATTAGGCTGTGAAGCAAAATGGCAGTGCTCAGTGGAAGACTAACAATAACTTTATTGTTACTGTACATTTAATTCCAAACAAATCTGAAATCTAGATGACTTTATAAATATTAATCCTTTCACCCATCCTGGAAATGCTGACACTTTTTGCATATGTCTGTTATGAAAACAAGTTCAGAAAAGCACAAGACAACTAATTGGTACAGATACCCATTTAACCTTACCTAGTCTGCCAAAACTCGAACGAGCAGTCCAGGCTAGGTGTGCCAGCTCCTCTTAGTGGAAAGCCAATATAACACCACCCACCTCTGTGATCAGCTGCACTAACCCAAAGGAAAGGGCAAGAACACAGAGCCAGGATCAAAGAATCATGGGAAGACTCTTTTTCAGGGCTTTGGATTAGTTTAGGCTAGCTCTAAAAACCTCACCTGCTTGTTATAGCTAGAGAAATCCCTTGTTTCATTTTCAGGTGTGCTTTACTTTTTACCCCTTTACAAGTCACTTGAATTTAACTTTGCAAATTAAGACAAGAAAATATCAGGCAGATCACCTGAGAGACTCGATATTTATAAAAATAACATTTAATTTCCTATTTCTTTGTTCTAAGAAGAACAAAGATGAATTATCAGTATAATGTTGCTCAGCATAACGGAGTGGATGTTGACCAGCTAAGAAGATTTTGATATACCAAATAGAATCAAACTGACAGGAGGCAAATTGAGAAAATGTGAAAGAAAAGAGGAGATATGCTGAGAAGACTTAACATTAGCAGAGCTGAAATTAAAGGAAACCCTTTGAACCAAAGAGCTTTCTGCTCCAAAATCTACCAACATCTCACTGGTTCTGTCTTGAGACAACAGGGAATTTCAGTGACCTGTGTTGCACCAAAAGGATAAGCAATTCTGAAATACCCTGTGTGGGCTCAGTAAGACAGCAGCATTCTTTGCCTGGAAAAAGCCAGTCCAGGACTACTATAGGGTTACAGGGAAGGAAGAAAAAGTTATTTTTGGGGACACCACCAAGATTAAATTTGTCATTCTCAGGGAAGACGATATACTATAGTAACAGACTGATTACTGAAACTTGAAGAAACTGATTCAAAAAAATCCCTAACATATTGGCACAAAATTTGACACAAAATAAAAGTCTTGAAACTTATAGCAAACACTATTAAAAGTTACCAGAGGAGAGATTACAGAAAGCACAAATTTTAAAAAAAGCACAAAGGTAATCTAGAGATATATTGTGGTATATAGGAGCAAGGGGGTCACATTTTTCTTTTAGAAAATAAGTATCTGTTCTGAAAAAATTCTATAGGAACAAGCTCAATGAAAGGCCAATGAAAATGGAACTCAGGAAGAATGAAGAAGAACATAACTAATAGATATAAATATATATACAATTTATTTAGTTATATCCAATACAAGGTGTATGTCAGTGTTTACCTAAAAGCACCGTGTAGACAAACTATTGGGAAAAAAAAAATTTTTTTTTTTACCTTCATGAAAATTTTTGGAGGCATGTATTAGACTCCAATATTTCTCTCAGTTATCTGAGAAGACAAACCTCTGTCTGATATTAAGCTAAATCTAAATTAACAAAGAAGTCATTTTTTCAGCTTTTTTTTTTTTAATCTGAAATTTTCATGAGAAAATTTGAGCCTTGGAAAGTCAGAGCAAAAAGTATTAACATAGTACTTCACCAGAAATTCACTGTCTCCTACTTAACCAAACCAGGCTGACCAAGCTGGTGTTCAGTTCACAGGACTCTATCAGATGTTGAAATTGGTGTTTTTTCCACCTACACACCAGATGGAGCACAGTGACAGCGACCTTAGCCAAGGGCTGGTTTCTCACAGCTCTGCCACAGTCCACTGTCTGAGCTCAGGGCATGACCAGGCATCCATGACCAGGAGTGCCTGGATGTATCGAGGGAACCCGTTGGTTTTCAGGGTGTTTGGTGAGGAACTCTGCCCGCAGGCCGTCTCTTCCTCTGGAGTCCCTAGTTTGTGGAAAAGAATTGTAGGAAACTGACTTTGTAGCTGCTATCAAGGGCTGTCTTTTGGCATTCCAGTGCCATCACCGAAGTCCTTTTGCATTTTTAAAGACTGTCCTGTATTTGTGGCAAGGGAGCACCCTCTAGACACTAGCCCAGCCCATGGCTTGTTCTACAGCGTGGGACAAATGAGATAGGAACCCATGGACTTGGAACAATGATCTACTTCCCACAGACAAGATAACCTTCCCAAGGGGCAAACTGTTGTGTTCTGTGACTAAATATAACTCAGAACATGGGAATTTCATGCTGTATATGCATTTGATTAACTTCGATACTCAATATTCAGGTTAGTGTGCTGTCTAGTGCATTGTGGAAGTAACACTTCATATTGTATTGCAGATAAATACAGGGAAATGTATTCATTCTCATATTTAAAAATTCATTATTGGCCTAAAATCAGGACTTTCATAATTTGAAGTTTCTGTTTATTTCCTTGGGCACTGAATTCAGTTGTTATGATGAAGCTTTTTCTAACCTGCCACTAATGTTATTGACAGTTGTCCCTTTGTGTCTTCCCACCTCCTTGCTCAGACAACCATTTCTCCTTTGCCTCATGATTCTCTACTCTTGGAGACACCTTTTTGCCTGGTACTTAGCTTTGAAGCTACGTCCCTGGGCATGTTCATTTGATGCACTTCACTGAAAAAGTCTAGCATTCTGTGAAACTTAGATGCCTTTGGGTTTCACTGAGATCCAAGCTTTTCTAAGATTCATTAACCTTTTTACAGGGACTTGGTCCTGTCATAAAAACCCAAACCACCACTTACTTTCATTATCAAGGACCACAGGAACCCAGTGGCTTCATGACATTTTCACAGAAAACAGTTTGTAGTGATAGTTTCTAAATTCAAGTAATCTACCAGCCTTGTAGAAAACTCTGGGGATGTGCATACGGGCAAATCATATACAGAAAAAACTTTCTGGCTACCTATGATACTCTTAGGTTTGTTTTGTTTTAGCCTTAGGTCTTGAATTATCTGTAGTATTGTATGAGTTATAACTTACTTTTAGCAATTTTGCTGAAAGCTGTCTCTCCTACAGCACAAATGTTGTCACATGGTTTCATTTTATCTGCCGTGTGCACACATTTTGCCATTTTTGGTGTATCTATCTTTCACAATCAGCTATTCCAATAAGTACTGTATCATTTATGTCTGACTCATTAACCATGCAGACATTTCTGTTTCACTTGGTTTTGCTCTTAGTAAAAAAAATGTTTTATCAAAATGGTAAAGCTGAGCAAATAATTTACATTGAACACTTTATCTTCCTTCTCCTTCTGGGACATCTATGACCAGATTGCACCTATTTCTCAATTATTAATTATTTATACCTTTCCAACACCGACTGATTCATTTATTACTATATGGATTAATTACAGATATCCTAAACAGAAATTAATTTCCTTCACTCTATAATTAGTCAGCCAGGTCAGGTCACTTTGTCTCAGATCCCTGGGCCATGTCATGTGCAAGAATTCTTTACTTAGAAAAATGAAAATACTAGTGCCAGTAGAGAGCACAGCCTGTGAATGTTTACAGAAATACAGGTAAATGGACTGTGTTTTGGATAACAATTTTCATTCACATTTATATGGCACGTTGTGAGGATGCTAAGAGTGCAATATGGAAGTGAGGCCTTGATTTGTACACTGGTCTATGAGGCTCTTTTTAGTAGCTGCAAAAGGTCTGAGTGACACAAAACTCAATATATAGCATCTCCCAAGCGAGGGTCTCAGATGTCACCCTCCCTCAAGAAACTGCAGTGAAATCAAGGTTGAACTATGGGTGCTTGTTCAGGCTACACCAGGTTGAAACCAGGGCACATCTTTCTGCCATGGTTTAACCCCAGCTATTCACCAAGCTCCATGTAGCCAATCCCTCACTCCCTCATCAGCAGGACTGGGCAGAGAATTGGAAGGGCAAAAGCTGGAAAACCTGTGGGTTGAGATAAAGACAGTTTAACAGGGAAAGCAGAAGCTGAACACAAAAGCAAAGCAAAACAAGGAATTCATTCACCACTTCCCATGGGCAGGCAAGTGTACAGCCATCCTCAGGAGAGCAGGATCTCATCACATGTAAAAATGACTTAGGAAGACAAATTAAGTCACTCCAAATATCCCCAACTTTTTCCTTCTTCCCCCCACTTTATACCCTGAGCATGATGCTGTATGGCCTGGAATATTGCTTTGGTCAGCTGAGGTCACCTGTCCCAGCTGTGTCTCATCCCAGCTTCCCATCCACCTCCAGCCCCTTTCCAATGTGGCAATACAAAAAGCAGAAAAGGCCTTGGCTCTGTGTAAGCCCTGCTCAGCCACTACAAAACCATCTCTATATTATCAACCCTGAGTTCAGCACAAATCCAAAATGCAGCCCCATACCAGCCACTGTGAAGAAAATTACCTCAGCCCAAACAAGGACACTGTCTTTGGAAAAGATCAACACCTGCCACTGCTGCCCCTGAACAAGATCACCTCTGGCATTAATTCACCTCAAAGGGTAGCAATGCCTCCTCACTGGTTCCTCTGAAGGCAGCACTTCAGGAACATTGCTCCAGTCTACTGGTGAGCAAGTCAGAAACAAGCCTGGATGTTCGTAACCTCAGCCAGGTCTCCCTTGTGCCAATTGCAGAGAGGAGTTTGGGGTGTTTCTCCAAAAGCACCACCCTGAATATCCCTTTGGTAAGGGAGTCTGCCAATCACAGATGAAGTGCTGGGCTTCTCTCAGCTTCCTGTTTGCATGAAGACCAAATGAGTTTTGTCTTCTAAATAAATAAATGTTTAAAAATCTGAGTAAGTCCTGTGAAGTGCTGTTTAGTTAGTTAGTCAAAAGGATATGAGAATCTGGCCATAGCATGCAGACAAATATGTAACAAGTACATGATTTTAAAGGTGTCTAACAGCACTAAGGTTTTCAGAATTTAACTTCTTCACCCAGACCCATCCTTTGAGCCTGGTATCCTCTTGACACACTCTCTAGGGAGATGATCCCTTTATTAGTAGTTAGGGTGCTATTAGACCCATAGTTGACACAGAAACAATTTGAAAACTGACAGGGCACTCTCCAGCATGGATTTGCCCTGCTCAGTTAATAAGCCAGTAACATTTCAAAGGGTAAGGAGAAAAGAGGGTTAAATGCAGAACTATAGCCCCTATCAAGCACAAGTGCAGGAACCAACATAATTTCCAGCTTTAAAACAAGGGTCTGTTTTATTACTTGGGTTAGCCTTTTAAAAAACATTCATAATGGTCATAACATAAAAAAGATGTCTCTGGTGGAGCTGTGCTTTCTGTAAGCACCCATGTTGTCTGCGGCAATGAGTCTGAACGGATATTTCTACTGAACTGCTGCATGGGCTCGGCTTGCTTAAGTTGGCCAAACTGCAAGAGAAATTAATGCATTTGGTTCCATGACCTGCATCTAGAACTGGACTGTACTTCAAGTCACATCCCAGCCTACAGCAGATGGGAGGAAATTATAGTATCTACCTGATAATTTATTCTAGGAAAATGCTTTGAGTGGCAACAATCAGCGAGACATTTGTCTTCCTTATTCAGCAGTTACATATTCTCTGTTCTCTGCAGAACATGGTAATATTGTGGGGTGATTTCCTCACTGTCAGCTTATAAAAATACGACACTAATTTGTTGTAGTTGGAGTGGCTCTGCTGGGAACCCTTCCAAAACAGTCAAATACCTACATGGACCGACTTGGCTGCCTGGCTTACTACATGCACTCTAAATATGGCAGGGTGAGGCGTATTAGAACATACCAGCCTAGTCACCATCTCTCTCCTCTTCTACTCTTCATAGTAAAATCAATGCACATTGTGCTCTCAGGCTGGGGCTATTTTTAGGTGTTATTTTTCCACTCAGTCTGCAGCTGTTTTCAGTCACAAGCTTCTTTAACTAAAACAAATACACAGTCCTTGGCAAAGGAGTGGGTTGTAAAGAGGACAGAAGTGTGCACATCAATCTTGTGCCTGCCTCACAGGGTTTTATGTAGGGAGGGTCAGAGGGGAGCAAAGAGGACCACTGTGTCCTGGGAAGCCAGGGTGAACGCTCACCATCGTGAATTAGCCCAACTTTCAGTCCTCTTCCAGAATGACTGATGGCTGAAGAATGTGGGAGAAGGAGAGCTGGAATGCTACCAGACCCTGCATTATATGCAACACCTCCCTGAAAGATACACACAGACACCTTCCTTGATGAGCCTTTGCCCTTAGCTCCTTTGGCAGACTATGTAATCCCTTCAGCCCTACTGCATTGCTGTCATTTCCTCCTCACCTCTCCACCTCAGGGAATGGAGAGAATTGAGGGAAAGGGAAGTCATCACATGGATGCCTCAGAACCAACTGGTCTCTGAACAGGAGATGTGGCTTTTGGAGCATTTCCTAATCTTGGCAAAATAGAGATCCCCTCCAGTTATAGAAAGGAAATGACTTTATTCTTTCCTCCCCATTGCTCCCCCTCCGCCCTAAGGCAGCATTGGAAGGCCCCAAGTTCAGAGCTGCAGTGGGAATGGCTTGGTTAGGCTTCCTGCTAATTAAGAGCAGAAGAGAGCAGATTAGTCCAACCATGTCTTGTTTGGTAATTGAGATTAATGTCATATTAGGATATGTTTGAAGTCAAAAGCACTTATCAGTAGTCAGCCAACTGCTTTTAGTGCTGTTTGTCAGGCTCGGGTGATGGAAAGAAACGAAATGGAGTGATTGTATTGTCCGAAGCCACTCCTATCCATCCCACTGGATCTTCACAGACATCTTCACAGTCTACTGTGTTAACAGATAAGGTTTTGAGAAGGCACAGGTCTTGAGATGCTTGTTAACCTTTAGTGCTGCATACAAACCATGAACACTGAGAAGCTGTGTTTCCTCTCAAAAGTTTCTCATGTCATAAATTATCATGGTTATGCTGGTGAACATGAGAAGATGAACAGACAATATCTTCATTTCTCCATCATCCCATTCAATTCGTCTGAGAGACATCACTGAAATAAGTGGAATACTTCAGTGGACAGTGTGTGCTACGCTCGTCAGCAAATGTTGGAGGGATTTGGAGCTCAAATTATAAAATCCCAGTTGACCTCCTTAACCCAGCACAGGGCACAATTGTGACATGGAATAAGGACCAGAGTGTCTTGCAGCTTTATTCTGTGATAAAAGAATAAAACAGGCCCTTCACAGTGAGGCTGGTGGAAGTAAAAGAAGTGTAAGTTTAGCTTTCTCTGTTTTCACTAAGCATAGTACTTGCCACTACATAAAAAGCTAGCTAGCTATGGCGGTAATTAGAAAAAGCTGCATTGTGAGAGCCATTTATGTTCATTTTTTGACCCATATTGTTGAAAAATCAGCTTTCGGTAGGGTTTACTGTTTTGTTAGAAACTTTCTCACACTGCTCTCACGCTGTCCATTAGGAGAAGCGCTGTCATACTTCACATGGACTCTCTAAACCACAGGTGTGAAGTGCCTCTTTGTGCTATACTATCAAGTTCTTCAGTAGGTTTTGTATGAAAATCAGACACTTCTTCATGAAATCAAAAGTGCCCAGATTATATTTCACATGCGTGAGTTTCCTTGTTTTTATTAAAATTAAGTTTGCTCATTTGGCATTTTCGAGCTAGTTTGAAATGAGGATCACCTTGTATCCTAGGAAACACAGTGAGAATTTTATATGTGATCACATTTTTATCCATGTTATGAAAAAAGCAGATGGTAATTAGGTGCATTATTCATAGGAAAGCTTGTTGAGCGCAGTGTCTGTATGGTTCCAGCTTCGATTAGAACTTGTTTGGAAGAACTACTTCATACCTTTCAATTGCCCCTCATTAAGTGCAATCATTACTCTTCCGTGGTCGCAGTGTGCTTTAATTTGTGCAAACCAGCATCCGCAATATTATACAGAAAAAAAAAAACAGCAAATTTCTGGGGTCCCTTTCATTCTACTTGACATCAGTGTGATCTTTCTATCCATCTGAATTCATTATTATTTATTGCAGCCACAAATGTGCCTTGTGAGAGGCCACTTGGCAGAAGGAGAGGTGCAGAGCTGTCATGTTTCAGGGATAGCACCTGAACCATTAGAAGAGACCAGTTCACCTACTTAGGTAGAGGAAAGGATGCTGAGAGCACACTTAGAGGCTGGGCCAGTTTGCGTGAGGAGGGCAGGTGTCAGGATTCCTGCATCTCCAAGCCTTCCACCATGGACAGTGTGACAGAGCAGAAAAGGCACAGCCATGCTGCGACAACAACAAAGTGTCTTCACTAGCACTTGTTAGCTCAACAATGACAGGGAAGTAGGACCCACTGCACATAACAGCTCTTGTTTCCCACTGAAAAAAATCTTGTCAGACTAGCCCAGCCTTGCACTCGGGCTTTCTCCAGAGACTTCTCTGTAAAAGAAACCCAAGAAGTCCTCACAGATGGCACTCAGACTTGGAGATCTCCATATGGAAAATATTTTTGGAAAGACAAATAACTGTAACTGGGTCAGACAAGGAGATTTTTTTTTCATACTGCCCTTGAAAATAAAAAGGGATAAGACTATTGTTTGTCTGCTTATGCTACACAGAGGCTTCTGTAACCTTCCACAGCATGCTACAGAGGACTTATAAGGATGTTCAAGTGCATATTAACTCTTGTACCGTGTAAGAAAATGTGTGTGTTTGAGAGAGAGGCTATTTGATCTTATCAGTACTGTAGATGCCTGTGTTATTTATTTTGTGGTTGAGACATTCACAGCTTCTACTACGTCATCTGTATTTGCTTCTAAAGAAAATTATTTGAGCGTTCCCCTTAATGACAAACTAACACTCTAAGGTCTTCTTTCTCCTCTGCAGTAGACAATACACTTAGACAGTGCCAAATGTGTCCTGCAGAAATAGATTGCTTTGAAGTAGAGCTCAACAAACAGATGTGAGGGTCCAAATAAACCTGGCAAAGTATACACTTGACTAAACAATGCAACAGCATATTTGAGACTTTTTTTTCTGCATTTGAAATATTTGCCAAGTCCCTGACTGATACAGTAGATAGGGTGGTCGTCAAAGACCCAACATAGCCATCTTCAACCCTTGGACTCCCAGAAGAAAGGCAACACAAAACTGCCATAAAATAAAAATAATTTAAATTCAAAATCTCTGGTTTGCTAATGATGAAATTGAGGAAAAAATTCTGCTTTCTCTTCTTCACTTAGAATTACTTCTGAGTTGAGTAGTCTACCATTTAAAGTCTCACCATGATTTCCAGTATGGATTTTATCATTCATTTTCAGGCTTCTGCCATCAGAAAAGTTGCTCTTCCTCCAGCAACCCAGCTCAGGAGCGGCCTTAAGGCTTGTGACAATACTTTTTTGGTTCACCCTCTGGTGCCTCTGGTATTTAGATATCTGTATTGCAGCAACCTATCAGACTGCCAACGGCACACCTTTCCAAGCACAATGTTCCTGACAGTGTTGTCAATCCCAGTTCACAAGACCCTAGATGAACCACAGGAAGGCTGAGTTCATTGTGTCCTTCCTCATATGATTTCCACCTACACATTAGCTCTGAGTTCAGAGCTTGACNCTAAAACCCATTTTAGTCATAGTGATGCTGCCTAAATAATTAGACAGGGACCTAAAACAGTAGGCATGGTGAATGCATAACCTGCTGTTTGTTTTCCCTAAAGCCCTACCCTCAGGTGTCTGTCTCAACACAGAACCTCCTAGCAGCCTACTAATGGCCTTTTCCTAGAAAAAGGCTAGACCATAGCAGGGGGGTTGAAACCAGATGATCCTTCCACCCCTAAATGTACCTTTGGAAGGTCCCTTCCACCCCTAAACATACTATGATTCTATGATCCTAAAAATACCCATTCTCCATAGTAATCATCCCATATTCCACCTACCCACTTATCAAATCCTCTAGACCTAATTGCTTTTCCAGAGCACGCATGTGACCCTGCTACAAGCTTATCAGCTGAGTTGAAAATACGAAGTGAAGCAAAACAGATGGAATTTCATAACCAATTACATACTACAGAGGGAACCATAGTGCGTAGGTTTCTCATTTTCAAACTGAAGTCAGTCGTCTTGTTAAGCCTCCTTGAAGCTCTGACAGATCCCCTATGTTTTCTTCTTCAGGGAGATCCTGCATGTTGTGAGCATATTGAGATCCTGCTGCAGGACTAAGACCTTGCTCCAGAGATCTCTGACCAGTGCCACACCTTCCATCGATCTAACTGCCTGACACATCTTGTCTGCAGTGAGTCTCTTTTGTTATTACTGAGCCATCAGAGTCTGGTTTTCTGTGAGTGCCTGCTAATGCCCACTTATTTCACAGCTCAGTGAAAAAATGGAGTATCTACTTGTGATAACTCTTAAACAGGTAGGAGATGTTAGTTTCATGATCAGTAAGTGTTATGGACTTGTAAAAGAAAAATCCATGCTAAATATGGGTGAGGAAATTCTATGGCAGAAGGGCATAATTAATGTGAAGAGGAGTTCCCTTGGTCCAGGCTTTCACTTCTGTCACATCTGAGCTTGTGGAAATCAAAGTTTACAGTACTCTTAAGTGAGTAGACCTCACCCAAGTGAATTACAACAGAATAAGATAACACATACAAAGTGAGAAGTAGGTTTAAAATCTTAAGAGCCTGGGGATTTTTTAGAAAAGCACTCCGATCTCTAAAAATCTTACCCAGTAAATTAATTCGAATGGGCTTGTGAAGATTTGCCATGCAGATATAAATGCAGTGATGATGCAGGGAATCACCCTGTAAGAAGCTGCACAGACCATCACTTCTGACATCATTGCAAGTGAGTTGGAGAAGGGTCAAAGAGAAAGCTTGATCCTGTCAAGGGAACTCCCAGTGTGGAGCACACTGCCCAAGGAGACCCTCAGGTGCCACCAGCACAAGCTACTCAAATGAGACTGTGAGATCTTCAGCACCACCAGATATTGAATGGCTGAGAAAAAAAACAGATCTATTATCCTACCACAGGATTGAAGTATGTTGCACTGACAGGTATCTCACTGAGGACATAAAAAACAACTACTGTAGGTGAATGGAAAAGCTGAAAAGTGACCTAGGATGGTCTTTTCAGAGGGTTGTGTTCCTTGCTGAGGAGCTGGTCTTTGGCTCTGTTTTCTTCTTCAGGGAGATCCTGCATGTTGTGAGCATATTGAGATCCTGCTGCAGGACTAAGACCTTGCTCCAGGGAACTCTGACCAGTGCCACACCTTCCATCGATCTAACTGCCTGACACATCTTGTCTGCAGTGAGTCTCTTTTGTTATTACTGAGCCATCACAGTCTGGTTTTCTGTGAGTGCCTGGTAGCTCCACCTGAAGCCAGTGTGCAGCACAGGGGAAAACAAAGAGGAGAGGCAATGAAAGATGGTAGGGTTAGGGAGGGATGGATTGACACTGCTCCCTTCTGAGCTGCACACCTGTATGTGTAAAAAAGAGGGAAAGAGAAAGCACCACACTGCTTGTTGGGAAAGGTTACAGGGGTAAAAAGAAACACAGAGTTAATGTAAGAAAGATGTTTCTAGTTAGTACTGGTACAGCAGTCAATTGAATGTGTGTCAATTCCCCTTCTTCCTCTGTGCGCTCAATATATATATTTAGATGTGAGCAGAGACGTTAATCTCAGATCCCAAATGCCACTTTGATAACTGCCAAGATTTGGGAGGGGCTGCTGTACAACAATAATGCAACGTTATGTTTTCTGTCCTGATGGACGATTGTATGTGAAGTGCTCCTGTCTCCAATGTGTACAATATTTCAAACTTTCCTGCCAAAAATAAAAATGGAAAAATCAAGAAAGCCTTGAGGCAACAATAACTTATTTGACATCAAGTTACATGGGTTTTACATGTTTATTTCCTCAAATATTCAATTAAAAGCTTACTTACTGCGGCAGATGTCATATCACATGGTGCATATGCTCCCTCTCCAATACAGAGCAGCTTTTTAGAAATTACTGCCAAAATGTTGTAAGAACTTTTATAATGGTTTCAGGATGAAGCATAAAATGTAATAAGCCACACATTTATGTGCGTATTTTATTGATCATTTAATACTAGCTTTCTGTTTGGGAGTGGGGGGGTTTTTGGTAAGTTTTTCTGGGGAAGGAAGGAATTGTTTCATGAAGAGCAGGAGAAAACTGTTGGATATTTGAAAAATAGGCATGGATGCTTTGTTGTGAAAAGAGAAGTGGAGTGACCTGAGTGAGACAGGTTTCTTTTGATCTGCTTTTGCTCCTGAGTATGAAACACAAGAGGATGTGTGGCTACTAATAAGAATTACTTCAGTAAGTTTAGTTCCACTGTAAGAATTTTGCTTCTCTGACAAAGATTTCTAAAAACTCTATTGCTGGCCATTTGGTTAGCTATTATGTGGGTAAAACCAGGCTGTTTTCCAAAATCCTTGTCTGATTTCCATTCATAAATTAGTGCATGTGTTAACCAAACTTAGATTAAATATTAAATAGGTGTAATGCATTTACATGCATCTATCCAAACCTAGCATAGCCACCTATTATACTTCACAGTGTAAGCCAGTAGTTGGTGACTTTCAAGAAGAAAGATGTTTTCTGGTTAACAGTCATCCATACTAGAAATACTGCATACTTTGCCTCAAAATTTAAAATCAAGCCCTAGCTCATGTATGCTGGACTACCTACACAAGGGCCTAATCAGCTATGATGATCCTTCTTTTGACTGGTACGAGTAAAACAGCTCAGAGAAAACACTAAACATCATGAGAGCAGAGCCGTGAAAATGAAGACTGAAGGTAACAGCACTCGTATTTGTTTGTGCCTGCTGAAGCCTTGTATAATCCCAAAGAGCAGGGTCTCTGGGAAGATACCACTGCCTTGTTCTGCAAAGGAGCGGCAGATCTAGGAAAGAGGGTGAGTTTTTACAACATGGCCATAACACGTGCCAGCTGACATGTTATACACAAGACTGGCTGAGGCAGTAGTATGGATCTGTCTTTGCTAGTGTTAGTGCCTGCTCCAGTCTCTGTAAACAACACATGTCAGCACTGGATCAATATACTTGAAATGACAGCGACTTATGGATTTTGAGAAGCTTTCAGGACAAAAAAACCCCAAATTTCCAAAGTGTCTTCACTGCAGAGCAGATCCCGACTGTCACCTGAATATGACACTTAACTTTCTGTGGGAAGCCACAGAGAGTCTTTAACCCTAACTTCCCAATGCTTTCAGCCCAGGGCGGGTAGTGCTTAAGATTTTGTTTCACTGCAGCATGGGCTTCTGATCCTCTTCCTTTGCCATGAGAAGACAGGCAAGAAGCCCATGGCTGTGAGGCTCCCAAATAACTTCTTTCTCCTCTTCTGGAAGTGATTCTGAGCTGAAATTCCATGTTTGACTCCTTTCTCCAAAACTTCTACAGTGTGCAGAGATGCCATGCACAAAAAATAAGGCTGAGCAAATGCACTTGTTTAAGATGAACAACACAAACCCTGTGTTAGGGGTTACCCAAAATCTAGTAGTCCAACAGAGGGGAGGCTGCTGCAGCTCTGTGTCTCCAGGTCCTGCCAGTAGTAAGGCTGAGTATGTATTCCCAACATGCACCCAGACACATACACACAATCACAGAATTATGGAATCATTTATCTTGGAAAAGACCTCTTATATCATCCAGTCCAACCATTAACTTAGCACTGCCAAATCCACCATTAAACCATGTCCTTCCGTGCCCCATGCATATGCATATATACAGAAATATGCAATATAGATCCCTCCTTACATACTCAAGTCTATCCAGTAGCTGGCACTTAGATCCCTGGTCACTTCAGCAGCTGGCACCTGCACATACAAGTGCCTGAGGGCCACAGTCCTCCTCCACCCGCTGGTACTCAACCCCTCTCTGACAGATACCCTACAGATACACTACAGATTCCCCTTGGACACTCAGACTATCCAATGGCTGGCCCCTGGGTCTCCCTGCTTCCCTGGTACCATAAGCACAGACACACACACACACATAAGAAAACAGGTCTCTGTGGGAGCAGGTCCAGACCTATGGTCCCTCCAGTGCCTGACCCTCAGCCAGCTCTTAGTTCCTCTCGTCTCTCCAGAATCCGTGCCACACCATCCAGCCTCTCTCACACCTGACTACCATGGCTGGGCAAGTGCACTGACCACCAACCTCTCTACACATGGCCAGACCCTTGCAGCACAAAGGGCAGAGGAACGCCATGGCAGGCACACCGTATTTGATGCCATTTGGTTAAAACTGGACTAACCACTTAATCTGATCAAGTTCCAGATTTTCCACTGAGCATTCTTTGTAGAGGATGATCCTTGGATTCCATGACTTGGTATGCATGTTTCACTGCAACCGTAGGTGTTGCAATGAAAATTACCTTGTAAAGTAAGGACATATTTTGTTAAACACACAAGGTAGATTCATGCACCTTTTGGAGTAATTGGCCACATTAGGATCTGGAAAAGGTAAATAAAAACTGCAAAAAGATGTCCTGTCATGTAATTTCAAATGAAATTTGAAATTTGATGTTTTCATCTTCTGATACCGTAGTTTACAACTTGATTCATTTAGATTAGATGGCAAAATTCCATTAAGGTGTACAATTAGATGAATAAGGGCACTTGCAAGTGAAGGAGTGATGTTCACTTTGTAGAACCCAGCCTCTAAGAACATGTTACTTATCCCTGGTTTCACATAGTGATGAAACAAACCAAACGAAGCATTTAAAGTTGAATGCTACTTTGAGCATAAGGAAAGAGACTGGAATTAAAGCACAAACACCACATTTCACATATATACCAATCCCAGTATTACTGATCATTTTTTAATGCATTCCAAGCTTGCAACTACTATTCCTTGGAGACAACTGGTCCTTTGTCATTTTGATAGAGAAACATACAAAAGAGACATGGGAAGCCTTTTCCATCCGCCCACATTTCCCCATTAATTGTTCGACTGCTCCCTTCAGCAAGTTTTGAAAGACATTTTCTGGTTCAGTTTCACACAGATCCAGCATTTCTCATTCCATTATTGACTTTTACACCACCACCTAAGGTGCTTCAGGGTTTGGAAATTCTTCCATGACACTGTGCTATTAGTTTGGGGTTTTTTTTTCTCAGCCCACTTCTACCACTACTGTTGTTGTTCAGGGTGTATTGCTCTAACCCACTGACATTAAGCCATAGTCCAGGACTGGCTGGTGGTCAAAACTTGTTCCTTACTGACCAGTGTCTTTAATTAAAAAGCTGGTGAGATCAATGCCAGCAACCTTACAAGAAACTCTTGAGTGCTGACAGCAGTCGCATTAGCACGTTAACTCTGGGAATTGCTCTTCTGGGCTATCCATCTCCCTGGAATGCTGGGCTGGGATTCAAAATGTGCATTTCTGCCAAACCTTGTGAGGGATAAGAAGGTTATACAGAATATTAGTCAGAAAAATAAAGCCTTTGAAAGAGTTCTGCTCCACAGATGCAGTTCTCCTGAGTTACTGTGAAATCCAACTTTCAGAGCAGAGCTGGGAAGGAAAGAAAGTCCTGGAATTTAATTTCTTGCACAAGACTGAAAAGCCCTTTGGAAGACTTAATCCGACAGCAAAGCTTCCACAAAAATAAATGGTGATTTAGACTCTCTATTGACAGCAAAAAGCATAGACCAAATATCAACAAGGGTGTCCTCCAAAAAGCATGCTTAGTTTATTGAGGAACCAAGAGCAGTGTCTATAACAATAGCTATTTCCTCCTGGGTCTTTTGGAAAAGAACACTGCCTACATATCCCTTTCTTTTTATCAAGGAATGGCTACTCCAGGCTCTGTCCAAAGACACAGGATTAAAATGGGAAAATTCCTGCTCACTTGCAACTACAGAGTGAACTTAATGAATCTGGAAAACAAATAAATAAACAAAGTAATAGAGCTGCAATGTTGGTTTGTCAGGAATGAGGAGCCTGGGTGCCAGGTTCTCTGCTATCACAAGTATTTGTGGAATCCCAAAGATAGTTTCCACCTTCTGTCCATACCCACATGGAAAGATGGGAGCTAGGTGTAAAACCAGCAGCTGCTCAAAAGTACTCTGCGGTTGCTGAGAACTCATCCTTTGAGACACTGCACCTTGAACTGAAGAAGCAAATATCATGGAGGATATTTTTCTTCATACAATACTCTATCCAGTATCCAATGAGAAATTTGGATCCACATTAAGGTATCTAAACTCAGGTTTTCACATCTCTCCAAGATACCACTGCAGTTACTGGAAACTTAAGGGCTGTTCAAACATACCTAAAACTCAATTGCTACACTCAGTCAGCTGAAAAGCTGCAAAGCTAAATTAGATTTTAAAGTCTAAATCTGTAAGCTGAATCTCCCCCCACCATGTCTCTCTGTGGCAAACAGTTGGAATTGTGCAGCAAGAAACGATTGTAGCAATAATCAGACTGGCTCTACCTCGAACAAAGAACTTGGTCATGGAAAGGCAAGGCTGAACGTGTGTTCATACACTAATGAAACAGGTGATTCCTGCCAAAAAAGGATAAAATGAACAAACAATTCTTCCCTTGATTTGACAGGTCAATTTTAAGATCTTGTTACAAATACACTTTTTGATCTGGTTTATGGCATCATGCTCAGTGTGTGAATAACTAAAAAAGTGTTGCTACCAGCCACTCAGAATAAGAGATTGAATTACATTAGAGCTTTTGGGGATTTGTTTTTAAACAATCAGTGTCAAGGGCCATAATTTTCTGCATGTCTCTATTCTGGAGTATGTAGTAGTTCTCCCGTTTGAATTTACCTGTGACAGTCACTGATCAATTTCAGCTTTTCTTTTGAATACTGGGATGTTCAGATATGTCCATATTGCAAACAGGATTGATAAGAAGGTTGATTTTTCCAGAAAATAGACACAATTTTTTTGAGGGGATAAACACACTATAGTCTTGTGGACTAGAGGCAGAAATGTGGACACTGACCAGAAAATATCACTGGTGGGAAATAATGGATATCGGGAATAAAAGTTTAAGTGATTTAAAAACTAAATTCTAGTAGAAATGCCTAAATATCTTGCAACAAAATATTGGAAAGAGAATATAACTATCATATATTTTTGTACATTCTTAAAACTCCACAGAGCTGATATGTTATACATGTGAAGCAATGACCTGTTCCTGCTGGTTTCAACTGATTTTACTAATAAAAGTTTTCTGAGGTGAATGTATCTGATACCAAAGCCAGGTCTTTACAGACCAGGATAATTAAATGAATAATTCAGGGTTTTAACTCAACTTGGTCATATTATGATGGAGAAATTTAGTCATAATATTGACTTAATTATTGTAAACTAAACTAGATGATCTAACACATAACACCTCTGGGCCTGTGATATTGGCCTGTCATGGTACACAACCAAAGAGAAAACTTTTTTTTCCTAAAGATGCATCTTATGGTAAATGTTTCTTGCTTATATGATTAATAATTGAAGAGGATGTGTTCTGACCTGTCAAAGAACATTAAAAGAGCTATCTGGAACAACTTTGCAAAGTAGTTCAAATGTGTGCAGAAACAGAAATTAAAATTACTTGGCCCAATCAGATCTTGAAGTCAAATATTTATTTATTGGAGTCTGTAGTGAAAAACAGCTACTTCCATGGGTTGACTCCTCTCAGCTATTAAGACAGTGAGCTGCAGAATTGTCTCCTGAATTAAAGAGGAAGCTGAGATCACTTGCGTACACTAAAGTTCAGTTTTAGGTAGTCACAGCTGAATGAGTTCTTCCCTTACACTGTTCTGATTTGTAAAACAGACATTCTCTTTGGGGGAAAATGTTTCCAGGCACATACTGTAGGTAGATGGACCTACATATGAGACTGCACCATCCTATTCACTGATGCTGGTTAGATGAGCTTTGTCACAAGGTAGGTAAAAGACTCTGCTCTTTCTTGGTGTCTGAGACACGGGCTGGGAGTGAAACTGGCCCCCACTAGAGCCCTTGCCCCTTCTCTTGGAAACATTCTCTTATCTAAAAGTCAGAACCAACATTATTGACACTCTGCTCCCTGCTTAAAACTGTTTTTGCAAACGTATACACTAGAGATTTACATCTGGGAGGAAGGAAAAGCACTGGGAAACGTAGCATGGGATCTTGGCTACATTGAAACCGATGGCAAAACTTCCACTGACTTCAGTCGCTGCTGAGGAATTAGTGCATGCAGCAGCTCTAGCAACTGTGAGTATCTATGGTGTGATTTCTGAACGTGAGCAAAAGAGACTGCCATGGGTTAATTGGTACATGCCTTCACCAAGTCTAGTGTCTTCCCTTTTGTTCTCCTTTAAAAATACTTTCCTTTTAGAGACATACACCGCAAATTAAATTTGTTCTGCTGCTGTTCTTTGCAACACTGGAGGTGAATTACATGTACTGAGTGGATGATCCACTCTGTAGGAAGTACAAGGCACCAGGGAATATTTATCTGTCATTCTGCAGTAAACAGAGCTAAGAAGTAAAGACAAAGTGGCCAGAACAGGGAAGTATGCACACTGACTGGATAACCCGAGCATTATGGCTTTCAAATCTACCTGTTCTGTAACTTTTCTTGATTCATCTTGCATTTGCATTTATCTTGTTTGGTTTCTGCCCAATTGGGAAATTTTAAAAACAGTTTTCAGATTCACTGAAATATGGAAAAAAGCATAAAGCATGTCAGTTAAAAACTAAGTGATACATGACATAATACTGAAAGTTAAACATTAAGTCAATAGTCAAGTAAATAGCACGATCAGAGGGGTTAAATTAACACAAAGGAAAGATACACATTTATTCTGAGGAAACAAAAAATGATTAGTAGATCCACTAAAAACAATGCAAAAAAATTGAGTCTGACCTGGTGCATTGCTAATAAAAACATGTGAAAGCCCATCCTTTTCCATAGGAGAAGATGCTCTAAACTTCCCAGACACAGACACTTTAGGAGTGATTAACAACAGCATCAGTTGATCTTTGTGCAATGTTTTAGACATCAGTCTCCTCACTAAAGAGGGAGGTTGATAATGCATCCAAGATTACTCATTTTCAGCTGTTTCTAGTTTAACTAACATGTAAAATGCTATGTACAACAGCCATGGTTTGGAGGCATTGTTTCTACATTCCTTTTTTAATTTTAGCAGCTATATTTCTTCCTCTTAATCCCTATAATAATCCTGTTTTGAGGCATGATTAATTATTTAACTTTGCCATTCTCTCAGGGAAATTATAGACTAAATTGCATGCATGTTATTAATACAAAGCACCATTTTGTTAGCTAATTTAGAATTTCACACCCACATCAAACAGGCAGATGTCTATAATCTATTATTTGTGATCCCGCTGAACCGCGCTGAGCGGACGGAGCCCACACTCCTGTTCTCCCTCCCTGCTGTGAGGGCAGCATCCTGCCGTCAGGTCCCCTTGGAAACCCAGCCCTGCACACACTGCTGCACCATCTTCTGAGCCTTCCACTTTCACAGCCTTTCCCCCTTAATGCCATGCTCAGTGGACACAGCTGGCTTCTCTTTTCTTTTTGGAAGTTTTTGTTTTAAATTCTTTTACTACTGCTTGATTGCCATTGGATACACTCTGGCTCGATTAATGCTTCTCGGTTTAACTGTGATCATTTCTTGGCCCCCTCAATCAACGGTCAGAATTTCTCCCAGAAAGAGGGGGCAAGGTAAATTTAAACTTTCCTCCCAGTTGGTTTTGCTTCTAATTTAAAAATGAAGATTGTATATTTATTTCAAAAGGTTACATGTCCCTTTTCTTCATTTTTGGCACTCACAGTCATTTTGTATTGCAACAAACTTCATTTTTAAGCCTTGTGCAGTAAAATGTTGTTTCTCCTGTAATGCTGTTTAATGTAGCAACACAAACCTGGCAAGTGACCTGAATTTCACAGATCAACTGCAACCACACAGGAGACCTGCAACAAGAATGTTTTGTTTCCTCTCTTGATGTTCTAATTGACGCCCATGATCCAACTGCTCCCCCATCTGACCTTGCATGCAATTTTCATCACTCACTCTTTGGAGGCTGTCTAGATGTGTGACATGCCTGCAATTCCTCTTTGTATAATGCATATTCAGCACCTGATCAACTGTGTGTCTCTGGGTGTGAGACAGTCTAAATGGAGCCATATCAAATGAATTATGTGATGTACAGGGTGTCTTCAAGTATGTCATAAGCTTAGTGCGTACGCCAGATTCAAAAGGCAAAGCCCTACTCTCTGTTGAATATTTTTCATGGACCATCTGAAAAGTCAGATGTCTTAATAGAGGTTCTTTTTTTAAAGCAAGCAAGAGTCTTTGGATAGGCTGAGTGGCTGGAATATTGGTACAAGCTTGTGAAACCTGACGATGTTTTCCATTTGTCACATATGTTTCTTGTGACAGTCTTTTTTCTAGTACTTTTCTTCAGACACCTCAATTCACTGAGTAATACAAAGAGTGAGGGTGAGTGTAGGGGATGCTGCTGAGACTTTGCCAGTACTTCTACAATTCTGCAGATGTTTATTGTACTCTGCATCTACCAGACACTTTCTCCCAGGGCCAGAGCAGACTGCTACCCACAAAGCTTGTGTGCACTCTTGTTGAAACACATTACATTTCTCCTTTCATTCTCCATGGCTTTTGTTAACTGAAGGACCAGATAATTCTGGACAAGAGCTTTTATTTTCATTAAAAGTTAAAGATCACTCTAGGAGTATGGATCGGCTTTATGATAAGTCTTAAAACTCTTTATTTGCTCACATTTCATGCACAGTATGTTCCTTATATCCCATATGCCTTTTCTCTCAGAAACAGCAACCTTACATGCACCAAAAAATCAAGTTTTAATAATATAATTTTAGTATACATCTATACGTTACTAAATGTATGTGTGACCTGGAAATCCTGCTGCACATATAACTTTTAGAATAAATAAAGGAAATTAATACGGCTTTTGTGGGGGGCTGTCTATTTCTAATTTGTGAGAGCATTCTTTTTTATAACAGAAGAGCAACAACCAGTGACTGGTTCAAGAGGGCCAGAGTGGTCTGGGAGCTCTTTCTTCAAGATCACCAAAGGAAAAGGGGGGATCCTCAGATGCATTTTCTCTAATTTGTCCCTAAACCCAGCCAGACAAGCCTTCATGGTGGGGGAAAATCTCAGATCTTCTGGCTCTCAGGGGCAGCATCTTCTTCCTTTCTAGATCTGCCTGACAGACTCCCAGCATGGAAGATCTTTTCTCAACTTCCCCATCTGGTGCTGCTGGCATGGTGGGCCTAGAAGCCATCTATGGCTGCCACCCTGCTTGATGGAGCCCACGTCCAGGGACAAGGCACTGTGAAGATTTACGGATGCTCCAGCAAAGGGCTGGAGAGACCTACATGGACCAGATGCTGGGCCATGCCTTTTCAAACTTAGATGCTGATGTTCACTTCCACCAACTGAAAAATCATAGCAGTTAGTTCCAAAAATGCTTTCACTTACCCTGCCCTCCTATGTATCACAACTTAAGATATGCCCTCTCTCATTCAAATATGGGAAGATATGCTGGAACTAACTGGGAAAAGACAACACTGACCTGAATGAGTTTCCTATTAGTTCTACAGCTGGCCATATCTTAACCTTAAACGAGAAAGCCACAAAGGACTAACTGGTCTCTTTCCCCAAAGTCTGCTATTGCACAACTGCCAGCAGACAGAGCTAGTATAACCCTAAAATCACATCTCTGCCTGTGGGGTGTGCTTTCAAGGCACACAGATGTCCACTGATAGAACCTTGAGCTGAAACAGGCAAATGCAGCTGCCACCAGTGGCAAACCCAGTTATCATTAATGTTAACAATAGGAGAACTTAACTAACGGAGCAGCACATCTGGATATGTAGAAGAAAAGCATCAGGAATAAGGAAGTGAAATTATATTCTCAGGAATGAATTATTCACTACATGTGTACAACCAGCAGGGAGAGAACCACAGGCTGAGAAAAATATGTTCAAACTTACCAACAAAAATAAATACATGAAAGTATGATGTGAGCTTCAGCTACATTTCCTAGGCAAAAGCTCCACATGGAGGCCTGAAATCCAACTATATTTGCATTTTGACATATTATCACCAGAAAAGACACAGCAATGCAGCCCCTGAGGCAAGGGAATTCAACATTGCCAGGCCATCTGGGCTTTTTTCTTATGGGTGGAAAATTTCTCTGCTCCCAAATGTCCTACAGCATTGTATAGAGAGAAGTAAAGAGGGCAAATGGGGGATGCCCTGCCTTAGAAGCAATAAACTATTGCAAGGAATCATCCAGACAAAAAGCCTGCACTCTTGAGGAAAGTGGAGATGTTTTTCACTATCTCCCTGAAACCAAGTCTTCCACTTGCTTCCTCTTTCTTCCCAGTCTTGATGAGCTCACTATTACCTCCAGCGACTCTTCACAAAACTGTTTCGCTTCCTCTCTCATTTTCTCTCTGAGCAGATCCCCTCGCTCTGATTTGCCATCACCCTTTATTCCAGGCACATCACTCCTACACATGCACAGGCACAGGCCCAGGCCCAGGTACAGAGACACACACACAGAGAAGTCCTGAGGACATATTATGATGAATTAGTCTTCTTGAAGGCTGTAGAGCGTGGAATAAATGGGAAGGGTGCTAAAGGTCCATGGGTCTAGTTTGATGAAGTAATTGAGGGCTGCATGTTGTTTGCTTTTGAATTACTGTGCTGCTCACAGAAGTTTCAGAATTCGGGGGAAAAAAAAGGAAAGTGCTTTGAAATGCTGTCATGGGAATGCCCACTTTGAAGCTGTGCTAGGAAACCCATCCTGGAGTGTTTATGCTCCTGGGAAAATTCAGCCCAGATGTGACAGCAGAAACAGTGACGCTTGAGCCATAGTTACAAGGCCTTGCCATGAGGGAGCACTACATGAGTGGGAATGAATGGAACCAAAGTACATTTCAATCAATGAAACTATGCTGATATGCTTTGAATCAAACAAAGAAACTTGGGTCTCTACTGATGCCTTCAAGGATGGCCCTGGGGCAATGCTGTTCCAGGAGAACAGAAGAGACTCACTTGATTCTCCATGGCATCTGTTACAAGACTGATGTCTGAGTCTGAACAAATACATGCCTGACTCTGAAGTTTAGGCATGGCCCATGGGTGTATGAAATTTTCTAGGCATATGTAAGCTTTGGAACTAAACTGAAACTGGTCTTCAGAATTACTTTTTGCTTATATACAACATAATATGCATACATATGTGTATACACAAATATTTTAAGATATTTGAATCATACATTTGTATAGTCAAGCCTAATGGCAAAAGTACAAAGCTAATTATTTGACTTGACAATGAATGGTAGGTGCTTGGTAAATGCAAAAGTACGTGGCAGATGCAAAAGCATTTTCTTATTTTTACTTCCTTACAGAAAAGTGAACAGCATGTGAACTGGTGTGCCATGCTCACCAAGGACAGGAGGGAACTGACAACCCCATGCTCTTCTCTGGCTCACTGAAGGTCAGAAAACAGCATAAGGCAAATTTCAGCCGAGCTTTGAAAAGGCTGTCATTAAGGCGGTTTCTATTTCCACAAATGAAGGCCACTGCAGTAGTTAGAGGGAGCAGCTGCAAGGCAAGTGGTGGGCAGGCTAGACTCAGACATTTTCAGTCAAATATTATTCATGGATAAATAAGAGGAAAAAGTGACTTTATGGATTTAGCAGCACGCAGTGCTGGTGGTCAGCAAGTTCATGTCAAACTGTTAAACAGGCCTTCCTGAACAGGACTGTGATTAGTTCCCTTTCACACTGTAAACCTGCAGTTTAAAAGCAGGTCTTTTGTCTACAGGATTCTGCCAGGCATGAAGCACGGTGGCCCACAGACAACCTCAGAAGTCTCAAACCATCTGGCTACTTTGATTTTAATGCTACCGAAGATGTCTCTATCATCTCAACAGCAGCTTAGTCAGCCATTTCTATCTTTACCTTATTGCTACGTACAAGGTTCTACAATAAAGACCAACTGGCTGAAGAAACCATTTCAAAACCCAACCACTATGACTGCCTTTGTTTTACACATCTAGTGGACATAAATTCTTGTCATTTTGTTTTACGCGAATGGCAGGATTTATTAGATCAGACAGGTCATCAAGTAATTTTTTTCTTTAATAATGTCTTTGATTCAGTGAACTCAAATTTATGCTCTGTTATAGTGTGCTAACAGCTATTTTTTGGCTAGGAAAGCTAGCAGTAAATCTGAATTTAATAAACTGACAATAGATCTAAATGTGAAAGAGATTCAAGACACTAATTTTTCCAGTTATTTAAAAGCAGTGAATCCTTGCATAACTGCAAGACTAATCCCAAACTAAAAGCATATTCTCTAAAAAACTATCTCATTGATCACAACATGCAATTCTGCTCAATGTGAAGATTTTTTAAAAGCCATCCAGCTATTGCCCTGGTTGACAGTGGCAGTGTTCTCTTTACACCTGCCAGAAAAGAAACAGAATGTGGGAGCACGGGTCTGTACGTGAATAAGCACACACACACCTCTTTGTGTACTCCCTGCTCTTCCTGTCACCCCCTTTCTCTGCATTCACACACACACAAACACAGAAAGAAGACTTGGTGCATAGTGGAACAGGCTGTCCAGCTAAGTTGTGGAATCTGTATCCTTAAAGATTTTGAAAACCCAGTCGGACATGGACCTGATCAACTTTGCCCTGCTCAGAGTCCAGCCTGGCTTAGAGAAAGAGGATGGACTTGTGTCCAGCAGAAGTCACATCCTACTTAAATTATTCAACAATTTCATGAGCTCATCAGCTTCCTGCTTTGTTCCACACTCATGAGACATTTCAGTAGCTCCATACACATACCCACACCTTTTCCACACAGGGAAAATCTCTGGCAAAGCTACAAAGGATGTGTCTGGGAACAAAGATAGAGTGGCTGTGCATTGACTGGACAGGCCTCAACATGCTCAAGCAAAATGCAGCAGCAGCAAAGCCACAGAGCACAGCTTCACCACAGAAATGTTCACACACATGTCATGCCATTCCTCACTCTGATAATCCCAGCACACCGGGCAGTAAACAGTTCATCCCATCCTGTCATGTCTTTAAAGGACTTGACTGAGGTATTATGTGATGGGCATGCATGCTGCATATGGCAGTCACTCATGACTAGGAGTTTTAATGACGTTCTAATTTCTGAAATCCCCTCCAGCTACATACCTGTCATGGATACTTGAGGTCTGTGTCTCCCAGCCCAGTCTTAGCTAGATCTTTAAGATCCACTTAGCTAAATTAAATACTTTATATGCATCAAAGGACTGTATGTAACTCAAAAGCTCTGGTGGGCAGACTACCTATGTAAGCTTCTATTGAAATCTTCCTCAGTGTTTCATCTGCCACTCACATTACTTTGAAAGGAGAGGGCATGCGCTGAGCTTGCCCCAGAGCACTGTAAAACAAATACACCAGAACAAAAACCAAGACACCAATTTTTTCCTATATGTCTGGCCTAGATTAGACTCCTGTGCAACAAGGGTCAAGGAAGCAAATCTGCATTCATAAGGGAACTGCCTCATATGTATGATGGGGCAGAAGACGAGGTAGTATTTACTACAAAACAGACATACCCTCAGCCCTTCTCGAGACAGTCACAAGGGTGGGAATGTCACCTTTCGATATCTGAGCCCAGTGCTTGAATTTTCTTTTCACAGCTCTCCACTTTCAAGAAGAACCCCAGTGAATCACACTGTTTGGCTATAAAAAGGGAAACTAAAAGAAATGTCAAATGTCACAGTGGCTTTTTCACGTTATCTCTCTGTTCAGACAGGAAGTAGGAGTGCATCCTACTCATGGCGCAGATAGGGGAGACAGCTGCCTCCAGAGTCTCTTTATCAGAGGGGACTGCCCCTTTCAGAGAACCACAGGGTTGTTTTCTTTTCTTTTCTCCACACAGTTTTGTTTTCTGGCTGCTATTCTGCCAATCGAACTCACACTCTGGGACACAATATTTTTGGGTGTCCTGTCCGTGAAAATTTGTTCTTATTTCCATTTCAATCCATATTTTGAACCATATTCATCTACTCTTAAATTGTAGGGAATGGCTGAGATAAAAAAGTATTTTATTTTACATTTGAAAGTCGGACTGTCATCTCATTTAATGTAGTGGGTTAGGAACTGGTTGAAATCCATGCCACATGGGTAAAATGGCTCAGAATGCATTAATGCTTGAAGTGAAGGAATAAAACAGCCTCCCTCAACCTAGGCTCAGACTGTTTCCTATGCATAGTAAGTTGAAAGGTCTTGCAGCCATATACTCACACCACTCAGAATAAGCATTGCTGCAGATCCTCCATGAACGTTTCCTGCCCCATCTACAGGACAGGCAGGTGTCCCAGGTGTCTCACACGTCACGAAGGGGAGATAGCCTTTCAGCAGCTCTCTGGCCAAATCTTTTCATTCTATTCTCAAATCCATTCCCACTTGGTAAGGTTCAGAAGCTGTATGCAGTCCAAACGCTGAAGTACCTGGCAACTAGAGCATGTATGTGTGTTAATATTCTGTGTGTTCATAAGGGCTGCACAGAGCTGGAGCAGACTATGGAGACAGCTGCAGGGTCACCTTCTCACAAGTACAACTGCCAGGTAAGAAACTATCAACCAACCTCAGACAGGCAAAGTTACTTTTTCTCTTCAGGAAGATTGACAGTCCAAATTATGTTCACTTTAGAGACTACAATTAATAACACGGAGAGAGCAGCTAGGCACTAGACAAATGGTGTCTTGAGCAGATCCCCTCCTTGGGGTTTTGGCCTTTAATGCTGAGGTTGAATTTCTCACGCTCCTACAGATAGGAAAGTAGTGTTTGCAGCCCAATTAGCCTGTAATGGCTCTTCAAGCATTTGTTGATGATAGTAATCTGGGCTTGAAGTCTTGGCATGTAAGGGATGCTTGTGATTGATTGTAGCTCACGTTGTCTTGCAGTGGCTGAAGGCATGTAGAAAGGACAAGGGTCACTTAGTGCTATCACAAACTAAGGCCTCTGGCATAAGGCATCCCTCAGATATGTACCCTGTTGCCCATGTGCTGAGCTTTGTTAGTGAGATGGTGCCAAAGCTCAGGCTAGAGAACTATCAGCTTTCTGAAAGAACAGCATTATAACACCACAGACAAAGCACTCTTATGTGCTTTGTGCTGTGCAAACTGAGACCAAGTGGTAAATGTGTCAGTTTAGGAGTGTTTTGGACCCAAGAAGCAATGGAATGTCCTTTATATCTTTCGAAATGAGAGTCTGTTTGGATTAAAATGATCTCCATGTAAGCAAAAAAAAAATACCAGCCTTCCCATTTCAAAGCTGGCAGCGCTTCTTACACAGGCCTCTATTCAAACAGTGTAGGGGAAGAGGAATAGGGGACTTTTTTGTTTAACTCAAATGACGTGGTGTGTGTTTCTAACATAAAAAGCAAGACAAAAAATGAACTCTGTCTGAGGCAAAAGATTTAGAAGAAAAAGGAAAGTATGAATGTAGGAAGCTGTCTGAACACAAAGGCAAGGGAAATGAACACTTTTAGTCATTGACAGAACATGCATTTTTATGAGTGCTAACAGAAATTTGGTGTGATGATTCTGATAATGTACTACATCCTAGCCAGTACAGCTGATCTACAGGCAGAAAGAGAAGAAGCTATATGAACAGCAGGATCTAAGAGAAGTCTTTAGAACATGTTTTAGGAACAGTTTCAGGCATTTGGGGAAGATCTGAGATTTCAGCCTCATAGGGTTGAAAACCATAGTTGATGACGAGAAGGAAATTCCAGCTGAAGAAAGGCAAGTCTATATGTTACCTAAAAATAACTACAGCGAGCCATCCTACCAAAGCCCAGAAGCTCAGTAAAGCACTGAGGAGTGGCCAGTCTAACCCAGGTTCCTGTTTTCCAAAAACTGGAAAAGCCCAGGACAGGACACTGTAGAAAAGGTCACTGTGTACAATTTTGCCACAGAAGATGAACATAACAAAACATACCATTAAGATAAAATGATCAAATATAACTTATTACCTCAGGTTTAATCATCACATGTCCCTGCCAAGAAATCTCCATTACCCTTTTTACTCTACTCCACTTCCATTTTCCTTACAAAGAAAATGCTAGCCTCTGGCTATACAAGTACCAGAATAATCTTCACAGTGCTCTCCTTTTCCCCCCAGATGAAACTCACTCAGCTTTCTAGTTTTTTTGTTACTCCCCAAGAACTCTACTTACAAACTCAAAGCAGCCACCTGCCTGCTCTGCTTAAGCCCTTTTCTTTGATTTCTGTTCCACTCACTCTTCTGTCTGCTGCTCTTCCCACTTCTCACCTCACTCAGTAACACAAACCCAGAAGTCCACCTTGGCCTTACTCTGTGTCACATCTGATGACATTTGACCCATCCTGGCTGCCTGGCTATACCCACACTCCTCTTTGCTGCCCTCACAAGTTTCTCCTTCTATAACCTCTCTGGCAACACATCCGGCCTCAATGCTTCTCTACTCAGTTTTTACCTCTTTTCTCTGACAGTCTGTTCCATGATTGCACCATTTCTAACCCTACTGCAGACAGCCAAACAATTTCTCCATCATCTCCCAGCCCTAACAGAGATGTGTTTTTTCTGCTGTCTCTGCCAATAAAACCACCTTCTCATTAAGATGTCTCTTCTTCTCTGACACTCCCTTTCTCTATCTCTTTCTTCTTTTCCTTCTCATTTCTGCTCTTTTGAATAACCCTGTACCCAAGCCCTTTCTCTGCTCCGACACTGTTCTCAGCCTCAACTCTCCTCAGATTGTGTCTCCTGAGAAAGACTCCTTTTGGAGTTTCTCATCCTCTTTCCACTCTCACTCATCCTTGGATGTGGATACCTATGTGCTGATAACAAGCCCATCCTATAGGTGTTGATTTCTTTGCACTTGTGTCTTTCTGTTGTCTGCATCCATGCCTCAACCTTCCCTCTTACCTAAGAGGCCAGTCCTCAAACTATGTTATCTCTTTGTTCCCTCTGTTGTTAAATTCCAGCTGTGACCAAGTCTCTTTCACAATTATCCACTGCTCTCAGATACAACCCTTCACCTGGGGTCTTCCAGTCCATCAGCATTTGCACTCAACCTTTTGTGCTTTCCCCTACCGACAGCTTTGCTGATGCTCTCTTGCTGCTGTGATTCTTTCCCCTCTTTTTCCCACTGCAAGTATTATACTGGCACTGGCTCAACTGCAACAACTGTTCCTCCAAGAGCAGGCTGACAACTGCCACTACGAGTTTGTTCTCTCCTTTTTCCATTCACCCGTTTCATGCAGCACTTAGCACAGTGGGCTTCTGGCCCACCAGCGAGGCATCTTAAGCACTGCAAATACAATCACATGGCTCTGGAAGTTGTTCCTGCCATTCATATCAACAGCTAACTGCTTTTTATTAATTAACTTTTGGCCACTGTGAAGTTTTGTAGCAATCTTTATGCCGCTTAAGACCGGCCCTCTCCTTCAGGAATGGTTGAATAATAGCACCAGCTGGATGTATCATAATTATCACAGCCTCAGCACTGTGGAAATATAAGACTTCTGGTGGGTGGAAGCCATTGCCTCTTTCTTTTCCTGTGTGCCCAGGCTTATCACAGGATGTCATTCAAGGTTAAAAAGCTTAGCATCCCTGCTGATCATGCCTTTCCCCCTGGAAAAAACATGTGATGGATACGATCACAAAGGGTTGTATTTCAGCTGCGCAGTCTGTTCAGGCTTGTCCATCTTTACCTTACCCGCGGTGTCCCAAAACCAACATGTGACCCTGTGCACATGAGGCATTAATATCTGGATTCCATTTTAGTGACACTGAGAGCATCAGATCATTGTTGTGGGGTTGCTCGCTCATAAAGCTGGAAGCAAATGAGCAGAAACACAGCAATACTGCTTGCTTTACACCTCAAAGAGGGAGACTGACCTTGGTTTTCCCATTTTCCCCTTTTTAATGCTAACATTGTTAGGGGACATTGACTTTAGTCACATCTGAGAACTCCTGCCCTACAGTTGCCCACTCCCCTTTCCCTTCCTGTCAGTGATGCCTTCAGTGATGCCTTTTTATAGAAAAAGCTGAATATATTTCTCTTGTTCTTAGATGAGAACACATGGAATTTCCATCCTGTGTCTTCCTCTCTACTTACAAAAAGATGCCTCTAAACATTTTGTCCCCAAGAACACCCATGTCCTCTGCAGGGCTGCTCTCAAGGAGTTCTTCTCCCAGCCTGTTCTCATGTCTGGGATTGCCCCAGCCCAGGTACACCACCTTGCACTCAGACTTAATGCTTTGAGCACAGACAATGTATTATGATTCCCAGTGAAAATTCTGTAGTAAGTATATGCTTGGAAAGACTGCCTTCTACTCCATTTGAGGATATAGTTATGCCCCAGTTTATCCAGATTTGGGATTGAGGCCTCACATACTCCACAGCCAACTTCACTGTAATTGTACTGGCAAAGTTCCCAGGTTCTGCAACAATCTGGTGGAGGCAAAAGCCAATTCTGCCACTGCTTCTTTTCTGCTGTAACAAAGGATATGTTTCATTAAATAAATATCAAGATTAACAATGAGGACAGTGCAACGGTATCTCTGTTACTCCCTGAAATATCCCTTTTACTTTATTTAGCAGCCTCAGTTTTCAGAATATCCATGTTGGGATTCTTTACATCAGTGGCTTTTGCCTGCATTGTGGTATTTGTAGTAAACACTCTCCCCTAGACAAAATCAATAGGATACTTTAAGAAAATAACTTACTGTTTAAAATGATGAGAAAGCACTTATAACAAAAACTGGTCTAATAATGTGTCCTCATTCCTGGGTTTGAGTATGAGGTCTCTACACTGCCTCTCTTCTTGCTTGCTGACTATTTGCATATTATTGTCTCCACTAATAGAATATATCAGTGTTCTCCTGTTTACATATCTCCCATTTATTTCTCCTTTCTTACTTAAAGTAGTGCTTAAAAAAATACAAACAAACCCAGATTTTTGTTAGATAGATACAATGTTATTTTGGTATAAGGTGAACCCCCCCCCTCCCCCCCGCTAGAATTGTGAGCTAATTTCTGACCTTCTGAATGCAGGGCACAGCCTCAGCTCTGCTAATTGTTAAAAATGCAGATAATTTTAATGTCAATTCCTTGGGCAAAGTAAATAAATGGGCTGCAGTATTCCTTTGCCTGGACTAACCTTATGACTAAAACACTGCCAAAATTTTACACATTTTCCTGTGGTCTGCTCCCCAGACAATGACATCCAAGCTGCCAGATTTTTCATTAATTAGTTCTTCAGTGGATGGTAGAAAAGCAAGAAGAATATAAGCTCAGATGTGTTTGTTTACTTAACATCTGCAGCCTCTTAACCTCAGGTTCCACATTTCTCTAGCAAATAACACTTCCTCCATTACCTCATAACTACAGTGTGTCCAGCACTTTCCTTTTCATTCCTTGTATGCTTTCACCCCTTTGCCTTCTCTCTCATTACTTTTTTCCTGGTGTTGACATTAGGGCACCCCAATCCAGTGACTGACCCCCTGCCCCTTTCCTTGGGACTGCCCTTCTGCAGGGTGAAAAGACGACTCCTGAAAACAAGCTGATCTTTTGGGAACACAGAGTGTGTGTGAAGGTGGCTCTGTTATCTGGGCCAGCTCTGGGAAGATGGAAGAGCTTCTGTCCATGTGCTAGAGAAAAAGGGCCCGTTCTGTTTGGGCAAGGAAATTGCCCAAACCTTTCTGTCCTCTGCCTCACTCTCCTGGCTAACTCTATAGCTGTTGTTCATGTTCCTGGAGAAGGACAGAAGAGAAGGGAGAGCCTCCCTGTCACGTTAAAAAAAAAAAAAAAGGGGGAAAAAAAAAAAAAAAAGAAAGAAAGAAGGAAAGAAGGAAAGAAGGAAAGAAAGAAAGAAAGAAAGAAAGAAAGAAAGAAAGAAAGAAAGAAAGAAAGAAAGAAAGAAAGAAAGAAAGAAAGAAAGAAAGAAAGAAAGAAAGAAAGAAAGAAAGAAAGAAAGAAAGAAAGAAAGAAAGAAAGAAAGAAAGAAAGAAAGAAAGAAAGAAAGAAAGAAAGAAAGAAAGAAAGAAAGAGGGAGGGAGGGTGTTGGGTGAGAACTGTCTGAACGATAAAAAGAGAGGTAGTAAAGAATGATTAAAAAAAGGTATTAGGGGAAAGTATTGATAAAATTAATTGGAAAAAAAAAATTTAAAGTATTTTTTAAAAGTGTTTTTTAGAAAAAGTATTACAAGGTCCCGAAACCCAAAGGAGAAGCTCCACCCCGCTGTAGCGCGGAGCGGGGCCCCGGCGCGGGCAGGAATGTGCGGGGGTGCCCGGGGACACGGCTGTGGCGGCAGCGAGCACAGCGAGCCGCGGGCACCCTCTGCTGCCGCCGCAGCCTCCACCTGCTGCTGCTGTGCCCTCCGGAGAGCTCCTCTCCGCAGCCCTCCCCACCAGCCACATACCTCTGCCCTATTACCTGTTCTCATGAGGTGTGCACAGACATCGCTCTTTGGAATTTCCACTTCCCTGTCCGCAGAGCCACCACAGAGCTGATCACAAGCACCGTCCTTCCTCTAACTAGGGGATGGTGCTATGCAGGGTCAGGAGTTGGTCTCGATGATCCTTGGGGGTCCCTTCCAACTCAGGATATTCTGTGATTCTGTAGAAAACAACACTGAAGCCGCCCCATGCAGCAATCGTTAAAGACAAATATTCCCAAAGGTTCCTATACATCTTACCATCCCTGCTCTGTGACCAGCCACCCCATCATCACATATGCCCTTCATTCAAAAATCATGGAATAGGGCCTTGCCCTCAGGGGATCACCTGCAGGTGCTGAAAACAAATGGTAGGTGTGCAGGCAGATCAGGTGAGAGATGCTAACACAGGAAGATTCACATATCCTGATATATGCTGTGTACTTTTGATTAGGTTTGGTAGGCAATGCACCACTAAGACACACACACAGACCTTATGTTGATCTAGCTACAGATGTCCCTGCTAATTGTAAGGGATGCTGGACTAAGATGACCTTTAGGGGTCCCTTCCAACCCAAATCATTCTATGATTCTACAAATGAAGAGTGATGAAAATTTGAGCTCACCCACAAGTTGTCTGAGTTGGTCTGGCACAAGGCTCTGCACAGCTATTGACCAGCAAAACCAATACTGCTGCTCATCTAGGCTAGGAACTGCATGTTTCCAACTCTCCTTTTCACCTTCTTTGCTGCCCAGTGGTTTTCCTTCTTCCCGGATACCACCCTTCTTTCAGGCTTTGCAGGCCTTCTTCTTCCTTATACTAATTTTCTTTCTTATATGTATGTCTCCTGTCTCCCCCTTCCTTCTCTGACATAGGAAATTTATGGTGGAAGGCTGAAGGAGGAGAAAGCAATTCTCAAGAATCAAGTGCACAACATGGGGAATAAGGAGAAGGGCTAAAAGGTGGGTGTCCTGGGAAGGACAAGTTGAAAAGAAGAATTTCTCTAGCGGTTCCTAAGGATTGTTTCTTTCAAGCTGTCTGATGTCATGGAAGCTGGGGAATGAGCAATCCAGCTCATGTAAGTCTTTTTTTTCTGGGCAAAACATTATGTACTTGCTTAACAGCCCATAAAGTAAACATAAATGCCTAAGCCCAAGAATGTCATTTCAGCTAGGAGCATCTATATCAACATCATGGTGACTTTGCTTGCCTTCTGTTACTGTGTCCTTGAGGTACATACATATATTATTTTTTATTCATCTTCATGAGTTCGGACAAGCACTGTACCCAATGCTCAAAAGTCACTGTAGCTCCAACTCTACAACACAGAGGGTATGTGAGATCAAACAAGGTAAATTCTGAGCTTGTAACAATTAATTTTTTAGCTTTATTCAAAAGCAGAATAAGCAACATTAATTCAGGAAAGCTAGTTACCATGTAATAATACCTAGGGCCCACAGCTGCTGAATAATTTAGAGTAAACTTTGCATCCAGTGCCATGAATTACACTCTAAAAAGAAGAGTATACAGTCAAATCAGTTAGTTCAGCTTGAAGTATCTCAGTCCTGATTCAGGATTTATGCCTGCATTTAAATCATATTCCCTCAGTCTGCATTTCCATCTCCAGCGAGAAGTGCCCATCTGCCTCAAGCCATGCAGAGCTAAGCCCAGTACAGCCTTAGCTGTGCATTCCAGTCTGGGACTCATGTTTCCTGTATGATGTGCATGTGTCTCCTCCACACACATCAGTCCTGTTCAAATAATACTGCAACCCTGGCTGACCTTTCAATATTAATGACAACACACTCTAGAAAGCACTAGGAGAGAGGATTTCAAAGCAGCTGAAGGAGATAGGTATCTTGTGGGACTTTCAAATGTGACTCAACAGGCCAATTGGCTGACTCCCACTGCTTTCATGAAATCGGTAGGAGTTGAGTACCTGACTTCTTCAGTCATGTTTGGAAACCTTGCCACAAGCACCTGTGAAAAATTAAGAATTTTGGGACATTTGCCCTTACTTACAGATGAGGTCTGCCCAGGCACACATTAAAACAAACAAAAAAAATCTTCCCAAAACTGGTTAGAGCCTACCTAGTGCCTAGTGCATGAGAGTGCTCAGGAGAGCTGGGTAGCTCTAGGCAAGGCATACTGAACCAGCTTTAGGTTTGGTTCCATATGCTTTGTATCCTGGATTCAGACCCAGCAGAAACTGGGGTAGCACTATTTTAGTGAAGCCTGATCATCCTCAAAGCACCAACATACAAATAGGAACAAGAATGTAAAGCCGTAGTGATGAGTGGAGAGCACCTGCATTTGGAACAGCTGCCTCATGTAGTTGGTTTCCAAAAGAAAAGGGAAAAAAGAAAGGCTCTGCATCACCACAACTTGTTCTGCCCTCCTACCCTGGTGACCTGGAGCATCTCTACCAGGTAGCCTGCAACCTGCAGCTACATTCCAGAGGCCACACACCTAGGAGTGCCAACAAACTGTGGGCTGTGACCTAGGCAGCATCATTTTGCCTGCCACTCCACAGGCATATCAGGTGGACTAGTCGTCACTGACAACCTATTGAACAAAGATTTTTACCTCTGCCATCACACATGGATAAATAAAGACTTGCAAGAAGGGCAATTTTCAGTAAAGTCAGGTCTGGTTCGAGAAGTATTTTTTCATATACGCATGATATGGCTATCTTCATGGCTAAACTTCCATTTAACTTAAGTGTTATCTTAAACAAGAGCTTTTCTGTCTCTTAATTTCAGTCTGCTGTAGAAATCACAGCTCACCACTGAACTCATCACTAGCATGTGAAAAATATTTTGGGAGGTCACATCACACAGGTCTTCCCTACAAATCAATGCACTGAAAAAAACCACCATGTATATTGCTTATCCCTTATGCACAGATCTAGATTAATCCAATTTGACCTTTGATTCATTTTAGCCACATGGTCAAAATGATCCATGTTAATCTGTCCAAAATTGCCTGCCCTTCTGTGCCAAGCTCACACTTGCATTCAGAACCAGACACACATACCGGCACTGATCCTCATCTTCTGGTCACTGTGAGCTAAGCCTCCACCTCCAGCAGTATTTGCATTCAGGCTGGAAGAGGAGGCATCGCCCTGGTGGGGAGCTTGATGTGAAGCTCCACATTTACAACCCTGTCACCAGACTAAATCAAATGGCGTGCGGTCCATAACACTGTCAGGAAGGTAGGGAATGCCATTCTGCATCTGATTAAGAATGATATATTCAGTCAACCCACATAATAATGTTGTTTTAGGACTAAAATGAAAAACTACCAGCAAATGCAATAATCTTTTCTTTCAAATGGTGAAGAAGATATGTAAATACACCAGAGTATAAAAACCTAGCCATCCTTATGATGCGGGATCCTGGGATCAGGACAGGGATGCTTCACAGCCTGTGTGCTCTGCCTTTTGCCTCCTATTTGTTGTTTACGCTTAGGAATAGAGCTGTGTGGGATGGGATATTTAGGAATTGTCACCACACGAATGACATATGGGTGCTGCCTGGCTCATGGCATCTTTATGATAGTGTGACTTCTAATCCAGACATATGCAGATTAGCAGTGGATTCAGTCATGCTGAAAGCATCCAGGGCTTCCTTTTAAGCACCGATCCCTTTCTGACTGGCAGCGATGTGACTGTCAGCTACTGTTTCCTGATGTCTCCCTCACATGACTGCTGAGAGCCGTGATACACCGCGCTCGGGTGGCTATCTCATTTCCAATCAGTGTACTGTGGCAGCAGACAGTAACGGGGGTTTCTGTTCCTGGATGGGTGCCACAGTGTACTTGGAGACATTTGCTGCTTGCATGTGAGTTTTGGAATCCCCTTTCACAATCAGGAGGTCTATGGAAAAAGAAATCCCTACCACAGCATGAACATAATACTAGCTCTGTGTGATGCCAAAAGCATTAATCTCCTTCAGCCTTAAGGCCGTGTGCCTATGGATTCCAAATGTCCCAGTTCACTCAGCACATTTCTCTCGACCTTATGCGTGATTTTTTGATAATTATAACATCACATGATAGCATGCTATGCTGTCTTTGAGTTATTAAACTGAAGTTTCACATTAGTAGAAAACTTCAGGTGAATTTTTTAAACCATGCATAGAAGAATCGCGAAGCCATTGTTATGGGTTGCAAACCTGATCATACAGTAGCTTCTAAATTTGGGGATCAGTAGTCTTTACCTTGGAAAAATGACACTCCAGTTTAAATAAAAATCTCAGAGTTTGATTTTCATTGAAAGCCCACGGATCTCCATCTATAACTCTCACCAGTGGCAGAGCCTCCAGCCCCACTTAACTCATGCCAGGACTCCACTTAAAACATTTATAAATGAGGAACAGGTGACTAAATGCTATGTTGAGAGGCACAACAGAAATGCTTTTGACAGACAATACAGGGGCAAATGGTAGTAGAAGGGGAATGACTTTAAACTGACAGAGGATAGGTTTAGATTCGATTTTTGGAAGAAATTTGTTACTGTGAGGGTGGTGAGGCACTGGAACATGTTGACCAGAGATGCTGTGGCTGCCCCATCCCTGGGAAGTGTTCAAGGCCACGCTGGATGGGGCTCTGAGCAACCTGTTGTAGTGGAAGGTGTCCTGGTACCTGGTAGCGGGGTTGGAACTAGATGATCTTTTAGGTGCCTTCCAACCCAAACCATTCTATGATTCTATGATTACATTTGGATTTGTCTTTTGTACCAAGTGCTGATTAGGTTTTGAATTTAAAGAGTAAACCTGCAAACTAGGGCCAGAAATTTTCCTTTCTTTGGCATTTTTTAGGATTCAAGATTTACAAACTGTTTATCTCTACAACACCTGTCATGGCAGGGACTCCATTCAGTCCTGCTGCTGTCACTGTCCCCTCCCTGAAAAGCTGCTTGGGCTGCTGGAAGAGATGCTACGGCATGATGAAGCAGGAAGCAACAGGCAGCACACAGCTAGTGGGGATGACTGGTCATCCCTCTAGGACTTATGACCAGTGGTGGACAAGGCTGGTGTTGCTGTTCATTGGAACGAAGAGTGAGGTTCCACTTCTATGGCACAGACTCCAGGTGTCAGCAGTGCATGCGCCACATGTTCCCAAAATTAAGACACTCCCTTCCATGGAGAACACATCTGCCTGTCCATCAGTCCTATGGCCAGCACAACTGGTACACCTGTAAGAGAACACAGCTCTTGCCAAGGCTCCTCAGACAAGAGGAAAGAAGGAGAAAAACAGAGATGCTTGCAAACTGTAATTTTATTCCCTTTCCCATCTCCTACTGATTTTTTTTAACCCTTTTTTATATCATTCACAGCATGTGAATGCATCAGTGTCACTGTCCCCTGGTTGTCCACTGAGCATAATTAAGACACTCAGATTGCTGCAGAGAAAGGAGTCAGAGGTGATGCCAAGCAAATGTGTTAAAACAGACCTCTGGAAACTGAAACCATGTAAACCATGTTTTGTTGCCTCAAATCTGGGCATTGCAGAATGGCTTCAGTTATTTGGCATGTCATGAAGGCCCAGCAAATTTATGAGTCTTAAGGAATGTAGCAGGGGTGAGATCAGTGGGATCATACAGAGACTTGTGAAAAGTTAGTAGAATTTATGTTTTGATACTGAAAGAGCTCCTTTCTTTTGAACTTCCCAAACAACTTGTCTATAAAACATGCAAATTCAATTACATGGTTGATAAACACTGCAGGAAAATTACCATTTTCTGCACTATGTTATAAATGCAATTCTGCAGGACTGATGGAAAGGAAGCTTCAGGTTTCTCACTTTCCTTTGTATTACTAATATCTCGGACCACGCACTGAGATCAGCTGAGTGTGGGTCACAAGAGAAATGACAGTGAGGTTCACCACAAATCCTCCTGCCTGCCTCTCTGGTCTGCTAGCCATCAGCAGTGTGGGCATCAGACACTTCAGCTGGAAGGGACCTGTGGGAGTCACCTACTCCAACACCCTGCTCAAGAAGGACAGCTTCAGAGTCAGACAGTGGCTGATTAACAACAAAATGAAACACAACAGAAACACAAGTTGTATGTGTGTTGGATGTACAGCATCAAACAGAGAATTCATAAGAATTTCATAAGTGCATTTTCACTTAAATACTACTTTAAAAACATATTTAAATGGGACACTGAAACACAATCAGCTCTCTCAGGTAAATGCTGCCAGAAAACAGCAACTGTAAGCTGTTCAAATTTAGTAACAAATTGAGCAAAGGGAACCTAATACTTTAATCCAAACACAAGCAGCAGATTAAAATCTTGATACCATTATCAAACATAATAATGTCTTTTGTGTCCTTTCAAATTTTGTATCTTTTTTTTTAGGAACTGTAATTTAACCTTGTTAAGTAGGAGTTTCTGGGGTTTTCTGGTGGGGACAGGCTCTCTCCAGACCAAAGCAGAGGCATACAGGGAGAGAACTGAGAGCAAGCATGTGCTCTTGCAGTCAGTGTCAGGCAGCTGAGGGTGACCAAATCTGCTCCTCATGTACTTCTGTACAGCTAGAGAGCTCTAACAGTACTCTGCCTGCTCTGCTCATATTTCCTTTTTACAGGGGACAGACTTAATCAGAAAGCTGGAACAAGTTGCACCTTTGGTTAAACCATCATGCATTCTAACCGTTGCTTCCTCTTTCCTGGGATCTGACATCAGAGCCATGCTGTTTGAGGAAGTCACAGTTGCAGCAATTGTTTCTAACCGCTGCTCCCTTCTATTTTAGGCTGGCTGAGAATGATCCCATCCCTTTAGACGCTAATTCTGATTAAATACATTTATATCTGCAACCTGTACACCAAGGACTTTTGTTTGAGAAGACCAGAGGACAAGACATTTCTGCAGAGATCAAAGGAGCAGAAAAGGGAAGTGTGGCTTTTTAAAAAAGAATTCTTTTGTATTGATTTGAGATTCTTTAACAACAACAGCACTTTGATTGATGCAAAGTCACAATGAAGTCACAGTAGAGTTGGTGTGATGAATGCTCCTTTGACCTTTAAAGATGGTTGGCCTCATTGCCCCACTGCTGTGCACCTTGGGTTGTAATTTATACCTGTGGCAAAGTGGTTACCAAACCAGCATGGTAGCAGTTTATAGCATCTTGTGCAAATCACAACACAAGGAACGAGGCAGGGGGAAATCAGGCCCAGTGCCTTCTCCCACAAGGCATCAAAGAGGGGATCTTTTATAATTTACTACAATACTGCCTAAGCACCAGCCTAAAGCGAGGCCCTGCCAGGCACCCTGCCAACAAGGAATAGTGGATGGCCCAATGGCTCGGCTACGGGGGGAAGCTACTGCTCATTAAATGAAGGTGTGTGCAGGGAGAGTAGCTCTTTGAGGCCTGGAAGGAACCAGGGCAGTTAGTGATCTCCAGGGCTGATCACAGGCACAGCAGCTATGCAGAGGGGCTGGAACCTTGCTAGTACCCCTCCTAAAACTACCCTCCCAAGCAGGTTAGCTTGTGTGAAGACGCCTCTGTAAACCTCTGCAAGGTGTAAGAGACTGGGAAACATGCAGAAGAATTACACAGAGGAAGAGGCTTCCATAGTTGTGCACATAACGTGAGAAGGACAGTGTTGGCCACATCCACAGAGCTTTGCTAGATCACTCCTAAGACTGCCTGACTCAGCTTGCCCCAGAGTAGAGGAACCTACCTGTGTCCATGTTGAGGGACTTCAGGTGTCCCAAATACCTCCTCAGGCAGAGACCAGCTCTGTGCTCTCTGGCCTAAAGTCAATCTCTAAAGCCTTCCAGGAGGTAAGACATCCATCATGGAGGTCCTCGGGTAATCTCATCCTGAAGGCAAATGCACCACAGTCGTGCTAAAATCTCATCAGAAAGCCCTAAAAAGGGGTCCTGCCTTACTGAATGGTAGCCAAGATCACCCAACAGCAGATACAGATGACTAACACACAGGTGTGCCAGGGCTGGAGCAAAGGGAGCTCAATCCATCATCTCATTGCCACCAAAGGCCAAAATCCACCTTTTCTGAAAGGAGCATTCAGGCTTGAACAGAAAGAAGAGATCTTATACAGAAGGTGTTTAGAACACAAGGCATCTTGATGGATTGTCTTCCTCTTTGTGAGCAAAGCAGAGGAAGCTGAAGAGCAAGATCTGACCACAGTATACCAAATGAACATACAACTGTGCAGCCCTTTTTCTGTCTTTTGAATATCCTGCAATTCCCCAATGTATACCTAAGATACTAATTTTGAAGGTACCCAAGAGAAACTGGGATTTGGTTTATTTGTAGTGTGACAGGCAAGCTTGTAGGAAACCTGTGTACAACATTGCCCTGGACACCAGTGGCTCCAACACCAGGCAGGCTGCATGTGAGTCCAGACTTGTAAGGAAATGGAGGGGACAGCTAACGTCTGCTTCCACACGCTCTCTCTACTTCCAAGACGCCTTCTTGCTTTCACAAGAACCCAAGGGACAAGTTTATTTAGCAGAAACTCTGGAATTACTTAACTTAAACCAAACAGTGGTTTTGAATCAGTTATTTGTTCACAGCCCCTACTGCAGACCCAGATACGATGAAGCCTATGAGGTGTCTCGAGCATGATTCGGGGCAGTTTGTTCTGTGTGGTCCTTACAAGAGACAGCACATGAGTCAGCTGGCTAACCACTAGAAAGCAAAATCATACTCCTCATAAGCTTTCAATTAGAAACAGTAAATTAACAAAGCCACAATCATTTCTTAAAGGCTTCTTTTTCAAAGCAAGCCTTTTCCACTGTCCATTCTGAATTCTTAACAGGATCCTGAGGTGAGGACAAACTCCATCTCATTGTAAAAGACTGGAGGTAAGAGCAGAGCCAAGTGCAACCTGGGACATCAGGAAGATTTCGGCTAGAAGGCATCTTGAGGTCTCCACTTCCACCACCTACTCAAGGCAGTGCCAGCTTCAAGGCAGACCAAGTTCCCTTGCAAACTTTTACTGTCTCTGTGGACAGAGACTCTACAATGCTTCGAAGCGACCTGTTTTGGTGTTTGACTAAGTCTCCTGTGAAAAATTTCCTTTCTACAATCAGAATTTTCTACCCTGCACCTTGTGACCACGGCCTCTTGGTTTTTTGCTCAGCAACTTAGGTAGTAGCCTGCCTCTATCTTCTCTGTAACCTCTCCTTTACATGGCTGAGCTCAGCACTTACATCTCCCCTTCTCCTTTTCTTCTGTGGGCCAAGTACCTCCAGTTCCCTCAGCGCACCCCACTGTTACACACTCCAGCCTAAGGCACAGGAGCATTTTACTCCAAGTTAATGACACTACTCCATTCCTGCAGACGTCAAAACCAATGACCGCAGGATGTCACTCCAACTACTCCAATGATAAAATCATTGGAGGATTTTTTTCCTTCATTCTGGGTATGTTAAATGCTCACATAACCCCACAATAAATTAAAAATTACACAGAGTAATGTTTTATTACCAGCTGCATAAAATACAGCAACAAATGATACCCCAGCAGGTGACCATCCCTCTCTGCTAGGCATTAAGCCCACTGCTTGGCCAGCTGAGCTACACTAAGCATCAGTTAAAACCTGCAGATTGATTAGACCCAACTGGCACCTGCAGAATTAATACCTGCAATTTTGGTCAGCTAGCTAAACTAATTGAACTGAGCAGCACAAAGTGATCAGATTTCACTCCTTCTCTTTTCACACATAACTCCTGACGTCCTTTGCGAGCAGTTGTGAGAAACTGCATATTTGATTTAGTTTGAAATTTGATCATTTTTACAGGTGACTCCAGCTTTTTAATGTAAACATGGAGATACCTCTTTATTCTCACTGGAAAACAGAGAGGGTTTGGGGTTTTTTTGTTCTACCTTAGGAAACTGCTATTGGATATTCAGTGACAAACAGTCTGAATAGATAGATTTAATTTTTGCTCCAGCCCTGGTAACAATAACTATCCTTACATCTCTTATAATTACCACCCAACATTTCACCTACAACTACACAACAGCCTCTCTTTCTGTATATTTAATCACCCTCTCTGAACCTCCAACTCCACAAATGGAGCTGCTGGTTGATTAGTAAACAAATAATCACCTGAGTGCCAGATCCAGACAGCTGCCCTGTGTGTGTGTGTGTCACTCATGACCCATCTGCAGGACTCAGCAAATGTCAGCTGCTTGTCTTGGAGCAAGCTTGGCAGCCAGGCACTGGACACAGAGAATGGTGCAGGCACACACCACATGCATGTCTGTGCCTTTATGTATGGCAGAGAAAGAAGACTGAGGAAAGCATGGAAAATGTCACAGAAAAGAATGATTTTTATCTGCTCTTCTCTCATAGGTATTTTTTTTCCTTAGTGTTTCTCAGTGCCATAACTATCGCACCATCTGCTGAAGAGTAGTTTTGGTGTAAGCCCAGGTAGACGAAAAATGAGCTGGCTGCTCAGAACATGCAGTGAGAGGAAATTTGGTAAGTGGTCCTGACTAATGTGGCGTCTCACAAGTTTTATACTTTCTAAACACTACAAGATGACAACTTACAAAATTTTTGGCAAAGTCTCCTGACTAAATTACATTTTTACATTTGTTTCGTGAAGTGACTGTGCAGTTCAACAAAAGGTGGACTTATAACAATGGTCGGCATTATCCACACAAATACATTAATATTTTGATATTGCAGTCATCACCTTGAAAAGAAGTTAGCGATTCAATGCCAGCTTCAGCAATTATATGTTAGAATGCTTCTGAACTACATCTGAGAATTCTCACTTAATGATGTGATATTTTATTTTAAAATATACATTTAGGTGTGTGGTGATTATTCAAAAAACTTACAAAGCCCACTCAAATCCATTGGCTTCTCTAAGGCTGGATCTTGCTCTATTGTTTAATTTTCTTAACAAAAATGGCATTAATACTGTAGTGGAACATGAGTTTATATCAGATACTTATTAAAATGAGCAGTGCAAAAATGAGAAAATAAAAAGACAGCACTTTAGAAACTAAGGATTTGTTGGGCATCCTTCCAGTTGGAAAAAGATGATTAGGTTAGATGTAACCCACCTTTTTTAACTAATCTCGAGTGAAACTCAACTGCCAAGTGTAGATACACATTAAAACCTTAATAATATATTCACTTTTTTTTTAGGTATATGGGAGATACTAAAAAAGACGCAGTCAAACTGAGACGGAGAAGCATCAAACTTTTCCCTTCTGTGTCAGTAACTCCGAATGTCTGATCAGATGTGGCAAGCAGGAAAAGGGATGGGAGTAGCAATAAAAGAGCAGAAATGTTTTGCCAATCTAACTATGCTATACTGGACTGACTACAATGAGGGAATGGGAGAAGGGAAAGGAAAAGGACCCTCTATCAATTATACTTTTCTCTTTTGCCCTCATAAGGCTTAAAATTCACATTATTTGTTTAGACTGTACTTTTCCTTCAGAGCAACAGATTGTCTTCTGGTTTTGCCAAAGGAGACAAAAAGTCCCTTAAAGACATCCTTCTAGCTGAAATTGCCCACCAAACCAGAGAACTCCCAAGTTATAAATCTATGTGAGGGAATGCAAGAAGCCTATGCAGAGTTCTCCCAATCATTTCCCTGGTAGGATAACACCACTGTGGCACCAGAAATCTCTGCTTGCGCAAACAAACTTGACAGCAAGCACAGGCAAACATTCTGAAAGATCTTATCTTAGAAAAGATACTAAGCTGCTTGATCCACATAATAACTAAATGCTTTGTAAGCTTTATCTGTATTTCTGGATCAAAACTTCATTGCTTCTACGTTTTTCCATCCGTACTCTGGCATTTAATATTAAGTATGTGGAATCAGCCATAATAGTATTTGCCATAGGTGAGTGGTTACCAGAACCAGAGGGTATTAATTGCTAGGAAAAACTACTAAAACCACATTTGGCTGTGTATATTAGTAACAGGAAAGTGAAAGAAGAGAGTGTGAACAGCACCCCGTCTCTGGCTCTGCTGTGTACTGTTGCAGCACTGACTCCAAGAAACATTTTGTGTGGATGTGTGTTGGTAAATCACAAGCGATAATGGATTTCTTAAAGCAGGGAAGGGGAGGATCCATAATCTCACCTATAGTGGCTACATACCAGCAGCCACCCACTGGCACCTGCAGAGAGTAAACTTCTGCTACCTGCAATCTGTTAGCTCTCACAAAATGAACCCAACCCTTTTCTTCATAAAAGAGTACTGCATGAAAATACAGTAATCTCCAGTAGAACAGTACAGATAGGGGTGGGGGGAATGCCAAACTATGTCATTCACCATTTCCCTTAAAAAAGTGTTATGGGAAGCAGTTTGAACAATTCCCTTCTTCTGAACAGAACGAACTGAACTCGGTGCCGGAAGGTCTTATATGCTGGGATCCACCTACTGGGTCACAATTTGTATCATCTGCATCTATGTGACGATTATCCATTTCCTTCCAAATTGTTGATAAAGGTATTGAGCAATGCTGAGCCAGGAATAGCTTCTTATGCAACTTCAGTTCAAAATTTACAACACTCCTCTGCCAGCTCTTCTAAAACTGAGATTTCAATCTGGAGTGTGCAAAGCCCACTGACGGTCCACATGCACCCTCAAAAGAGCAGCCAGACACAATTACAGCTCTGTCTTGCTGCTTTCTTCTGGAGTCAGGGAGAGATTGCTTCAGAAGGTAAGAACTTACTGCCATATTTGGGCTCAGTTTCCCACAGTGAAGGGAGAGGCTGCTGTGTAGTTGCTAACAGCCTCTTCTCCTTCCACCATTTCGACAACTACATGACACACATGCAGGACAGCTCTTTTTCTTCTGAATATGCCACCATGGGTGCTTTCAGTACCACCAACAGCAATATTTGCTCTGTAGCTGAGTCACAGAAGTCACTACAGGATCAGATTCTTTAGCAATAGAAAGTGGAGAAGCAGTATTAAAGTAAAACCAAAACATGCAGCTGAAAAAGTGCTGATCTTTGTAGTAAAATTTCAAATCATTAACAGAAACTAAGTGAGGAAACCTATAATCCAGATAGTAGCCAATCAAAAGGAGGTGAAGCTAAAGCAATATGTAAAAATTAAAAGATCAGAGAGGACAGTATCAGATGGCACCTGAGAGAGGAGCACACATTTACATATGAAATAGAACATAACAAAAGAAAAAAACCAAGGAAGATAATGTAACAATACAAGGAACAGAAACCACCAGATACAACACAAAATTCTAGATGACAATATTGATAATCCCATCAAAGGTCCAAGACAGTCTCAGAAAACTGTATACAACACTTGGAAGCTGAATTCAAAGAATGTTGCTCATTATCAATGGCACACTAGGGAAAGTAGGGCAGGCAGAAAGGCAGACAAAAGCAAAGAACAACTTTTCCCATCTTCTATGTTCATTTCACCATTGCATCAACATTCCCCTCTTATGCATGCACACACACACACACTCTCCATTTCTTTCCTTGCTCCAGCCTTTTGAATTCTATCTCTCATCACCTGGCTGGGGTCTCCTATAGTATTTGTTCCTTTTGTGTACAAATAATCAGCCCAATGAAGCTTCCAGGATTCCTAGATATGTCGCTACAGAAAAAAATGTACTTACATAGACCAAATTAATGGTGAAGTTCAGCAAACATTAAAAAAAGAGATTGAGAGGTCAGTGTACCTCAAGAAGTTACCATAAAATTATGAGCTGAAATCACACACCTTTGGATTTCTGGTAGGGGATGCCCTACACCCTTCGTTGTCTTCAGGGGTTGATGGGTAATTATCTGTTGAATGTTATTCTTAGAAAATGTTGCTTAATCAAATACAAACTATGGGGGAAAATAAGACAGTATCAACAAGGAGGGCCACAAATTTTGGTCAAAAACTAGGAAGAAAGGAATGCCAGAATAACAAGTTATTTGCTTGTGAGGGAAATTCACATCACATGTGAGAGAGCCAAACACAGGTCCCAGCTCTGCCTGATTCACAACAAGAATATGAAGGAAGCCAAGTCAGTCTTTCTGTGGTTCAGTGACTACTAACACAAGATGGAACAGACGCAACTGGAAAGCCTGTGAAAGTCCCACACACACTCCCTTGCAGAAGGCACTCTCTGGAGACTAGGGAGGCCACGGCCTAGTTTCAGCTGAGCTGGCACTTGCAACTACCTTGAACTACCTCAGGTTTATTCTGAAATGCAGAGGGTGTATTTATAAGTCCTCAGTGAGTTTGATGGCTATTCTGCACCTACTTTCATGGTCCTCCTCTTTCGCAGGCCTCAAAAAAATGTACAGCCCTAGTGGCTCCATTACAAACCTGCTCTGCTCTGTGAGCTCAAAGGAACAATGCACTGGCTGAAGGAAGTTGGTTTTTTGCTTAAAAAAATTGGCTTGGCTTTGTTTCTTCTGTTGTTTTCTTTTTGTGGAAGGACATGGACTGTGTACTTCCTAACATGAAGGAAACTGAAGCAGAGTAAATGAGAAGTCCACAAGTTAGACTTCTCTAAGTTATGCTCATTGCAGCTGTATAATCTAGGACAAAGGTTAAAACCAATATCAGCAACAAAACCCAAATAAACACAATAGAGACACCCAATGGCAAAAATCAAGAGAAAGTTTCAGGAGTTATGACTCAGGTACCAAATGATTTTACAAGTGCATAACAGAGAAAAGTTCAGGAGAAATTACTTCAAACTCCCTGAAGAAGCAAGAAAGGAACCTGTAGACAGACAAAATACACAGACTAATACTGGGAAACAGAATTAATTCTTTTCTCAGTGGCTGTCACGAACAGGAAGAGCAATGCTTCAGGAAACATTTCCTGGAAGCAGAAAAAGCACGACCATTTCTTTGTCAGGACACATAAAAAAGAAAAATGCAACATCATTAAAACATTCCTAGAGATTTTTGCTCTTGCCCTGACCCAGAAGACAGTCTGTCTCATCTTGATAATACTTAGCTTTGCATCTGTGCAATCACATGGGTATCTCCTATTACTTACAGATGACGTTTACAATAGAAAATCACAAAGTTGTTTGAAAGGGACCTGTGGAGATGATTTAGTCCATCCTCTTCCTCAGTACTGTGGGCATTCCCCACACTAGCTCCTGTCAAGCTGTGGTTTGTCTGGCCAACCCTTGAAAATTTCCTAGGGTGGAGATTGCACAGCAGCTCTCAGTTACATGTTCCAGGGCTGCCGTACCCCTCTCATGGGTTTTCCCAACCATGCAACTGGAACCTTCCCACGGCAGTTCTTGGCTGTTGCTCCTTGTCATATTGCCTACCACTAAATGGCAGAGCTTAGCTCCATTACCTTTGCTGTTCCCACTCCAGCTTCTGTGGGCTGTTGCTAAGATCACCCCACAGGCTCCTCTTCACCAGACTAATCCCCCAAACTCTGCATGTGTTCTTGGTCCTTTGCTATCCTGGCAGCCCTCTGCTGGGCTCCCTCCAGCTTCTTCATAGCCTTCTTGTGACAGGGCCGGGTGGAAGTGGGCCCATACAGCAGGGTACATGATTCCAGCCTTACCAGTGCCAAGCAAAAGTGGATGAGAACAACTTTGCTTGACCTTCTGAGTATACTCCTTCTAGCCCAGTGTGTAGTTTACTTTACAATGAATTATGGCTCAATCACATGTGATTCAACCACTTCACCACAACCCTGAGGTCCTTTTACAGGCAGGCTGCTGGTTAGCCAGTATCCATTTTGTACCAATGCTGGAGTTACTCGGCCATGAATGCAGAAACTTGCATTTCTTCTTGCTAAATCTTATGAAATATCTGTTGTCCCAATCTTCAACTTTCTGATGATTCCTCTGGACTAAAGCTCTGCCATTCAGTGTGTCAATCACGCCCCCCCACTTAACACAGTCTGCAAATTTGCTAACGGTGCCATCTGCCTCCTCATACAGGCCACTGCCTTCTTGTCTTTCCTATGTTTGAAAATGAATTTCAAGAAGATGTTCTTTTTCAGCGACTGAGGTGACAGTAACAATCATATTGTTCCCTGGATTCTCCTTCTTGCCTTTATGAAAGACAGGTGTTTCAGCCCTTGGCCTTTTTCCAGTCTTCACGGATTTCTGCAGACCACCCTGATTTTTCACATATGATAGACAGCACGTAACACTTCCAGTGTCAAATAAATCTCACCAAGCACTATGGATCTGAATACATCCAGTTCTGGCTGTCCCTAGCTCATTGCTCCTTCCCAGTTGGCTATCCTCCCTAACAGTGCTGGTGTAAATCTTTGTCTGATGCAAAAGAGACATTGGGGACCCTCTTTTGTGATGCTTGCCACTATGTTGTTCTCCCCCATTCTTCATCAGGCCTACATTCTCTTTGAACTTCTTTCGTAATTAGCATTCCAGTAGAATCCCTTCTTGTCACCCTTAATGGCCTCTCCTTGACTTAACTCCAGCTGGGCCTTGGCCATACTCATTTTTATCAAAAAATGCTAAAACAATATCTTTATATTCTTCCTTTGTTCATCTTTTCAATTCTCATATGCTATTTGGTTGCATTAATGGCTCACCATGCAATTCCATGCTTAGTCCAGAGCCCCTTCGACTGGAAGCCCATCCTGCACAATAGAATGCTTGATTGTTCCTCACCTCTCAGAAAACTGAAATTTTTTGTGCTTGTTTTTGCTTTTTTTTCCTTTCAGTTTTGTTTCTTTGTTTTAAATCAGCCAGCCCTCCTTTGCCCTTCTCCCCCTTGGCATCCTCCCTAGGAATTTTGCCTAGGGAAATTCCCTAACTAAACCAAGCTCTATAAAGTCTAGAGTCCTAATTTTGCTACTTCTCTTCCCACTTTTCCTCTGTATGTTGACCTCAGTCATCTCATGGTCACTGCAGCCCAAGTTACCATTTCTGCCAGACTTTGACCAGCTTTCCCCACTTTGCAAGCAGCAGGTCAAGTACAGCCCCTCCGGCATTTGCATCATAACCTGTGAGCTGCACAGTCTACAACTTCTTGGGTTGCTCACACGGTGCAAGCCCAGCAATGCCTGCCTGGACAGCTGAAATCTCCCAGGAAGACAAAGGTGCATTCAGGATAGTTCTCCATTTGTCTGTGGAAAGCCTCATCTTTTACATCTGGTTTAGGAGATTTTGGTCAGACCCCACCACAGCATCTTCGGTGGCACTCTGCCCATAGGCCGTGACTCTTGGCTGACACATCCTTGGATTTCTGCTAGAGCTCTGCTAAGTCAAGGAGCACCTTTACAGAGGGGACAGCAAGCCCACTGATTTTCCCTAAGCAGACTCTGTTCAGTCATGAGAGCACTCCAGTCAGGATCCAAAACAATGGTTTATGTATCTTTCGTAGGATCTCTCACCACAAGTCTTGATATCGTGCATTTTGTGTAAGACAGTGTTACACAAAATATTACTGCTCTGTTTTCACTTTTTTTCTCCATCTTTTTTATACCACTTCTTGCTATAATCCTATTAACTAGTATTTCAGCTCTCTAGAATTAAGCTTTCCTTCTACATTTGTATTTCACTCACTTGAGTTCCTATCATCCCTGGCATTAGTGTAACAATTATCTTTTAGAAAGTGATTCATAATATAACTGGGGTGAGTGTTGGGGTTGAGGCGCAGGAAAAGAGGAGTAACAGGTTCCCAGTACTCATTATTTGCAACTCATTAAATTAAAAAAATATGAACATGCCTTAAAAGACTCAGAACAATTTAGCATCCTTTACAAATGTAAGCAACATTATATGATCTACTTATGGTCATTTATCATTATTAGGAACAGGAAAAACACATAATTTTGAATCCATTCATATGAAAGGGAGATAGACCTATGGGTGATCAGGAAGAATGAATAGACTGTAATTATACTACCTTTATTCAAAAATTCACTGCAAAATTACGTGCAATTATTATGCCACTGTTTTACTGAAACCAAAAATGAATTTTAAAATATCCTTTACTTACACTGATTACATTCTACAATACTTTCTATGAGACCTAAGAGGATAAAACCTGATAAAGGCACCAAAGTTTCTGTGCTAATCTTCCAACAGAATACGCTACTAGCTATTGTTGAAGAGCAATTAATGACCCCAAAGAATATCCAAAGAAATAACAATTCTGTGGTCTCCAGAGGGTGAAAGCAGATGCTGCATTCCAACTCTTCCCTACCCTGTGGGCTGCTTCTAAGTGGGCTTTTCAAGATTTAGGAGGCCACAGACCAGAAGCATGGCCTCCAAAAGGCCTGCAGGGTTCAGGAAGTGATGCCTCTTATTGAACCCATCCTCCCATGCTAACCTTCACCTCCCATTCCAAGTCTTTTTCCCTGCCAATAGCACCTGAGTCAGGGACAGGAGAGGGCATTTGCCAGCTTCAGGGAAAGCTCTTATTAAGACAGTAATGACCCGCCATGCCCAGGAACAGCCTGTCACAACAAGGTGTCTGAATTACCGGATGGTTTAAGTGACTCCTGACTGATCCGGCGCTATCCAGACACACCACACTCATATACTGATGCTTGCTTATGCCAGCAGCCACACCTACTTGTCCAGGGGTCCGTGGTGCTGGATTCAGGTAATGGGGAGGGAATCATCCCTGTCTAGATGAACTGCAACATCCTGGATAAGTATTTTTATGAAGGGCATTTCTCAGACACAATAAGCATTAAAACAATACAGAGATTTTAAGTCACTTCTTAAAAACTTCCACTCCAAGTATGGCACAGTTCAGATTTTTTTGTCAAGTTATAACTGGTATCTCCACTGTAAAAGGTCTATTAAAAGGTGGTTCTTCAAGGAACAACATTAAAGCAAACATGATGAAAGAATTCACTGTCACAGCTATGAGTGACTCTCATGTGTCTGTATGTTAAGCTCTCTTTCCTCCCTCTGTTGCCTGAAAGAAGCAGCTTTTTGCCTCAGTTTTTCTAGTAAGTCTTCATGATGAGGAATAATAATCAAGGACACAGTTCTAGTAAGTAGGTGGCTTCTGTGCAGTGCTCTTCTTCATTGCTCTTGCCAAGATGAATAGTGCTGTCCCACTCTTTCCTGCCCAGAGTTTTACTGGTGGGGAACTTCCGTATGCTCCAAAAGGTGATTTACTGGTGGGGAACTTTTGTATGCCAAAAGGTGATTTATTAACCTGCTAAATAATAGAGCCAAATGCTGTAGAGATCCTGCTGTCAGCATCCAGTACGGTAGCTAGAGGAAGGTTTGTTCTCTCGTCTAATCTCAACGATCGCTACTGATGTGAGTCATGTTTCCCACACTGTCACTGATTCCTCACCTGTGTGATGTCTAAAAGGGGATTTTAGACATCTCCTTCCCCAATTACTCACACAGAGCTAGCACCCTTATGCACAGACAGATACAGTAATTAGACATGTGTCACACCTCAGGCTTTAAATACTGCTCCAACCTTCTTGCGTGCGGGATTTTGTGAAACAACCTTGGATTTTCTGAGGGTGCAGCACAACCACGGCAAATTCTGGCTGGCACATTTTTTTGGCCTTGAAAGTGATTTTTATTTATTTACTTGGGGTTTTTAAGTCCTTAAGGAGTAGAGTTTCTTTTCGGCAAGTACATGTAAAAGTAGGAAAGCAACAGACAGTGCCAGCCTGACTGTCAAAGAGAGACAAGATCTTTAAAATAGTATTTCCACTCCTTTTGAGGCTACAGCCTGTGGTTTCATCTGAGGTACCTGTGTGGCAACCTATTCAAATGAGCCCACAGAGAGTCTCGTATGTTAGAAGGAAAGAGGAATTTCCAGTGGAAAATGTGATTGAATGGAGAGATGTTCACTTGGACAATCTCTTACCAAAGCTCAGCAACCAACTATTGGTATCTGCCAGTCTCTTTTTCCATGCCATGAGGCACTCTGTCTTTACTGCTTACATCAATTAGAATTCATAATGTCATTACCAGGCACATCAAAGCATCATGCCTTCCTTCAGAAAGGCTCATAACTCTGCCCACTCACATTGTGGTCTGCAAGTAACTATGAATCCCCCAGCACTTAGTGGCATGTTTCACACCTCAGGTCTGGGCTCTGAGCACTGTTTTCAGGCTCTTTTTGCCCTGACAATTAGACATCATTCCTTAGGAACCCTCAGGCTTAGTAAAACATTCTTTTTTTCATATTAATAAGAACTACTTCTAGAACACGATGCTCACAATTTAGAATATAGTTAAGAAAATAACCCATCAATAAACTGAATATTTAAAGACAGATAATAGTACAAGACTGCGTAAGTACATACACATTTACAGATTTCAAAATAAATTGTTCTAAAAATTTGTATGTGGGATTTTTAGTCTCCCATGGAACTTGTATGTGCATGTATAACTATCAGAATCACAAGGATGTTTTGTAAGCATCAAGCTCTTTTCTGGCTACAGGTATACTAATTATAACAATCACTGAATTTGTCAACATGCCACTGATGCTTAAGGGAAATGTCAGAGGAAACAGGCCCAATTTGAAAAGGACAGAGGGAATGGAAATATTATGGTTTGGGGTTTGGGTTTTTTGTTTGGGATTTTTTCAGACAAGTGTCGTACCATTGCTCTTGGCTTCACTTCCATAACACCGTCAGTTTTCTGATCTCCTGACTGTGTCAGGGTGCCAGAGACACTACAACAGAAGTGGCAAGAATGTGTAACTGGGGAGGAATAGTCAGCAGTGGTCTCAAATTTTGTTTATCTGCAGCCTGAGTCTACAGTTGGTGAAATTATTTAGGAAAGTGCAGTGAAGGGATAGAAGTGAGAAGTCAGTGCTCAATGGCTTCCACGTATCTTGTCTTTGGGGACTGAAGCATCTCTGCCTGCTTGCCTTCAACTTCCATGCAGACCAGGGCCAATCTTAAGCACAGAGGACACAGCTATCTTGGGTAGCAGGCTGACAACCAACCACAGCCCTGATGCCTGCTCTGTACACTGGAGCTGGTGAGAGCCATGCCAATGCAGCTGCTGACTCCACTGAGAGGATGGAGTCAGAGGTTTCAACTCAGGTCTTCACTCTCATACCATTTAACAACAAGTTGAATCCCCCAGGCTTTCCCCTCTCTCTCTGAGCCAGCTCCTTCCCCTCCTTTCTCCCCTCTCACAGCATGGGTCCTACCCCAGCATCTCACTTTGGAGGTAGCAACACTGTGTTTGGTTTGCAGTGCCAAGAAGCCCCAGCCAACTTCTGCTATTTGGCGGTGAGGAGCCCAACCGCACAGCTGTGAGCTGAACAGCTGCTGGTATTTGGGAGTCCTACAAGGCCAGGAGCTGGAGGCATCCTCATCCTACCTTAAATGTCCAGCAATGTGCAATTCATTGCATGCCTTTGGAGACACGGTGGCCATGAGCAGTCAGATCCCTAGAACTGCAGCCTTCTGCTGCACACTGCCATGGACAGGCTGGTTACTGTGGTTCAGCAGCCTCGGGTTATCACTGTAGGTGATCAACTCAGGCAAAATGGGAGTGCCAACAAGCAATGAAGGAGTATGCTGTCACCTGGCCAAATGAGCCTGAAGTGATCTAGAAGATCTCTCCACAGCAAGCAAAGGAAACTATCCGAAGGCCGCTGTCTTCTTTGGGATGGTTTCTGCAAAGCTCTGAAGCTGAGTGGCTCCAGATGCCACCAGCACAATTCTCTGTCCTGTTCTGTATCTCAGCAGTGGGGCCACCACAAAGAGCTGCTTGTGGAGCTCATCACAATAACGTCACAAAGAGGTTTTGTGGTTGGTTGTTTTTGTGTTTTGGGTTTTGTTTTTTTTTGGTTTTTTTTTTTAATATCAAAACAGCTGAAAGCTGCAAAAATGAATTTGTATCAAAAATGAATATTGTAAAATAAAGCTTTGCGAAATTCAAGACAAATGCAGTCCTTTGTCCAGCTGAGTATATAAATGTAGTTTCCTCCCATGTCCTAGCATAGACACATCTGAACCAGAAGCAAGGGTACTGTTAATAAATAGTGTTAAAGTGCATATTTTTCATTGAACTGGAGGGGACGGAAGTAAAGAGCAGAAAGCTAAGACACCTGTTGCACGCCTCCTTCAAAAGAAACTATATAATATTAATTGCAGGCTGTCATAAAAACCTTTATAATGCCTCAAAGGCATTGGGTCAATGTGTTAACAATTTGGTTCATATACTAAGTGGAAAATAAAGAGCAAAGAACTTCAAGGTACGCTTGGTCACAGCAAACTTAAAACTTCAGCTGTATAGTTTGATGAGTGGTTTTATGTTGGAAATTCCTTTATAGTTATAGGAAGAGCAAAAAAACCAACACCACTCCAGATCTAATATTGAAAAGTAACAGAGAGCGAACAAAAGAAAGATTTGGAGACGTTCCCCAGGAAGGAAGGAATTATGGCTCTGTAACCAAAGGGCTATTTTTTATCTTCCCTGCTTTCTCAAGACAAAATTTTGTGTTTAGTCTCTCTAAAAACATCTTTGCTTTTCAGGTGATGTCTGCTCCACTCACAGAGCATAGAAGTGTTAGGAAGGACAGCATCTGGGGAGAAACAAAGCCAGGAGCATTTATTGGAAGGCACTAACTATATCAGAAAGAGTACTTCAGATGCTGATTTAATTGAAATCAGGAATGTAGCTGGAGAAAAGAAACATTGCCAGCGTACCCTGGAGAGCAGTGCTGAAATATGTGCTACATTGACCACTGACAATCCATAGAGAGCTGGCAGGTCACACTGTGCTGGCTCTTCTCCTTGTTTCCAGCTGCTAAATTACATTAAAGTCAGCTTAAAATTCATTAAACGCCTTCCTATTATTACTTTTCCATATAAGCAGTTGTTATAGCTGCTGAGGAGACATTGTGTGATGGTGACAGTGAAGAGAGAGGCCTGAGTAAATATGAATGGGAAGGGAGAGGTGATTTTGACCGGGAAAACGCTTGGGACCCTTCAGAATTTAACTGCTCTTCAAAAGATGAAAGCAGCTACACAGTAGATTGTGAATTCACACGCTTAAATGCTCCAGAGATAAGTTAATACTGATTGTGGAGGTCACGTTTTGTTTGGCAGTTTTGCATAAATCCTGAACCAGTCAGAATCATCACTCTGTGAGACTGTCATTGCAATGATGCTGACCCGGTGTCACTGATAATTACAGGTAATTTCAAGTGCTGTCATTAATTTGCCTTTTTCAATCTCTCAGCAAAGCCTTACAGGCTTTGTCCTGTATATAATAGTATTGAAGGTAATAAGATTTCTTCCATCAGGGATTTAAGGAATTGGATTTTACTCAGATTTTTTTAAAGGCTTAGCACTATTTCTTGCAGGTTTTGAAAAAAAGTAGTTTTTTAGAAGTTTTCACCAGTTTTAGTGGAAGTTATTTCCACATCAGGATACAGAGGAGAGAAACTCAGGTGTTACCAGAAATACAGTTACTCGGTTCAGAAAGGAAGCTCCTTTATAGGTGGAAGTAGAGGAGAGAGCAGAGGTCCTTGCCTCCATGCCCATGTAAACCTTCTTGCTTACGTGATAATTTTTTTTAATTAAAGATCAAAACTAAAAAGATTCTTTGCTTGAATTCTGGCCTTTAATGACATGACACATGCAACAAAGAAAAATCAAGTGGCATGCAGTAAGTGCAGCTTCACCAACAGGACAGAAATGACAGGCCAAGCCCAGTATTAAATGGTATTTTGAAGTCAAACATCAGGCACAGTGCTGCCCATTCATTAGCTGCATCATCTGATGTACATGAGAAAAATATATCAAAGGGCCTTCAACAACACCTTCTAGTCTGACTGAAAGAAAGAACCCATTCCTGGGAGAAAAAAATGGAGGAAAAAACTCTATCTACTGGAGGAAAAGACTCTTTTTAAATCTAAAAAAGAAGATATAAACCCTTTTTTGTGACTCATATAACTTAGAGCTGTAAAGACTTTTTAAAATAGTATTTGCAGTTTCTGCAGGGAAGACTTTCAGAATAGCACCACTAAAAATAGAATCAATGTCTTTACAGATTTACTGTCCATGCCCAGAAATCTTGAAAAAAGTAGAATATTAAAATAATATAGATCCTAACAGAAAACAATGCCTCTGCATATCTTATAACTGGAGTCTGCATAGGAGATGCAGAGGTCCACTGGAGACCACTGCTGCATACCATGCAGTTCTTCTGCATATGCAATTCCCACTGGTATCACACTTGACCCAGTCTACACAAGGATGCTGCCAGCACACAGTAGTCATGTGTACTGTTACCTTATTCTGATCTTCACTAAATATTTGGAGCTGAATTTGGCTTGTCTGACAACTCAGGTACAGCAGAAGATATGAAATTTCTCATGACTGTGGGCTTCCTATGAGTTGGGACTATAGTAGGAGCAGCCAAATCAGCTATTGCAAAGGTGTTGAAGAACAACACAAGACTAATGACAATCTTCTGAACCTAAGGGTCTTCCAGGGAACTCAGTTAATCCTGCAGGTTTCTTCAGTGGAGTATCTGCCTCTGTGTAGAGAAGCACTGCAGAGCCACCAGCTCTCTTTGGGAGAACTCATTTCATGTTGCAAGGTGGAGCTGTTCTGCCCCCGCATGGCAGGTCACTGGCAGAGCACGGAGCCAGACCTCCTCTGCACACTGACAAGCCCATCATCTCATGGCAAAGCATGCCAAAGATTCTATGCCACATGGAAGGAACCCGTGTTAGTGTTCAGAGCATCGCGTTCTGTTACAACTGCACATGCCAGAAAATCGTAGGAGCAAGGCAGCTGAAAGGAGCCTATAAAAAATTAATGGCTGACATAAATACCAACCTCCAAACAAAGAATGGTCAGAAGGGAAAACGCAAGAGAAGGGAAATCTGTGACTTATTACAGGCTTTGTGAGGGGTTCTCATTTGGAGTACTGATTTTAAAATATCAGGAATTAAAGACAGGTTTTAGACAGGATGCAAACTTGGCTTCTGGAAGCAGAGGCCATAGCTGTACATAAAATGCCACAGGGAAGGCGTGATGATGTTAACTACTCCACAGAAGCAAAGAATGAAATACAGAGACATAAGCAAGAGAAGGATGGAGTTAAAAGTTTTTGTGGAGGAATCCAGGCATCCTTTTAGGGGAAGAGAAAAACTATCTCAGTAGAGAGAATTAATTCACAGAGCAAGGGAAGTTCAGTTCTCATGGTGGAACGTTCCCATGAGACAAGACAGTCCATCCCATTATCCCCCAGGACAGCTTAGGCAACACCAGTAGTCACTGAGAGCTAAACAGGGTCTTGGCTGCATTCAGCTGACTCCTCTGGGAGTGGGAAGAAGATCGTGACTGTTTCCTGACTACATTGAAACAAATGTATAGAGCTTTTATGTGGGCAGGGGCATCTGGTTTTCGCACCATATGCTACTCCTTTTGGAATATAAGTATATAGCTGAGTAAATGCAAGGGGTTGTTTATATGATGAGCATGAAACAGTCTGAAATGACACCAGAAGCCACCAGTAATAAATAAATTCTGCTTTTCATCACAGACCTCCAGATTCTCTTGGTAAACTTTTCGCTGATATGCTTGACCTTAAGGGAGATGGCCCATGGACATGGATGGAGGAAAACACCATTACTTTTCAAGTACACTTGATACTTCTAAACATCCAAAATGTGACAAATGAAACAGAAAAACAAAACCAAAGTAAACCACAACAAAACCTCACAAAACTACATCACATCCCAGTCAACGTTCTCTCCCTGCAGTGCTTTCCATCAAAGATGCTCTACTCATTCATTGGCAAGGTGGCCTCTTGCCATTCAATGTGAGCTGTGATCAAGTGAGTAAACACTGTTCTTCATAAAAACCTGAAAAAATAAATATTGTAAGTGGTGCAGAGTGCAAAATTTAAGAGGGTGCCACAGGCTTCATTAACCAGTGCTGTGGGATCCTTTCTGTCTTCAAAATGTTTCCATCAAAATCCTTCTTACACATAGCACAGTAAGGAACAGCACAGGTTATTAGTATACAAAAGAATAAAGAAGAAAGAATTTCTTGGTCTGTGGTGACTGGCTTTATTAATTGTAGGCTGGGAGAAAAGATAGTCAAAACATAAACTACTGAAAACAAAGGGAAAGCATCTGCCAAAAGGAGATTACGTCTCAGACTGAAACCTCTGCGCATCAGTGTGTATATACATGTGTACATATTATTTGCTAATGTTGGCTTCAGTGCATTTCTTACTAATCTTACTCCTATGAAATGAAAGAATTGTTTAAAAAATTAATGTTTTCCTGGAAGAAGTTTGAAGAAAGATCTTGAGGTGTATTAGTTCTTACCCGTTGTTAAAGAGTACAATCAGTGACAAATAATACTGGTAGTCATACATACAACTGGCACGATGAATTTTCTTGACAAGAAATCCAGTAAGAGTGTTGTCCAGCAGAGAAAGACTGAAATAGTGCCAAACATGATACATAAAGCCAGGACATAGTGCAACTGTGCAGAGAAAGTGATACAAGGATCTGTTTCTAGCCAGGGAAGACATTTGTGATTAACCAGTAGCTGGTGGACATTTGCCATTCCAAGCCATAATAACAACTTTCAATCAGACTTAATTTAGAGTTTCCACAGAGAAACATCAATATTGATGCCCAATGGATTTAGGAAACACACACCTGATGTATCATGTATGCACATATATACATATGTATTTCTGTGAATACACTTCCATATATTTAGGAGCACAAATGCAGACCTAGCTAATACATAGTTATGTGATTAGACAGGGACGTAGTTAAGTGATGGTTTTATATTTGCATCTGTAACTATAGATAAAATTTTGGCACATTATAAAAACACTGATATATATTAGAGGTTTCTTTCTATATCCAGAAGAAATAGGACATACGTACATGAGATAAAGCTGTACGTAAATATCTGGCAGCCTGGCACACTGAGTAGGCCTGCGCTCTCACTGAAGGCTGGGGCTGAATTAATGTTAGTTTCCTTTCAACCATGACAGGGAAGGAGGAGGGAGGTCTGGAAAGCACCATCTGTTTTTCCAGATTGCTGTTAATCTGCCAATAATTCATACTGGATATAAAGAATTAATGCTATGGGAGAACATTAAAAAATATACAAAGCCTTCCTCTTCAGCATATGGAGCAAAGACCAGCAAAGAAGAGGCATCATGTTTTCTTCCTGGGCCAGGAGGGTGGAAAGCCCTCTGAAATTTGTCTCGTATGTTAAAAAGAATTAAAACACAGACAGATGTGGAAGAGGAAGGGAATGTTCCTCTGATAATCAAAGAAAGAAACCTAGCATTCATCAAAAAAAGGCCTTAAGAAAAAAATTTTAAGATTGGCCAAGCAATACCGAAAAAACAGGGCCCTGGCCCAGGCAATGCAGAGGGAAAAATGATATCCTGGTCCTGGGGAACATTCAGACTATGCTTTGCGAGCCCGTGATGGCTTCTCTGAGAACACACATTGTGAGCAAAAGGTCACACAAAGGGAGCCTGAAGCCACTTGGAAAGGGTGGCAAGGTGGCATCAGCGAGACAGCAAAACATGGGGTGATACATCTGAGGTGAGGCACTAATCCAGTAACGGCTGATTGTGGATTTTACATTGACCAGAAAAGGTTGACATATGGTCTGCTGGGAAATCCGCCAACAAAACTACTGCTATTTTTGGATATTTTTAATATAATTTTCAACCTTTTCCTTATCTGTGCAGCTTTATTAGAGAAAGTTATCTGTGCAGCTTTATTAGAGAAAGGAGTGATGGTTGCTACAAGGAGTGATCTCTACTTTTCATGGCACCTCTGCCGATGTTAAGTTGAGCAGGACTGAGCTACATACAGGTGACAATTCACTGAAATAGGACAGTTCTGTCCCATTTCTGCTGCACCTATCCAAGTAAACTGAGAATTGACAAGCAATCTGCCTTCCCACAAAAGCATGACTACTGTTTCTTGCACATCTTTGGCCCAGGCCAAATGACATCCCAATCTCTAGTAACGCTTCAAGAGCTAATGCAGGTCAACAGCCTCTCTACTTTGCTCCTATGGCCTTCACACAAGCACACACTGCATCTTTGGGGCAATTTGCCAGTTCCAGTGCTTGAATCCAACCAATACAAACAAGTATGAAGGCTTTCCCACAGGCAAACATGGTACTCTGGATCAATCCTTCTATTCCTCCCTATTCATGGTGGCAGAGGGTCTTTAGAGAGGTGAATAAACAGCATTTCAAAGCTACTGCCTTTGCATTCCTACAAAGGTCCTCAGTGTCTCGAGCAGCGTGAAATCGTCTTACAACAACATTTAATTTTCACACCAGAGGTGAAAGGACTTACCTACACTGACACTAGGAAAAGAAAATCACCCACCTCTCTGAGGACAGAAAGCTAGTGCAGCAACATAAGTGATCTGGCAGTTCTTGCATAAACAGGAAGAGAAGAATTCCACAAATTTGATGACATGTGGTCTTTATTTTCAGAGTTGTTTGATTGACGAGTGACTGTGAAGGGGTGCTGTATACAGGGAGCTCTGCTGATGGGCCCTGTGATCCAAAGCTGGAAGGAGCTCTAGACTGATATCACTGCTACCTGATGACAATTTTCTGGCTCTGGGGGCTATTTCTTCTGTCAGACATGCTGAATGCCATATCTCCTTCATTTCATATGTCTTTTTTTTCTTAAGGCTTTTTTTTCCCCACTGAGTTTTCTTACAGCAAAAAACGTGTGAATGGGTATAAGTTGTACTCTTAAATCATGAATGTGGTGTCTCTGTTTCACTCAAATTTTTACAATCCTCACTTTAGACCCAGTAAAATCTACCAGTAAAAAACTTGTTTCATTCTCCTCTCTGGTAAGCTTAAGCTGCAGATTGAAAACTTCTAGAAAGGTCAGCCTTTGTAAAAAAACTACAAAAGTGACAGGGGCCAGAGCCTAATGTCACACCTTCAGACCCTCCATCAGTAAAAGCATGGACTAATGACTTGCTTTCCAGAAGCAGGACAAGGTTAGTAAATAACAAAATTTTTGAACCAAATAACACAGCTGGAAAAAAACAAAACAGGTAAGATTTGGTATACACAAAAACTTTAGGGGATTCTTTACCATAAAGTGGTCATGGTTTAAAGCTTTAGTATTCTAGATACTAGCCTTTATTTCCACAGATGCACAATGAATTTTAAGGGAAAAAAAGTCAGCACATCATGTTCAGTTTACCCATGAAATGCAAAGTACAAATTCCAGAAATTAAAATTCTGGCTGTATGAAATACACTATCCAAAGTATATGTTGTTTAACTTAGTCATTTGTTTTATGAAAAGAAAATGAAAGACATCATTTCTATAGCTGCTTAATGTTTTATTCCTGGCTGGGTATTTGGACTAGGAAAACAACAGCTTTCCTTTTGGCTGTTAGTGCTTAATTATTCAATGTTAACAGCCAAGAAGTAAGCTGTTAGCCCTCCTCCTCTTCTTCACAGCTTTTCTTTCCCTCGTGGGTCTAAATCTGTCCTTCACACATATGAAGAGCAGTTTGAATTGTAGGGATTGCATTTTGGCCTATGGCTTACAATATTTCCTCTTAATATCCGTGTGGCTTGTTCCCCAGTCTTTTAAACAACACAGTAGCAGCTTAATTTCCTCTGTCTTTGATGCTCTCCTTTAAATACCACCACAGACTCCTTCACAGACCTGCTCCCAAGCAAAGCTCTTTTGATACAATTTCTGAAATGCGATGACTATTCTACCTAAATCACTGTACACAGTGCTAGACAAAGTAAATAAGCTCAAAATCTAGTGGGTTTCCTTCTTCTTCCTTAGAAGCCTCAACAGCAGAAGACTTCACAAGACCTAACCAGATTGATTCTAGCAGCACTTAAAGTTTATCTTCAAAGATGGCAAATAGTGGTAGCAGAGGATGATGACTGCTTGAAACATCCCCAAATAATATCTCAAAAATTAAACCACATATTCAGTGTATTTGGGTCAAGTCCATGAAGGCCAAATCCAGTAGCGTCATTCAGAGGAGTGTTTAAGCTGTGTTTTCCTAAAGACTCAAAAAAGTCATACAGCTTGCCTCTCTAGGATGAGGGCTACTAATGACATAATCACACTCCTTCCTTGAGTACAGTTTTCACCTTTACCTTTGTCTGAAAAAAAAAAAAAATCATCTCTGGAAATTCATTTGCTCCAGCCAAGCATAACAAAAGGTGGGCATGTACCCCTTCATGACAGGCCACCCCAAGATACTTTTGCAACATCAGAGATACACAGTTCATGACTGTTCCTTAACCTTTGCTACCAAATAATTGCATTCAGGTTATATTATAGGGTGCTTGAACTCCCATTAGTCTGATAAACTTGAAAATTTAAGGGCAAAGGGAACACACCATATATACAAAGCCATGATCTGACTGTGAGTCTAGCTGAAGTCTTAACAGCCTAATGAAAGAATTACCTATCCAGTTACAATGACACTAATGCTTCGCAGTTCAAATAATATTACTTAAAACTGTATATACACAAACATTTTAGCATCACAGAATCATTAAGGTTGGAAGAGACCTTAAAGTTCATCTCATCTGATCATCAACCCAGCACCACTGTATCACCCCAAAACCACAGCTTCAAGAGCCACATGCAGATGCTTCTTGAACACTTCCTACCTACCAGCACTCCTACCACCTCCCTGGGCAATTTATTCCAGTGCCTAACCACACCTTCAGTAAAAGTTTGTTTTCTAATATCTAATCTGAACCTCCCCTAGCACAGTTTAAGGCCCTTTCCTCTCATCCTTGCACTTGAAACATGACAGAACAGATCAATCCCCACCTCATTACAACCACCTTCCAGGGAGTTGTACAGAGTGATGAGGTCCTCCCTGATCCTACCCTTATTCAGGCTAAACAACAACAGCTCCCTCAGCTGACCCTCATAAGACTTGTGCTCCAGACCGTTCACCAGTTTTGTTGCTCTTGTCTGGACACCTGCAGCACCTCAATGTCCTTTTTCGAGGGAAGGGCCCAAAACTGAGCACAGGATTTGAGATGCAGCCTCAACAGTGCTGAGTAGAGCAGGATAATCACTTCCTTTGTCCTGCTGGCCAAACTATTCCTGATACAAGCCAGGATGCCATTGGCTTTCTTGGCCACCTGAGCACATGCTGGATCACGCTCAGTCGCTGTCAAACAGCACCCTCCAGGCCCTTCCTGTCGAGCAGCTTTCCAGCCACTCTGGTCCCAGCCTGTAGCACTTCCTGGGGTTGTTAAACCTCATGGAGTTGTCTTCAGCCCATTAATCCAGCCCGTCCAGGTCCCTCTGCAGATCCTTCCTGCCCTTCAGCAGATCAAATCCCACTTAAGGTGGTAATGTCTGCGAATTTACTGAGGTGCACTTGACCCCTCATCCAGGTTATTAATAAAGATATTAAGCAGGACTGGTCCCAATATTGAGCCCTAGGGAACATCACCTGTGGTCAGCCACCAGCTGGATGTAATTCCATTCACCACAACTCTCTGGGCCCAGCCATCCAGGCAGTTTTACCCAGCAAAGTCTATACCTATACAGGCCACGAGCAGCCAATTTCTGCAGGAGAATGCTGTGGGACATGGTGTCAAACACTTTACTGAAGTCTAGATAGATGAGCCTTTCCCTCATCTACTAAGTGTGTCACTTTGTCATAAGAGATCAGGTTGGTCAAGCAGGACCTGCCTTTCGATCTCCTGAACAGGCCAAAGTCTGCCTGTCAGAAGTCCATGGTGGCAGTTCTGCTGGCACCACTCCTAACTTCATCCAGAATTGAAAACTTTCATTTTGTGGTCACTATGCCCAGGAAATACCAACCCATTTTTCTGGTGGGGTGCTTTCCTTTCCACTGCACTCTGGGTCTTAACAAAGACAGATTCAGAGCAGGGGGAGAGGAACAGTGAGCTCCTAGTGTTCAAATCTTTTGCCAGTATGACGTTGATGGTTTCTTCCATCTCAACTTGGAATCTGCTTGGAACCCTTTCTACATGTTTTCTAACACCCTTTGCACCTTGCTCTTTCTTCACTCTTCTCCAACTCTATGTTATGCATGTATAACACTGTTACATAGGGTGTGCAGTACATATGTCAGATAGTTCTTTTGTTATCCCTAACTCGTTCTACCCATTTCTAAAGATTGCCTTTCTTCAATTGCCTGCAAGGGGCCTCTGGTGAGCTGTTCACAGCCCTGGGGCCTCTGGTATCATCCTGTCCCTGTAACCCACAAGGTACTTCATTCCAGGATCAGTCATACACAGTTCATTCTACAGAGAATAAGGGCTTGTTATGAATATCTTCTAGTTACAAAAATATATAAAATTAGGTGCTATACCACACAGTTGTACAAAGTGATCAAAAGCTAAAACAAACTAACAGTTACATGGTCATTAGACAACCACTAATACAGGTAAAATACATCTACAAGTAGCCCAAGACAAGTCCATACGAAGGCCAACAGGTTCAGAAGTCTCCACTCCTAACTTGAGACAAAGCCTGTGGCCTCTTACAATAAATGGGAACACCTTATCTACTTGGCTACAAGGCTACAGCTGTTCCTTGAACCTTGGCCTTATGATGGAGATCTGAAAGTATATAACAGCAGAGTCTCCAGTAAAATTCTGAGCTTGAAAAAACCTCTCAAGAATTCATGCCTTCAAATCAAGTGAACCTCTGGGAAGAGACACGGACTGTGATGCAAATGCTGTCTTTGAGATCAAATATTCAATTCAGACTAGATTAGAAGGGACTAGACTTCATTACTCATCAGTCAGTCTCCATGACAAATGTCTGAATTACAAATTTGTTCCATCATACAGGAAACAAACACACATTTTTATTCATTGCAAAAGAAGAGCAAAACTGAAGACTTCATGTCTGTGAAGAGCACTTTAACACTCTCTTTGGTCCAAATGAAAGCTTACTTCTCACCAGAAAGAAGTGATTGTACTCCTGATAGGTGCTCACTGCTCTTTCTCTAGCTCAAAATATGGAAATAAACAGATGTGAGTCTTCAGGACAGTAAACACATTCCTCAGTCTCTGCTTGCATAGCAAAACATAAATGCAGATTTAGACTGAAGCTCACTCTCTGACCTCTCTAGTTCCATTTCAATGTATTACTTTGAAAAAAGTGGTTGTTACTGATTATGTAATGAAAGAAAAAGACAGCTATGAAATCCACATAATTCTTAGCTCAGCTTTTACTCTTTCATGGTTTTTTTCTTGTGACACCTTCTTATTTCAGGAGAGAAGTTACTATCAGACATGGAGTCTCATAGTTTATGAAAAGGCTATGTGACCTTCACACCTATTACCTTCCAAAAATATGAGATTGTAATTTCATGCTTCTGTTAATTTCAGGCAACTTCAACACCGTAATTCTCATTTACCTCTAAGCAGAGCCATTGCAGAATCTGGTGAAGAAAATTCCAGCAGACGATGTTGCTGAGAGAGGTGTTAATCAGGGACCACTGAGCTAAGCCCTTCACAAACAGACAGAATGCAATCCTGGACCACACAGACTGACTTCTGAGATCAGCCCTGGATAATTTAGCAAACATTCTCATGTTCTGAGTCTACAATGCATAGAAAAGAGGAGGCCAAACTTTTCAGGGCTTTCTCTTTCATTTGCAACCTCTCAACCACATCAATTTGAGTGACTCATCTCAAAATAAAGGGAACAGGAGAAAAAATAGTAATTATACCTGCAGAATTTTTAAAAAAAATCATAATTTCCGCAAATAAGATTTCCTGTCTATCCTGTGTAGTGTAAGTATTGGAAAAGCAAAGACACTCGCCTACAGATACAAAACAGATTGGAAAAACCCTGCCTTTGTGATTAAAGAATGTCTCCACCTCCTAAATACTGGAAGTTGTTATTGATTTCCCCAGCAGATGGAGTAGCATGTACAGTTTTGATGATTTCTGCAGACTTTTTTATGGGACTTATTTATTTGCAATGCATACTATGTTTTTACCTAATATCATGGAACTCTACTTTGTTCAGTCTATCAAAAAAATCAAGCTCCAAAGACTGAATAATATAACTGATAAAACTAAGAATCTTCTTTCTCTCCATAACTCTCCAAGACCTTTGAAAATCTGACATAACTTATATTGAGGTTCTGCTTAATCTTCAGCACTGTGCAGCAGAGCAGCAGAAACATGAATTTCAGAGGATGTAGACATTCATCTAGGTGTCAAAAAGGCTCCACAAGAATCATATGGTCATAGGACAATTCAGCTTGCAAGAGACCTTGAAAGGTCACCTATTGCAACCCTCTGTTACCTACACCTCAAAGGCAGGTCACTCATGAGATCAGACCAGGCTTCCCAGAGCTTTATCCACCAGATCTTGAAAACATCCAATAGAGGAAGGAGCTTGCACCACCTCTATGGGAAACCTTGGCTCAACCATCCTGGTGAAAAGCTATCTCCTTATATCCAAGAGATCTCATTTCAACTTAACCCCATTGTTTCTTGTCCTCCTGCCATGAACTGCCAAGATGACTGCCTTCAACTTCTTCATGGCCTCTGTGTAGCTCTAGGAAGGATGTTATTAAGCCCCAATTTATCACTGTCTTTCCTATCAGTGAGGGTGATCACATAGGGTGAGAGGTGGACACAGCCATTCTCTGCTGTAAACTGACAGATTGTGCCACTATCCTCCTGTATTTCCTCATGCTCACAGCTCATGCACAGGCTAACTCAGATGGACTTCATACTTTTATGCCAAGCACAGCATTACACAGAGGAATATCTATAACTTAAGGACCCCAGAAATCCTGAATTCTAGCCTGACCTGTATCACTGAACTGCTATACAAAAAAGATTATTCATTTCTACACTGCTTCCATGCAAGAACAGCATTCATCTCACAGGAAATACATATATTCAAGGTTCAGCCCAACTTAGCAAGTCTGGCCTGAGACAAACATTATTATTTCTTCATTAATGTGACAAAAGAATACCCCCTAATGCACAGAGATCAGTTTTAGAAGCAGATGTGATAAGGTGGGACCGACCCACTTATGGGTTGCTTTCATATCAATTTGTTTTTCCCTGGAAAAGGCAGGATGACTCTAGATCCCCTCAGCAGAAATCCAAGCAGTGCTTTCTGGCAAGGAACGAAGGTGGGCACATACACAAAGAAATTGGGAGTGGCACTGATGCAGTGCAGGAATGAAAGCAGGAACAAAGCACTGGCATTGCTTTGATGGAAACAGCCTTATCTCACACACAGCAACAAAGAACATGACCTATGATTACTGCCTTTCTCAGCAAGCAGAAAGAAACTGCCTGTGTGAGACCAACCAAGACCAAGGCCAAGTCAGTTCTTCAGTGAACTACATCCAAACTTGAGCTACATGGAACCACAGAGTTGCAGAATGGCTGGGATTGGAAGGGACCTTAAAGAACGTCTAATTACAATCACTTCACCATTGACACATGAATGATGTCCTCCTTCAAAGCAGAAACTGCTACTTTATCAGGATGTTATCAGGAGGTGAGCACAAGTGTTATGATTGCTTAAAACCAAAAAGAACTTGAGGGGTTAGTCTGGCCAAAGCTTGAAGGCAGAAAACTGGGAGAATAATGAAATGATGGTTGTATAGCTTATTGCTAATAGTAAGTAGCAGTGGTTCTTAGTGCTATAGGGGTTTCACCCAGCAGCATCAAGTGAGGGTAAGAAGGGAAATGTAGGATGGGAAGCACTGCACGAAAGCTCTTCTGTCACAGAAGGTACTGGAAATACTTAGCATGGGCGTTAGAATTAGGCATTGCAGTTACACTTTCAAATCTGGGACCTGACGGTGTTAAATGCACAGTGAAAAAATGAGACTTTGTATGCGAAAGTATGGCTTTGACTCCATACATTTGCTGGTTTACAACAGCACAATGGATTTACACTGGAATGCCAGAATCCATGCTGCCATCATTCTCCCACTTGAATCTGCCTTTGCAGGTTTTTCACAGTTGGGTACTTCACAAAGACACTTAGAGTAAGATAGGATGCTGTGTTTGGAATGTATGCCAGTTTTTATGACAAAGTTCCCTGTAATCTGATCCATGAATTATCAGTAGCGGTATTGTTGCCAACTTCAGCATTATCTGAAAGCCACTGTTTTACAGTAGATGGTGAAGGAACAGGGTCTGGAGCATGAATACAACTGTCTCACAGAACTTTTCTACAAAATATGGTAATTAGGTGGCTTTTTAAGATAGCTCATTTCATTACCTGGTGGTCGTACATTGTAGGGGTAAGGCACAGACTGACTTCCGCCAACACCATCTTCCTAAAGTACAGGCATATTTACACTGCCTGTGAATCAGCTACAGGTTTTACTAAATCTGGCACGACTACACCTATAACTTCACTGCCAAGAGGTGTCTTTTTATACAGGGAGGTAACTGACTGCTGTATGCACTGCATATCCCAGTGCACCTTCTCAGACAAGACATGGGAAGTTCATGTATCATAAATTAAGAAGTTTGAACAATACGTAAAATGCTTTAACGCTGTGTTGCCTACAAGAGCAGGGAAAGTGAACTTTGAGACACTGGTATTATTTTTTCCCACTAAACTTTGACACCTATACGACAAAGATAAGCCAGTTGGAAGCATTCAAATATCTGTACCCAACTCCCTGGAAAACATCCATGCTTCAGCCACTACACGGGACCTGGCTTGTCAGCACTGGCAATTACCTGGGATTATATGAAGACAATTCCTCAACAATTCTAGCCTACTTGAGAACGAGGTGAAAACCATCCAGCCTTGAGACTCTGGACAGACAAATGTTCCAGGAGAAAGAACCAGGACTCTCATCCCAACAAACAATGAGCCTGCCAGATGCTCTTAAGCCAGAGAGCAGACAAGAAGGATAGGCAACAGGATCACTGGTAAAGTTACCCAAAAATCTGTGTGGGGACAAGGAGAAGAGCAGCTGTCTGCCAAATGGAGCATTTGGACACACAGGTATCACACAGGTATGCAGTGGCTTTAACTTATTTTAGCAAAATATCTTAACAATCCTCTTTTATTGGCAAAGAAGTGTCTAGAAGAATTGTTACAGTTATAGACCTAGAGCCCCTTTTCCTTTCAGAGAACAGCCAGTTCAAGGGGAGAAAGAATACAGGGTGAGTATATACTTAGAAGTTTTCTTCCGCCTTCTGGATTCACTGGGAATGATAAGAGGAAATTCAGAAAAACACACTTTTCAACTGAAATTATATCAGAAATTAACTTTTATGTGTAGCTCTGGCCACCTAGTGCATGTTGTAGGCATCTTCTAGTACAGTCTGCATGAAATCTATACAAAACAGAAATGGTGCAGGCTATTGAGAAGTTAGAACTTTATATAAATCAGTTTATGAGCCAGCAGATAGATCTGAATGCACAGGTGGTGAGTGAGAAATGAATAAGCAGAAGGTCTGGGAACAGTGCCTAGTGAATTTTGGGAAGGCACTCGCAAGCACGTCTGAGTTTTCACTTGCATCCTCCATGCATGAGGCTAGAGCCTGTCCTTATGTGAAATCCAGTGTATCAGTGCCAGGATTACGCTCAAGCCCAGACGTATCAGGTTTTTTGAGGATGGCCATAAACAGGGACAGAAGCCTGAAGTTATCCTGCAGTGATGCAAACGCACTGTCGTGCTGCTGGCAGGAAGGCAACTGGTCTCATTTTCTGCATCTTCAGCAAGTTTATGAGGACACCAAATTTCACAAAGTGGTAGCTGGTGGAGATCTGCAGTCTCAGGGACCTTAGCAGTGTGGAAAAATGAGCCAAAAAAACCTTCTGAATTTCAGGACAGACAAATATTAAGTCCTGTATCTTGGATGGAGCAACTCCATGCAGTGAGACATGGCCTGAGTCTCCAGAGATCAGCTGTGCACAAAATGTCCCAGTGGCCACACTGGACATGAACCAGTAGCACACCCTTGCAGCAAGGAAGGCTAACCATGGAGCAAGATGCACAACGGGCATGTCAAGTGAAGCACGCATAAAGATACTCCCTTATTACACACTCATTTGGAAAACTGAGTTTTGTGCCCTCAGTGCAAAACAAATACGAACAAACTGGAGAATCTAGGAGAGGGATGGTTGGAGGCTGGTGCACATGACACTCAGGGACAGAGACAACCAGGTTTGTTTAGCTCAAGAGGCTGAGGGTAAAACACAAGGTGCTGTCCCCAGCTAAGGTTAGAAAGTAGATGGAGCTAGAGCCCTCCCAGCAATGCACAGCAAATGGACAAGAGGCAATCACTGCAAGGTCCAACAAAGGAATTCTAATTGGATGTAACAAACAGTATCTTCACCAGAGTGGTTAAGCACAGAGAAACCCCTTCCTTGGAGATTCTCAAAATGCAATTGCAGAAGGCTCTTAGCAATCTGATCAAGTCTTGATGATTACTCTGCTCTGAGCAAGGAGCTGAATCAAAGACATCCACATATTCTCACCAAAGTACACTCTGCTATGACCTATACCCATATTTCCAATACTATTTCACACTGTCATGGCTATTTAGTGTTAAGAGCTGGTTTCAGTGTGAATTTCCATTTCATGGAACATGCTGGCATTTGCAATTACTTTTCATCATAGTTTCAATCAAACAAAAAAAAATTGCTTTGAGATTAAAGAAAGTTGAGTGTTAATTTTTAAAAGATATTTAGTATTACATTTAATTCATGTTATTCATCGATTACTTTTTGAAGTAAAAGGAAGAATATGGAAACAAAAATGGAACAGAATTAGAAAGCAAGGTCTACAGCTGCATCAAGTTCAGATTCACAGTGAATTACAATAGTTAGGTCCTTTACAAATTTCTGTGCAGTTGTACCATGCAGTTATGTTTCCTCCCTCACAGATGTCTCCCTGAGGTGAGGAACACATATGTTCTCCTTCACTGATTACAACAAATTCCACACTCCAACTGCATGGCGCTTTTATGTAAGTCGGGAGTAACAATTACTTACCAGCCAATCTTGGGAATTTAGGGCAACATTGCTTCAGATTCTTTTCATATTACCTTTCCAGAAAAACAACCAAGACAATAGCTAATAAATTGCAAGGTCTCACAGAATAGTGTTTGACAATTAAGTGATGTTGGGAATGCAGCCCCTCTGAAACCAGAGCATACTAACCACAAATTTATTTCTGATTTTGGAAGCATTTCACTCAGGTAATGTCTAACCTCTGCAGCATTTGTAAGTATATTTTCTATCTCTCTGTAGTGTCTGAGAAGAAAACCAGGTCAGTATATTTACTCAGTGATAAATGCATGAACTAAAAAAAAAAAAATCACACTAAACTAGCTGGAATTTCACTTTTTTCACTTTTTAAGACAAGCAGGTCTTTCAAGGAAGCAGTGCATGGGAGGTTTTGCTTAGTTCTATTTTATGAAATAACAGTGTAACTTCAAAGAATTTCTGAATTTTGGTTTGGTCAAAAAGTCACAGATACCATTCTGAAAGGCAGCTGTGTGAAAAATCCTTCAAAATAAGAAACAAGGATAACTATTTGCCACCTGCTGCTGCATGTGTGATAGCAGTATCAAATCTGTGGTGATACACATCTGAACTTGAATTTTTGACTTAAGTAAAATGGGTCTGTCCTGTTCATTGTTGTTACTGCCTGGCATATCTCTGCATCAGAGCATTATCCTACTACAGGGCAGAATTCAGTATCTTTGGAGGTCTCCAGAGAAAAAAAAGATAACTAGAGCACAGAAGGAAGAAGAGAAGATAATACATGTCAGGGATGTATTGAGATATACTCAGTAACTTCACACCTGCTCTTGCTTAGCCTACCTTTCCTTTCAGCAACTTCTGAAATCATAGCAGAAATCACAAATGCTGTACAAGTTTTCCCCCAGTAAAAAAAAGCCAAAAGGCAGAGCCCCCTCTCAGAGATCTTAAGCTAAGAATCATTACTATTCTTAGTATATTAACAATGCCGAGTTTCGAGAAGTCTTCTATGAAACACATTTATATAAACAGCTAATACAGCCTTATTACTAATGCAGCCTTATTACTAAAGCAGAAAGCATGTAACGAGTTAGACTTTGAAGTCATCTTTCTCCAGAAAAAAAAACAAAACCAAAAACCACTGGAAAGAGCATGTGTGTGCATGTGTGTGTGTGTTGAGCAGTAGATGTGGCTTCTAAGCAGATGGCCAAAGTAAAAGGCAAATCTGAAACACTGGAACTAATGAAGCCCGTATACCTACAGATCAATAGCTTGTGGGTGATCGACTTCAGTGTGCAAATACGTGCAAGAGCAAAGGCTGAAGTTTTCCTATCATAAAGGCATTAAGGAAGTGTCTCTCCCCCTTTTCTTCCTGTGTAACAAGTTAAAAGCGCAAGGCTTTTGCACAGCAGGACCTTTGACCATCTTCCTCTTTTATCAGAGACCTGTTCCATCCAACCCTCAAGAACACTGCCTTTCAGCTTCTAAGTCACTGCTAAATTAGACAACCTGCTCACAAACTCAGATTTATTGCTTGGCGGCGGGGAAAGAAAACCTTGAGACACAGATGAACTCATGCAAAAGAACCATCTACTTATAAAACCCCTTCTTCAGCTGAGGGATAATGGAGTCTGAGGTTGCAAATACTGTAAGACAAGGATAAAAGGTTCTAGTACTTTATCCTCTCTTCAATGGAAACACAAGTTCTTCCAGATATCTTGAATCTTTATTGTTAAGGAGGCAAATAAAGATCTTTGAGGACTTAAGAGCCTTCTGCAGCACCTGAGTAAAGATATTTACAACAGCTAGCTCAGCCAAGCTTGTATTTCAATCACATACCAGTAAGCATAAAAATCCAAAGTCTTATTAATGCCTAGTCACCTGATACAAAGCTTTTCAACTGAGTGTCCTTTCTTCTTTTCTACCTATTATTGAAAGACTACTTTACTGTATCACAGATTAGCTACTGTTTATCACTATGGCTGGAATTCATTCACCCAGGCCAAACAGAATTTCACATTCAGTATTAGCCAAAATTCTGATAAGTCTGTGCAACCTGCATTTCTTTATCTGTACTTCTCTGGATCTGAAGTTTGATGGACATCAGTTGCAAGACTCCACAACTCGTGTACATGAAACACTAAGAATATGAGCATGAATATCCGATACATTCATGCTAATAATTTAAATAATCACAACTTGGAAAAATACAATAGAGAAATCTGGGTTTTAATGAAGTACAAGGAAAATAAAACTATGGATGTTTCAGCTAGCTGAATCCAACTTAACTATCACCAGAGGTAAGCTGGCACAAAATATAAAGCAAAGAAAGGGTGGGAAGTAATTTGTGCAAAATGAGAGGCATTAGGCTCTTTTGGCAGTGCATGCAAAAATCCATGATACAGGCCATTCTAGAAAACAAAATATTTAAGCAAGGACAGCACTGTCAAAATAGTCGACATTTTTATACTCAGTTGAACTAAATGTATTAAAATGCATTTAAATATATTAAAAATGTATCAAAAGGCTGTACAGAAATAAGCCTTCCTCCATCACTTCCCCAAGATCATCATCAATGATGGTCTTTAGAAGCAGCAGGACAACAAAAAAGCAAAAATATGGAAGGCTTTAAATGGAATTATTTGATGTGGGAAAACAGCTTTTAGGGACAGGAAGTGTTTAAAAGAAAATTGTTTCCTGCTGTATTAGAAAACAGTCAAACAGTGTATTAGAAAACATAGTAAAAAAGAGATTACCTACTTTGATATTACTGTTATTCCTTATTCCTTACCCTTACACTATTTTAGAGTATTCCATTCTGTTTCCTTTGAGCACCACAAATTAGCTCAGCACAGTCTGTTCACATCGTCAGCTGAACAACTGACCTGTATTTGGTCTTCTCTTTACATTTTCTTGCCTTAAAATGAAATTGCTGACTGTAGAGAATTTATTTTCTTGCTAAGCAAAGCATTTAAGTCAGAGATCCTTATCTCCACCTTTTGAAGTGGTGAACTACCCCCCCTACTTATTTTATTTTCCCTTGTGTTTTAACTTCCCTTCCACATGCATAGAGGTAAATTATTTATGGATCCCTTTCCTTTTGATACATGATTTATTTGTATCAGTTTCCACAAATTTAGTGTTCTGCTGCACCACTGCCTTTCAGTCTCCAAAATTCCCTGCTTCTCAACTTCCAAACCTCTGAAAATACCTTCCTACTATTACATTTTCTAACATAAATTTCAGTTTCTGCTCCAAGTCTTTTATTTTTGCCTCCACATTTACATTAGGTACTATGGCATTAGCACAGCTCAAAACAATTGCCTTTATAGCTCTGAGACCACATTCCTCATTCTTGTTTTTGTTCTGAAGTTTGGTCTTTTCAGAAATAATGCTAATTTAAGAACTGCTTTAAGGAAGACAGTAAGAGGCTGCTTCTGCAACATGCAGTTAGAACTTCTGTCAAGGCTCCATAACTAAGAACATTGTTTTTCCATAATGAGCTGATATTCAACCAGGACTCAATATGAACAGCAGGCTAAAATAATTCTATCCAACTTCAAGACCATATTAGCAGTGAGGAATCCTAATACACAAATATGCAGACACCTTTAAAAAGAGAAGGAAGAGCTATGTGACTGTTCAAAAGGAAAATACTGAACATCCAGAAGTAAACTGGAGTGATTATCTGTAGCAACACTTAGCTGTATCTCAGCCTATTTGCATGTCCTGGTATTTGAAATGCAGTCATTGCTTTTCCAGTCCTCCCATTCCATTTAATTCTCCTTGAAAGAGTCCGGACCTGCAGTCACTGAATTACAGAATATCCTAAGTTGGAAGGGACCCACAAGGATCACTGAAGTCCAGCTCCTGGCCCTGCACAGGACAACCCCAAGAACCACATCATGTGACTGAGGGTGAAAAATGTATTTGACAGGCAGGCAATTATTCTTTTTTAAATCAGTTAGGTACCAGTTCATGCTGTTCCTCAAGTGCAGCTCAAAAAAACAAACATACTTACATAACTTTTATGTATAATGAGCACTGAGTAAAGTTTAACTTGCATTTAGGAAATAAATTATATAAATCCAGCTATTTTTCTGAACTTAAAAGAAGAACATGACCATCTCAGCACTGGTACCTCAGCTTTATTTCAACAAGGATGTTGGTTACCTTCTCATGTTTGTGAACCTGATTTTGTCTCTTTCATCCACAAAAAGAAGATCTTCTAGCATAAAATTATAGCAATGTATTGTTCAGAAGAATCTGGTTTGAACTGTCAAAGAGCATTTACTCAGAAATATGATTATTTTTGAAAACCACTAGTAAAATGTACTAGTTGTGGTAGACTGGAAGAGGAAAAAATACAGTTAAGACTGTTTCTATTTCCATATACAACTTTTATTGCAATACCTGTATTCTAAGTGTACAGATACAAATATAAAATGACCCATGACAGGCTTTAAAGCTGCCCAAGTAGCGAACTGAGAAATTAATTCGGTATTATAGCCAAAGTTGACAGGACTTCAACAGGTGATAGGAAGCTTCCCCAGTCTCTCTCCAAGAACAACCAGGATCCACCATAGTTTTGGTCCAAGATGTATGCTTTAAGTTGGCAGCTGAGTCTAGGAACGAGTGTATTTACCCCAGATGTGCAGCATAAACACAGAAGCAATAAAAAGAAGACTCATGACCAAAACTGGAACAGGTCCACTAAAAATAAAGAGAAAATGCATTAACATAAAAAAGAAGTCTGTCTTGTCCATTATCACCCAAGTGAGCTCATCAGTTCATACAAAATTGTACAAGAAAACTTTTCTTCCCTTCCCACAGAAACACCTCAAGGCACGTAGAAATGAGATGGCCATCTCTATCAAAAACTGCTGCTGCTGCTGCCACTGCTTTTAAAAACAGTTCTATACATCCTAAATGTTACTTCAAAAGGCACAACAGAGTAACAAACTGCCCACTTGTTAAAAAAGCCATCAATGGTTCATTATCATTCATCACTGTTTCCACAGTCTCTGGAAAAGTATCCTCTGTGTTTACAACTCAGACTCAACTGAGCAAAGATGCAGTCTGATACAAAAAACAACAGAGTCCTCTAGCGGCTACTAAAATTTTGGCAAAAAATTCTGATTAGTTATTTTATTTTAGAGGTTTCATTTCATTTGAAAACAATGGCAGCAGTAGGTGAGAGACGGGGACTTCTGCTTTCTTGAAAAACATACACAAAGTGGCAAATCTACACCATTAAATCTTTACCATTTTCTTTTTCCTTTTTACTTTTATATATTGTTTAGAAATTGTATAGTAATGTTTTTAAAAAACAGGTTCATCTTAGGGTGCATGTTGATAGCTTCAATCAGCTGTTTCATGCTGTTCTGAGATGCAACAATTACATGAATACACACACTCAACACTCCATACCACCTCATTCCTGATTTTCAACATGCTATTAGGAAATCTGTTATCCAGCCTGTGTTACCCTCCAGGGTACTGCTTATAAGCATGTAAATGCTACCTAAATACAATGTAAAAAAAAGGAAACTGAAAAGGGATTAAAATAGTTTACTGACATATTTTTCTAGGAGATCATGATCCACATACTTGAAATAATCACAACTGTAATCTTACATTGAGTTTTAAAACTCAATTATTATCTATCATACTTAGACTTATTTGGGTATGGATAATCCTGAACACAGACATAAAGCATTTAGCAAATAAACCCATAACAAAATAAACCAAGTCCACATACATGGTGACTACACAAGCAACCCCTTCAAGGGGTATCTCACTAAGCAACAGAATGTAATTCTCAAACCCTAGCATTTTATACATATAAATAAATATATTTATTTTATAATCTTTATTTATTTATATATATGTATACAACTAAGTTTATAGCCTACATGATATAAATCATTATTTATAGTCCTTACACTGTATCTGAATTACTATTTAATTCATTTGAGGCTTTAGTGGTAGGAATAGGTAAGTTCCTCTGCCAAAGGCACATGGGAACAAAGCAGCACCACTAATCAGAACAGAACTACATGGAAATAAACAGTTCACAGTTTTTTAAACATGAAGATGACGCTGAACTCCTAGAGAAAAATCAACTCTCTGACACATATATCAATACTGACACATATATCTCATTTCCTCCAGTCCCAAAGAAAATCTGTTGAAACCCTGCAACTCTCCTCCACACACCTGCATCTTCTCAGCCCACCACAAATAAATAAATGGATTCAGACACCTCTGAAGATTTGGTACTGTGCATTCTCAGAATGTCTTTCATAAGGCTGCTTATTGTACAACAAGCCCAATTTGACCTTCTATCCACAGGAAAGCTGCCTATAGCTCTTTAAGCAGAAAAGCCAAGACAAGATACAGGAACCACAGGTACCAAGTGACCCAAAGACAGAAAAGTTTGGATTTAGTTTTCTTTTCAAAGCATGTAACCTCCAAGCTTTAAAGAGAAAAATATCATATCCCCTCTCAGCCAAATCCCCCACAACTCCCTTTCTCTAATAGTTGTTTTTAAAGGCCTACACATCTTGAAGCATCTTGTAATGCAAATAAAGGATCTTTCCTGAGGGGAACCAACTTGCCTATTCAACATATTATTCTGATACAAAATACCCAAAGCACCAATCTAATTCTGCACAATATAAAATATATAAACTTTTTTATCTAGAGCAAAATTCCCCTCATTGCAGCTAGTATGAATTAACCTGTTCTCAAGTGGTTTTATATATTTTTTCATAGTAATTTTAAGAGCTTGCATTTTAAACAATATGAAAAAACACCAAAAAAGCCCACCCATCACCACTACCAGGCTAAGATTTTCCATTGCTTTATGCAGTAGTGATCACAATCATTTCAAAAAACAACTTCAGCTGAAGCACTTCACTGAGGCAATCACAATCCATTGATAACCCATTCTCACTTTAAAGCCTACTAAACAGGGCAGAGATAATAATAATTGGTTGCTATGGGAAAAAAAAATGAAGAAAAATACTTAGAAAGCCATAAGCAAGAAAGTTGCTACCAAGCCATGGCTCAGAAAATGTTACATCCAGTGTGGGGTGATTTGTAAAACCAACTCACTTTTATAGATTTGATTCTTTCATTAAAAGCCTGACCAAAAGTAGCTTCCAAAAAAAACCACTCCCAGTGCTCCAAAACCTTAAAATTGGGAACCACTGTGTCACAACATAAATAGACAGGAAAATCTGTTTACTAATCTGCTTGCACTGAAGATGAGAACAACTGAGTGGCCATTCAGCACCAAAAGTGAAATCAAAGTATTCACAAGGAAACGAAGCAAAATTGTTAAAACTTGTATCACAAGTATATTAATAAAACATAATGCCCTTCTGTTTTGTTTTCTGTTTGGTGTAATTCAGTTTTTAAATTGAACTTTAGTAGACCAAAAAAACAGAGAAAACAGTTGCCCTGCCTATCTGCATAGATTTTATCTAGAACATTATTGCTGCTCATTGTCTTTTCTTTGTGTTGTCTCCTTTCTGGACTCAGAATGGAGTAAGCAAAACAGAACAGCACTGCTTTGGTGGTTTGCTGGATACATTTTGTTTTTTAAAGTTTCAAGTACATATGAAAACAAAAACATGTAAGACAACTTCAAAGGAAGGATTACTCACTGAACTATCACTAAGCAGCCTATCACCAGCCCTTCCCCAAATGTTCTATCTGCAGCTAGCAGCAGCACTCTTGAAGAACTCCAAAAGAAAATATTAATGGATTTGAGAAAAAAAAAAAGTATCAGGGTCAGCCCTGAGCATCTCAAGACTTTTCAACTCAGTAAGAACAAGAGCTCATTAACTATAATTCTACAATAAGCACATATTTCTACTCAGGATATAACTTAGCATGCACTCATCAGCTCAAATACACCTTCCACCTTTGTTACCCAAGTATTAGGCTGTAAAGTTTGTTTAGAAAGTCACCTGAATTACTCAAATTGGTCAAAAGAGTAAAAACTTAGGCTCTCTTTAGAGTTTAAGGGATGCTACTAGGTATTTGACCATACTCCTTGTGAAAATGGAGATATACAAGGTATTGGCAGGCTATTTGCTAGGCAAGTTCAGCTAAAGTAATTTATCTGCAGCTTTTTAATAAAAACACCTGATGCAAGCATATGGTGTATCAGTTACAATGTATTTTCAAGGGGTGCACAGGATCATAACATACCTATTGTAGGACAAGCCCCAAAATTTTTACTTAAAAGTGAATGAAAACATGCACACAGATGCTTAAATTCATTGAGACAAGTGATCTTTCTCAAATTCAAAGTGATTGCTCACAGCCTTCAAAGACCACTTAGGGAAGATTTGACAATTACAAAATACAACTCGTACCTACCTTTTTAAAACCACTGTTACTTTAAAAACTACTTCTCCAGGGTTACAGATTAAATACATCATCCCAACCATCAACTCAGCAAGTCTTCCCTTGCACACCAAAACACTGACAGATTATTATTAATTCAAAGACTGCAAGACTATGTAAGCAGGGGAACCCTACAGCCACCAAGCCTGCCACCACCCATTAACCCAACTTACACTTTGAGCCCTGGAGAGTCCTCGGTGTAGAACCGCCACATCCCACCAGTCCCTGTGGACGTGGCACGGCCTGCACTCCTTGTCCCACAGCTGGCATTTTTCCTTTAAAGGATGACAGAAGGAAACAAAGACCAAACAACATGTTAGTTCTCCACCAGCTTCTAGGACCAAGCAGTCCAGGACAATCTGCAGAAACAATCCACTTCACAGAATCAATTATGTTGGGAAAGACCTCTAAGATCGTCAAGTCCAACCTATGACCCAACACCACCGTGTCAACTAGACCATGGCACTAAGTGCAATATCCAATCTTTCCTAAATACCTACAGGGACAGCAACTCCACCACCTCCCTAGGCAATCCATTCCAATGTCTAAGCACCCCTTCGTCCCGATGTCCAAGCTAAACATCCCCTGGCACAGCTTAAGACTTGTGCTCTCCTGTCCTGTCACGAGTTGCCTGGGAGAAGAGACAGACTCTCACCTGGCTACACCCTCCTTTCAGGTGGTTGCAGAGAACGATAAGGTCACCCCTGAGCCTCCTTTTCTCCAGGCCAAACACCCCCAGCTCCCTCAGCCACTCCTCATAGCACTTGTGCTGCAGACCCTTCCCCAGCAGCGTCGCCCTTCTCTGGACTGGCATCAGCCTGTGCTGCCACGTCAGCAGAGAGCACCAGCCCGGGCAGCCCGGCAAGCAGAGCGCACGACGGGGGCAAGAGCTGCCCCCGCTGGGGAGCCCCGGCGGGCACCCACCTCTGCCGGACGGTGGATCCCGCGGCGCGGGGAGCCACAGCCTTGCTGGGGGAGCGGCCGGAGGAGCCGACGCTGGTGGCGCTGGGGTTGGGCCCGGGCTGCGGAGAGAGGAGAGAAGCAGGAGGGGGTGAGAGGCGGCGGGCACTGCCGGAGGGGAAGGGGCGCCTCAGCCGCCCCCCGCCTCGGGCAGCCTCTCACCATGGCGGCGGCGCTGGCTTGGGCTCGGCGCGGTCTCACACACGCTCCGCTACAGCCGCTCCGGCCACGTCTCCGCCTGCATCAGGCTCCACCCCGCGCCGCGCCGCCCGGGGCCAAGCGGCTTCCCCGGATAATGCCTGAGCAGCACCAGCCCCTTACGCCTGCACCCCTCGCTCGGCGGCCGCGTTCCGAGACCTCTGTCCCCCGTGACGCCGCGGTCGCGCCCGCTCCTTGCGCAGCGGCCGGGCCGGCGCCGGACCGCGGGGAACGGCTCGTCGGGCAGCAGCGGGGCCGCCCG